>OY294069.1:147097817-147697817 GCA_958510875.1 Endomychus coccineus
TTGAACGAAAACCGACTAGAAGTTAGAAGAAACTATTTCTGGGAAGATTCATTTCGGTTACATCTGGCAGATATCTTACAAGGTAAAAAGAAAGTATAAGAAACAAAAGACATGTATGAAAAATTAACCTTCAGAAGAGAAAACGTTCCTACCTATAGCTTTAAATCGATATATTTATTTCATTTGTATTAAATTCACGGTTGCTAGTATCAAAATTGCTGTTGAAAAATCAAAATAATAAATATTACTTCGCTGCTTTAAATACAATAGTTCCTTCAAACATTGCACATTAACAATAACACAGAATTGTTCAATTTATCAGTGTGTCGAATAGTGTTTGTTCATATTTCTGGTGTTGCCTTTTCTAGCATCTTTCCTCAGTCACTGATTTTTCCGCTGAACTGCCATGTGTGAAAACGTGATCCCCGTAATAGTTACCAATAAAACCCCAATGTGTTCAATGGGGTTGAACATGTAATGGTAAAGATCAATAACAATATATCTCTGTGCTACCAATAAATGACTGATCTGGATGTTCCGTTCATGAGAATTTTGAAATGTAAATGTTAATGCAAATCGAACTACCAGCAATTTTTATTTTAGTACAATTAGCTACACATATAAAATTAATGAATAACAGGAATGCTGGTTGCGGGACTGGCAATTTCCAAAACCATAAACAAATTCAACTAATTACACCGTTCAAATGGAAGGACGCCCGTATAACAAACCGGGAATTGGAAAGTATATTAATTTGTGAAACGTGATGCGTTTATATAATCAATGTGTCCCTTATTAATCTCCACAAATGGATTATCTGTGTTAATCTATACAGAACGATACAAATAGATTAGGTTGTGTTTGTTTGGATTTTGTACAATGGAAAATGGTACGGGATTCTATTGTTCGTCTAAAGCCCCTGACGCGTAAATAAAATAATGTGCGCTCATTATTCTCAAAGAAACCAGGACACGTTAAAGAGTGGCTTACTGTTGCACACATTTGGAAGCAAATGTACATTTGAAAACTTGTCACGAGTTTGTACTTTCTGAACAATAAGCTGAATCCTGTTAAGAGTATTTGACCAAGAACTTCCCTCCCGTCCCGGAAAAGCGTAATCCTTTCACTATACAATCATTGCTTATAGAAGAAAGACTTTAGTCCTTGGTTTTCGTTTCGACACCTCTAATCATCAGTACTATTCTCACAGTAATAATCAATAATTCTTAATGTTCATTAGCATCACATCTCAACATATTCTCCTGTTTCAAGCAATGCCGCATGTGTGTTTTCAACTACAGTCATTACAGAAGTGCTCTGAAACATGTCCGCTAGTAATTTTACAGATAATGCCAGTCAATCGTCTGATGGTAGCAGTGGCCCCTCGTGAAGTTTTTAAGAGAGGAGGCTGGACATAAAACGTTTTTCTAAAAATATACTCTATTCAGACAATTAATTTAACCTTTGCACAGCGATCGTACCAGCTACTTCAGTGACAAAATTAATTGTTGCCCAGCAAGAACCAACGTGAAGGTGTAGAGTTTCTCTTGGCAAGAAATTTTTTGTTCGTTTTTTGTTTTTTATTTTTTTTTGGATTTTTGACATATTTTTTTTTTGTTGAAATTTTCAATATTTTGTTTTTTTTTTATTACTTTTATTAACTTTTTTTATATATTAACGGAATTCTACGGTCTTTAGTTTGCGAAAAATTATCTATAATATTATCTTTTATGTATAAATTCTCGGGAAATAGGTCACAATAGCACTTATGCTTTATATTTTTCTTGTCTTTACGTACGTTTCGGTCTCACGACCATCATCAGAAGACTTATTATGTCTAAAATTTGATTACTTAAAACTAATATTATTACACAAAGCGTCCTAATCGCACCAATTTCAATTAAAATACCCACGTCGTCGAAACGAACAGAAACACGATTAAACGAAATTGTTTACAGTCTTCTGATGATGGTCGTGAGACCGAAACGTACGTAAAGACAAGAAAAATATAAAGCATAAGTGTTATTGTGACCTATTTCCCGAGAATTTATATATAATTCATACCTGGGTCAAGAATCTTTATTACAATAATATTATCATAAAATGTATCATTTTGTTTTAAGTGTTTTTTTTACTAAATCTTTTTCAATAGAGATCAAACTAACATTGTATAAACGATTTTGGCCCATGGTATTTCGCACGATCGCATGTAAGTTTTAATTCGTTTGAGAGTAGAAAATGATCTCTCCACCGATGCCGACGTGACAGGAATGGTGACTGTCAAACAAAGTAGTTTATAAAACTTGTTGCAAATCATTGTCTATCAAATATATTTAATCAGATCGGCGTGAATGTCGTACTGGCCTAAAATATCTTTATCCGAGTATATAACGCATAATTCATTGTGCAGTGCTATTTTATCAAAAAAAAATATATTTTAGAACTAAGTTATCTAAAAGTGTATTGGGAAACTCTTTTGAAAAAGATTCGAAAAATCTTCTATTCGTCAAGTCGAAAAACTTCAATTCATGTAAACCGGAAAATTGAATCTCAATTTGACCTTTAATAGTATCTAAAATTTCATAAAAAAAGTGTTTATAATGTAGTTTCTTGTCTACCAAATTATATGTTTTCCTCCTTTAACAATATTCTGTTTACCGGTTAATTTAAACTTAATACTCGATGTAATATGTTCCTGCGATTTTTCATGTCTGTCTATACCACGAGCTAAATTTTTCAAATCATCATAACCCGAGTGCCCCCAACATGAAGTTGTATCAGATGTGAATAGCAAGCAATACCAGCAATATAATTTATTGTGTACCTCTGATCCCGTTAAGCATAAATATTTTTTACAATTATCAGTAATCGATTTTGAAACATACCTGTCATCACTAATCCTTTCAAATCCGGTAAAGGCCGTTTATTCCTAAAAACACTTTTCTGTCATATGTTAATCCACTAAATGGATTTTCAAAGATCTCAGAAACTAAATCACTACTCATTTTAACGTTTAATAACCAAAGGACTCTTTGTTAATCACCGAACAGATAAATTATAACTTAACCTTACATCGCGTCGCGAACCAAAAACAATAACTGACTGAGCACGTGTCGTAGCGCAGCTCGCAAGTAATCGTATTTCATTTCACTGACCGAGTGACCGAGCGTGAACGAAAGGCTAGCCTACAGAGGGTGTTGCCATATCCGCAATTGAACTGGTTGGAAAAACGGCAACTGTGTTGACCACACGTATTTAGCGTTTGAGATATATAGAGAATCTAGCCTCTGGCCACTGTTGCCAGATTAAAAATAACTACTGAGAACGGGGAATTAATTGTAAAATTTAAAGAATTATCAGAGAAACAGGAAATAAAATGGAGAATGATCATTAAGATAAATTGGTGAGGAGGCTGAGCCTCCTTAGCCTCCTTCGAGGAGCCGCCACTGGATGGTAGGGCTTCCAGTTAAAATTTTTGGCCTCACTGAGATTCACTGTCGAAATAGAAACAGATAATCAGCTTCCTTTCCTTGATATTAACATTATAAAAGATGGTAATCACTTGGATTTCGACATATACAGAGAAACCATTCAAACAAATAGGTATACCCCGACGGTTCAGCTACACCATTTAGATATAATAGTCTAGATATTGAGCGTCCCTTTGAGCCAGCAAAATTATAACAACGAAGTTGAGAAACTTCAGCACATTGCGTTGGACAATTGTTACTAAAAATGTTTGATCACGAATTTAATTCTGAAACAAAAAAGGAAATTGGAACGTAGCCAACTAACCAAACTAGTGCCGTTACCTTCAAATACTTCAAAAGTTTCACTTATCATTCTTCAGTAATTAATAAATTCCATAGGTAAGTTGATGGACATTCTGTCCTTCTCGCACATGTACTGCGCTCTCATGTTACTCACTGATGTTACTACGATGAGAGGTATTCAACTTAATAAGAGAAGTTAGTAGAAGGGAAGACCGTGCGAGTGAGAGCGCACTACATGTGCGAGAAGGACAGAATGTCCATCAACTTACCAGCGCTTTCCTATGCTTAACACACTATTTGTCTACTATATACATAGAACTCTTTGGTTTAAACAGGAACATTTTAATTTATAATTTAGTCTACTCTGATGATGGCTACTTGGTAGCCGAAAGGTCCTCAGTACTTTAATAGTAATTTTAGTGGTTAAGGGTGATTATTTCTTATCAATACAAATATATGTTGACTATTGATTTGGAAATTGAATAGAATCATTCTAAACTTAAATAAAATAACTATTACAACTTAGATTTTCTACACTTTATTAAATAAATGTTCCAATAGTTTCGCTAGCACCGTAGCTTCTTGGAACAAATATTACAAACTACTATATAATAATATATGTTTGAAGAAGCTATGGTGTCAGCGAAACTATAGTTACGTTTATTTATTAAACTTGTGAAAACAGAAGTTTTAATTGTTATTTTATAAAGAAAAAAGTTAATTTGGAGTTGCTTCCTCAAGTCAAGTGAAACTTCCTCCCACCTGGCGGATGCTGATATTTGTTCCTTGTCCCTTATTGAATTTTATGCACTGGAAATACACATTTAGTATATAAGTATAGAGTAAACAGTGTGTTAGAGAGAGAATAGAATGAGAAGATGATAATGTCGGGGACTCTAGCCTAGTGGATTCCATAGATCCGACAGGTGCTGGTTCGACTCCCAGTTGAAACAAGTAATGATTTATTTGGTCAAAAGTTATTTTATTTCTCAACATAATCTCCTTGTAGGCCGATACACTTCGTTCAACGTTTTTATAATTACTCGATCCCTTCCAAATAATACGATTTCGGAAGTCCTTCATAATAGGCGTTTGTTTCAGTGATGACCTCATCGTTGGAGCCTAATCTCATTCCGCCGAGTCATTTCTTTTGAAAATAGATAAGAATCGGAGGGGGCCAATATGGTAGATGACGAACCAGTTCGTAGCGCAATTCATGCGTTGTCTTAGTGGAAGAGGACTTTTTTTGCCAAATGCGGCCTATTTCGCTTCAAATCGATCCAACAGCTCTGCATAATATACGCCCGTGATCATTTTGCCCTTTTCAAGGTAAACGATATGGACGATACCGTGTACATCCCAAAAAACCATGACTTTGTTGGCCCACTTTGACCTGTTTCGGCTTCGATTCGCCAGGACAAGTCCACTGTTTCTACTGTTCTTTGGTCTCTGATGTGTTGAGATGGATCTATGTTTCGTCCACGGTTACGAAACGGCGCAAAAAGTCCTTCTTATCGCGCGCAAACAGAGAGCAAATGCGACACCCATCTGGCAGATAGCTTTCTCATATTCAAAAATTTATGCAAAATAATCCATACCCGTTCGGTTGAGATGTCCATAGCCTCAGCAATTTCATGCACTTTAACTCGCCGATTGTTCAATATCATACCATGGATTTTATTCACGATTTCTGGCGCAGTGACCTCAATTGGATGACCAGAACGTTCGGCGTCCTTTGTGGTCATACTACCGCAACGAAAATCAGTAAGCCACTAGTAAATCGTTCCAATCGATGGTGATGAGTTCCCATAATGTTTTTGTCCACACAAGAAATAATATTTAATCGAGACGCGAAATTCACTTTTTCCGATGTTTACAAAAACAGAACTGAATGACATATCAGTCAATGGTACATTACAAATGTCAAATGAGATTTTCGATTGTGACGCCATCTTTTTATTTTTCAGGGACTTTACACCTTGCCCTCGTAGATACAATTTTTCCATTTGTCGGCTTTTCAGTTCGAAGGTAGCAAATTTGAAACGCTATCAAATTCATTCCAAGTAGTTCGACACGTTTTGTTTGTTGTTTAATCTCAACTTGGATCTGATAATATTAGGGAAAAAGAAATATCAGACCAGTTAGTAATCCATTCAGTATTTTACACACATTTAACAGCATTCTATGGAATAAACGAACATAAGGTTGAATATTGAAATAAAAGGAAGGAAAAATCTTCCTGCTGATTACAACGCTTTTGTAACCTCGCCGAGTCATTTTCCAGTCGTTTTGTTCAGTCTTGGAAGTTTAGCGCGTTGTCAGTCGAGTAACAATGTAGATTCTGCACTATAGCGCCGTATATTCATCAGGTAGGTATTGTTCATGAAAATGTTGCATTCGCGCCCTTCGGCACTTCGTGCTTGCATGCAGAGAGAGCGGGTGGTATTTTCATGCAACAGACGTAATAGGCGATGATGATTGTGTCCGCTAATAACATCAGTAATTACCTGCTGAACTTTAGGCGAAACTTTGCACACGGTTCATGGTCGCACAGGCGTCTTCTGAACAATACATAAGTTTGTCTAGGTAACTCCAAATTAGTCGATACTGTCTTTGATAACGAGTCATTTTCCCAGATCGCTCGGCGTTCTCTTAATTACCCGTGTGATTTCTCCCACATAATGTCCTAAGTAACGTTAAACTTTGTTATTAATCACACCATTTAATCAAAAGATAGCTTATGCCTATCTGTAACTATTTATGTACTCAGACTCGAACTAATTGGGGTAGAAGTTAAGAGTTGAAACTCGTAGAAACTTCTACAAAACTCAATAAATCATTATGTTAAATTCCCTTTTCATGTTTGTATGATACGACGGAAATTTTCTCAAAAGTGACCTGTCTGGAGTAACCAGGAGTGTAACATCATACTCCTCAGTTTCCCAACAGTTACGTTCTATTAAGAAAACTGAAAATCGCCCGCAACAGTAGGAAATTTTACATCCAGTGAGTAGTGTACGTGCAGGTTATTTCCAATATTGAAAAAACTGAATCATATTTAGAAAATTGAAGTTTCATGTAAAATTAAAATATTTCAAAGCAAAGTAACAAGAACCCAATGGGGTTCGCCAAATGTTTTCTGTTTCTCACCAATAACACATTTTATCGTGGGAAATATTAAATGGATTTTTTCAAATAAACACACAATCAGTTTCACACTCGCTTCAAGGTGGGTGATATGATACCATAGCTGGAGAGGGTTGCAATAAGTTCACAAAAGTTTGGTTGTAGAAGGAAATAATAAACCTGTCAAGATCAATAACCAATATAGGACGAGAAACTGATGGGTAGCTACATGATAAATCTTAATGTGAACCATCTGGAGATGTGTAGGTAATGGGTAATTCAGGACTATTGTAGATCAATATGGAAGTTTTACACGTATTTCTTTCATAAGTTACATAATTGATCAAAATGTATCACACGTAAATCGGGACGTAACGTAGTACCTAATCATCAAAATTGTAATTAAATATAGTCTTGATTATAGTTGAAATAATATGTACATTCAAATCAGTTAGCAATATTTAGAAGAGGACAGATACATTTGGAAAATCCCCACCGAAAACATTCTGAACTAGAGACCTCAAAAGAGGAATCTTACTGCTTATTGGTTAAACAATTCAGGGATCCTTTTCCTAATTGTAGATTGGTTCTTGAGAAGAAGGACGCATTACAAATACTAGGGATAATGCCTAAAACCTTCAGTTATATTTTCTAACTTGAATTGGTCTCTTGGAAAAATCACGTGGCATTTTGTCATTTTTAAGTGAATCAATTTAGATTATTCAGAGTGTTTTTGCTAAGAGTGTGTAAAACTTGAATGCACGTTCGATTTCTACTTTTAACCCGAAAATCGAGCCAGCCAGGAACTTTTTACGCGATTTTCCGGAATTGAAAATAATTTGAAGACAGGGTCAGAGAGCTCGAAATTCTTGAATGCATTTTTTTACAGAAACCAATATTTCGTTTTTCAACCTGAAAAGTGAGTTTCTGTGATTTGCAGGAAAACCATTAGGATTAGAATCATTCTCCAAATATGCATTTTTTGTGACTTTTTCAAAAATCGTTATTGGTGACCCAAAAAACATAATATTTGATGTTATAAAGTATAATTGAAAAAAATAATTTTCATGATTTGGAAAATTCTCATTTTTGTATCGATATACATCTTCATAAACCACTAACATACGGTATTTAGCTTCTGAATGTAATTTCTCTCCATAAAGACTCATTATTTGAAAATATATTCATATATTTGATTTTTCCGCGCTACGGATGGAAAACTTGATGAAAATCAAAGCCTGAATAGTAAACTTTTGTTAGAAACTTTTCTTCCTAAGATGCATAGTTCCGGAGATATTAAGGTTTTTTGCAGAAAAACGTGATAAAGATTGGAGGATTTTTAAAACTACTTTCCCGTAATGTACTTTTGATTCCCCAACTTTTTACACACTTATCTCAAACGCCAAAACAAGTCCCAAAACTCGAAACATCCCGTAAAATGCACCGGGATATCAAAAATTATCTTGGTCAAGGGTGGTTGTGGAATCTAAAACGTGTGTCTTACTTTACGTTTGAAATAATTATGTCACTGTCACACTGAGATCATCAATAACCTACAAATTTCATACCTATTTATTTCAGTTGTAAAACAATAATGAACTACAAATTAAAAATTATCTTGGTCAAGGGTGGTTGTGGAATGTAAAACGTGTGTCTTACTTTGAATTTTTGAATATGTTTTGTTGTGTCAGAATCTGTTAAGTCATTGTGCTGGAATTTTCTAATCCAGTTTTTGAATCATGCCTCTTACCACACAGCACAAAATTTTCATGATTGAAGCCTATTTTCGAACGGGTGCGCTAGTTAATGGAAATTGGCAATACAGTCAACGTTTGTGTTTGGACAATTTTCGAGAGCACTTCCCAAACGAGAAAATATTGCTTTTCTACACGAGTTTTTTGATGACCGGCTGATAAGTTTGCATACAGAAGTTGAGTTTCCTCCGAGATCACCTTGTTTGATAATTATGGACAAGATTTTCGCAATTCCGGTAAATAATTTGCAAGAACTTCAACAAAGAATAGTTCAGCAATGTGCAACCATAACGCCAGAAATGCTGCAAAAAGGTTTTCACAGCGTGAGGATGCACGTCAACTTGTGCATCGAACAAAACAGGAGACATTATCAACAATTACTGTAATTTAGTTTTTCTTGTTACTAAAACCGTTATTTCATAATTTGTAGTTCATTATTGTTTTACAACTGAAATAAATAGGTATGAAATTTGTAGGTTATTGATGTCAGTGTGACAGTGACATAATTATTTCAAACGTAAAGTAAGACACACGTTTTAGATTCCACAACCACCCTTGACCAAGATAATTTTTGATATCCCGGTACTATATAGCACATTTTCGATAGATCCTTGGTGCCTCAATTTCTATCCAGATAGAACACTCTAATTTCAGTTTAAGGCAATACTTTTCTCATATTCACATTTAATCGAAGTTAAAATTCGCTTAAGTTTAAAACAACTACGTAATAATTAGAAGCGGGAAGTAGAGTTCAAACGCCCCAAAAATGTGATAGATAATGGGAATCTCTAAGAAGTTTAGAGTCTTACAAGTATTATACTCGTGTCGGCTCGAAATTTTAGGGAATTATTGCTTTTGGTTGCAATGGCGATATATTTTCGACAATGAAGCTTTCAAAATATGTAGATCAATAACTGCGAATTCGATTTCCGGAATATAACAACATTGTAATAATTTTAGACTGAAAATGATAAATTGATTGTTTGATAAATCGCAAAAATTGTTCTATACCTACATGATATTGTTAATATAATATTCGAGAACATTATACAATTGTAATGAAAATTATGGTGATAAAGTATAGTAATATTCTTGGATGTCATATCATATTAAATTTAACGTGTCTACATATTAACAATAGAATTCATATGATATTCACGAGCGGTTTAATTTTATGAATCACCTGATCCATACAGCTTATAGCTTTATATATTCTGCGATTATTATAACAGACAACCGAACAGTAATCAGCTTCAGATTCCCTTTATTTCGGAGCGTATTTGTAACAATCTGACGAACGTCAAATATAAAAGAGGGGGAAAAGAACCATTTTCAAACATCAAAATTGAGACGCCATTTTAGCCAGAAGGTTCTTTTCCAATCTCAGGAAATTGGATACGTAGTTTCAATAATCTTCTAAATTCTGCTCACCAATGGCGTAGATAGCATTTTGCAATGGGAGAATTTGAGTTAGGATGGCAGCGATAAAGGAAAACTATATGAATGAATTATCCACGATGAATGAAGTTCCACTCTTTGGTGTGTCCATTCTAAATTGCAAGCCAGGTTCAGAAGTATGAGGGAAAAAATAGACACCAATTCTTACTATAAAGTAACGGCATTTATGAAATGACCACATGAAAGTTACTAACCTAAAAAGGTGTGGCAAAATGTGGATTCAGTGATTTTTAACAAAATATCCTGTTCTGATGTTCGTCATTAGCTGACAGGGGACGAAAGTTTATAATTAATAATCATAATAATATTGACTATGTGACGATGTTCAAGAATTATATCTTCACAGATGGAGTATTTCTGAAATATGCAAATGGAAGCTGCATCAAATAAGTAGTTGTCTTCAATACTTTTGGTGAGTGTCGTGCTCCCATTGCTGCTTTCTTGAACACCGTGTGCAGATAAAAATACCGAGCATCCAACTATTGTGGTTAATATTCTACCATTGACTGTCGATGAACTTGAAGTTGGTTGCAAATCTTCCAAAGTAGCTTCTGGATATATTGAGAAGTCAATAGGTACCCAAAAAGAAGTAATTAAGCTCATTGCCGAAACCGTTTTAACCAAGATAATGCTAATAATGATCCTAGAGGGGTATCATCAGCGGCATCCATTGATGCCTGTGTTCCTAAAATTTGTACTCTTCCAAGTCGCGAGCTACGTGCTTTTCACGTGCACGTCGATTTACGGAAAATCAACTATTTTAAAACCGTTTTTGACACGATTAGTGGCTACTACCGCCTTCTAAAAGGTTCAAAGTTCACATTTCAACCATTTTTTGTTTATATAAGAGACAGCGAAAATGCAGTCCTCGTATTCGCATGTCAAACAATAACAAATGAACAACTTAGGTTTGTAGTTAAGTTAATATCCTGCTACAAAGATCTTTTTGCGCACGCTTTTTAGTTGAAGAAATGCCAATAGTGCAGACCAAATGTTTCGATTTTTTATACCATCAGAAAAGACTAAACAACTTAGGTTTGTAGTTAAGTTATTATTCTGATGCAATTTGACATTTATTCTATATCTTGAAGTCGTGCGCTACAAATATCTTTGTGCGCACGCTTTTATGTTGCCAATAGAGATTATAGTGCGGAAAAGATGAAAAACATATATAGAGATTTCAAACGTTTTGAGATAAGTTTCAACACTTATAATCATACAAACCATTTTTTATACTACCAGAAAGGACTAAACAACTTAGATTTGTGGTTAAGTTATTATTCTGATGCATTTTGACATATAATAACGAATTTGACATTTCTTCTATATCTTCAAGTTGTGTCCTACAAAGATCTTTTTGCGCACGTTTATTAATTGAAGAAATGCAAATAGGGATTATAGTGCAGACTGTTTTGAGATAAGTTCCAACACTTATTCAAACCATTTTTTATATTATCAGGAAGAACTGAACAAATGTAGTTAAGTTATTATTCTGATGCATTTTGACGTATAATAATAAATTGCACATTTCTTCTATATCTTTTTAATTAAAGAAATGCAAAAAGGGATTATAGTGCATACAAAATGATAAAAACGTATATAGAGATTTCAAACGTTTTAAGATAAGTTTCAACACTTATAATCATCATACAAACCATTTTTTATACTACCAGGAAGGACTAAACAACTCAGGTTTGTAGTTGAGTTATTATTATGAATCATTTTGACATATAATAATAAATTTGACAATTCTTTTATATGTTGAAGTCGTGTGTTACAAAGATCTTTTTGGGCACACTTTTTAGTTGATGAAATGTCAATAGTGCAGACAATATGAAAAAACATATATAGAGATTTCAAACGTTTAGAGATGAGTTTCAACACTCATAATCATACAAACCATTTTTATACTACCAGAAAGGACTGAACAACTTAGGTTTGTAGTTAAGTTATTATTTTGATGAATTTCGACATTTAATAATAAATTTGACATTTCTTTTACATCTTGAAGTCATGTGCCAAATAGCTTTTTGCGCACGTTTTTTAGATGAAGTAATGCAAATAGGGATTATAGTGTAGACAAGATGAAAAAACATATATAGAGATTTCAAACGTTTTGAGATAAGTTTCAAAACTTATAATAGTTATGATCATACAAACCATTTTTTATACTACCAGAAAGGACTGTTTCCACAGTATCCAAATCAAGATAACACTAGCTGTTTCCTTTAGTTTAGTTACTGCATGGATCAATGACAAGATATCGAAGACTATTTCACTCACTTGCGAAATGAACCAATCAGAAGCTCTAGTCAAGTTCGGATTACCGATAATACCAAACTTGACTCCTGACTGATTGGCCTATCAAGTTCGGTGTTTTCAGATTTGTTTACAGTGCATGTGACAGTTAAACGTCAAATATAAGTGATTACGCTGTGCACGCATTCAAAAATGAGTAGATTAGATGAAGCAACGCCTGTCGAGAGACTAGCTATTATTTTGAAGCACTGGGGCTTCAACATGAGAAAAATCGATGGTTCTGATTACAAGGAATGTGTTGTGAAGACGATCTGGAATACGAGTGCTAGATTATTGCAAGAAAAATTCTATAATGAATATGGACGAAGTTTCGACCCATTCAAAGATATTATTTTTCAATCGGCCAGAAATGCGCGAGATACAAAACGCAAGTTGCTTCAAGGTAACATACAGAAACGAAAGATCAGTTCGGCACCGTTGACCCATGAAGAACATCAAGCAATATGTACACAATGGGATGAATATACACCCACAGGACTCCAAAAGAAATTTTTCCATATCGCAGCGGTAGAACTTGCTTGCAGAGGAGGTGAAGCTGCATATTGGTTGTTAGATTATTTTAAAGAAGAATTAGATAAGGGGGCGCCTACCGGCAGAATCAAAAACTTGCTAAGGAGGTGGTCAGCGATGTGCCAACAGCAAATGGTTGATTGAAAATGTACAAAATGCAATAATGTGCCCCGTGAGACTTTATAAAAAGATGATTTCAAAACGAGGTAATAATGTAAAATCTAATAGGTTGTTTCTTACTGTGAATGGACATTGGAAGCCTGGTGACCATTGCACTCCTTGGTACAAAAATATGCCTCTAGGGATCAATACGATCAGTAAATGGACCCAAACATCAGCCCAGTATTTTGGGGGTTGATGTGAAAAAGCAAAAAATTACCAACCATTCAAATCGAGCAACTGCAGTCAGTGAACTTTTATGTAGAGGAGTAGGAGAACAGGAAACCATAAAAATTACTGGACATTCGAGCTCTAATTCGCTGAAGCCCTACATCCAACTTAGTAAACAACATCACGAAAAACTTATTGCAAATGTCAGAAATAATAGCAATCAAGATGTAACAACTATTGCAAGTACAAGCGGGTGTTCAAATAATCAAGCTCAAAACATTGTATATAATAACTGTACCATTTATAATTATAATTGAAAAATATTTCAGTATGTTATGTTATTGTTGGTTAAATTGAATAAGTATTTCTTTCGATGTGAATGTTTTCTGTTCATTAAAATTTATTAATTTCTCAAATCAACTTTTTTGCCAATTTCCTCTAATCCTGCCGAATTTCAGATTTTTCATCTTTCACTTTGTTTGTGAAATAGTCTAATAAAATTCCACTCGTGATTGAATTTATCTCATAAGTCTGTCTTTCATTTGTGATTCAGTTTCGTTCAGAAATGAATCGACAGACTTATCGCGAAAATTCAATCACTTGTGGTATTACTACTGACAACATGAGACATCATGAGTGGAGAAATTATGACAGCATTTTTGATTAATTTACGAGACAACCATTTACTTAACGTTTAATACCACACATTAAACCTTCGAATGAATATGCCAGGTGAACATTATCGAAAAAGTTTGATGAAGTTGAGAATAATAGAATGTCCATGGATAATGAAGATTTACACTTTTATTATGGGTGTTCTCTGTTTTCATGAATGAATGGAATGTATATTTGTTTTTGATCATTCACTACGCAACTGAACTTGTTGCTTTGATTCAAATAATGTGAATACTTGCACGCATCATAAAGCCGAAACCTTTCATCAGAAAATACATCAATACCGAAACAATACTCGTACCAGAATGGATATTATTAGAATTGATTGTTGTGCGGGAAAGGAATTTCTCAACATTTACAAGCCGTGGAAATAATAATCGTGAGTATAATCAATAGTTCGCCATGTAACTTCACAGACATTTTACATTACTGAAACCGAGCAAATCGAATTTCGATTATCATGTTTTCCCATTTACAGTTATTGGAAACAATACAGCGCGTTACTCTCTAGCCTGAAAACATCCATCGCATCAAATTTGCTCTGTTTGAGTTTGAACTTAGTTGTACGTTGACTTAAAGTTGTCTACCGTTCCTATATTATGATAGATCGGTCCGTTGTAGCTACCAACTCCATACGAACAATAACATTTTCTCAGCGGCTTTCTTTTGTCTCGAAAACAATGGTTTCGCAGCGAATGTTCTAATACGGCTGCCAATTATTTTAATGCGGCCTCGTTACTCAGATGACGGCTCGTGACCCGATGTTCGAACGAGGAACGATCTCTTCCTGAACACGACGAAGTTCCAATTCGATTGATCTCAGAATGAGACATTTAGTTCGGATCGAAATTGATAAATAAACAAAGGAGTTCCGGGAGGAAAGAGCAAAGTTCCGTGGGCGCAACAGGTGTAATACAAGAATCAAATATTAAGCTGAATCTTTTTTTTTTGAAGTGAAAACTTCTTAAGGCGGGTTGAGCTATTTCAGATGGGGGGTAAAACCATGAGTCCGTCACGTGCCGTCACGCTGTAGCTATATATATTAGGTATTATATATACTGCCGCCTGCCCAAATACTTGGGTCAGGCGTCAGGCAGTCTCTTTATACGATTACACACGTGTGCATATCTGAGTCGGATACTCGACTGTATTCATTTACTCAATCCTCGGTTCGTGAAGACGAAAGTATATTTTTATTGAATTTATTAATTGTACATTGTGTACTAAGTATCGTATCTACGTGCAAGGTTTTAAATATTGTGAATATAATTCTTGTCATAAGAATATAACATTAGTGATGTGAGAACTTTTGCATGTGCACTACACATTGATGACGTTGTGTTACACCTACTTTATTATTTTCATTGTTCGAATGTTGGATCACAGCATCAAATATAATAGTGAGTATCGTCTTGATGTTTTTTTTAATACTACTAATACGAAAGTACAAAATTTTATTTCAAATAGGTAATTATTTGTGGTGTAATTTACGATCATACTGACATTTGACGGAAATGTTTATATGTTTACATTTTGCGTTTCTTTTTAGATTATTTGTTCATTGGTCCGAATTAAAGATGTTTTCCACCATCCGTAGACATCTTCAATTCGGACCAATGCTGTTTAACATTACTTTCATTTACATCGATGTAAATATCAATAAATAATATGTTTTGAAAATAAAATAATGTGTATTTATTATAATGACTATCGGGTTACATTCATACTCTTTACAGGGATTGTACCGCCCATTATACGTTTTTTATTATTAAATATAAAAATGTATATAATTGTTGATTGAAATGCTGACAGTTGTGAAAACTAATTATATTGATTTTCATTTAAAAATAATAAAATTGTAATTTCGGATGCTCCAACGAGTACAACAACTCCATACTAAACTCCGTAGACAATAGTATCTGTGGCATCGGATGTCTTCGTTGGTTGTCATAATGCAGAGCAACAAAATTTCGTCAGGCAGAAATTGCATAAAATGAGAACCGATGATGCGGGTGGATTACCATAAGAGTTAATTTTAGTTCTTAACCGACCATACATGATAACTAATAACATAGATGTTGTGATCGATTGTCCAATGGCACTGTCGGAAAATTGTGATATAATTTGAAGTACTCGTTTCCCTGAACGTTGAATTATGCAAACTAGTGGAAATCATGGAGGCACTCGATCGCATTATTAATGCTGCAGCTATTATGAGAAACAAACACGGTTCAATTCAACATGCTATTCGAGCTTTTAACAAACGAACCACGAGATGCTGTGGTATTTTAGAAAACAGCTTGTTGTTTGTAATGCAATTTGCGCAGTTTGAAATTATTTAATAACCAGATTAATATGGATAACTTCAGACTTGATTTATCATTTCCGTGGCGGTTGTGTTTCGACCTTTCAACATATTGGTTTATTTCTCTTATATTGTCTATTTACACATATCTCGAAAATCTTTCCTTTCCCCACCGAAACACCCCGAGTGCATTGGCTTACTCTCTGTAAAAAGTTGATGTACAGAGTGTCCAGATTTCGTTGGTTTTTTAAGGTATTTCGCCTAGTTTTAAACATAGAAAGATGCGGTCTTCGCGAAAATAAGGCTCGTGATTTTTGATATGTCTTTTAGTTTTTAAGCTAGAGCCAACAATTGAAACATCTTGTCATCACCAGCGTTGTTTTCTCGAAAAAGTGGAACAGGGTCGCAAAAACGGCATCTTCCTATTTTTCAAAAATAATCTTACAAAACCAACGAAATCTGAAACCCTGTACAGGGATGGATAATGTGAAAAATAGGGAGTATAGAAATCTGTATCTAAGGTCACAACCTCACAACTATCCCTTGACGCGTTATTTATTGGAAGAGGGAGTAAGATTTATTTGAAAACTTGAAATAGTAATTTGCTTTTGAAACTAGAGCTTATTCTGAGGATGTGAGAAATTTTATGGAAGAAAAATATTAGGTAAATAAGAATAAGTACATTTTCCATTTTGGCTGAATAAGTGTTATCTAAAGAATGCCAAAGAAACGAGCTTAAGCTAGAAGAATAAATGAAACAATGATACCATCACGAATTTATGAATAGTTTGTACGCCTCATAGATGTAACAGCCAATGAAACCTCTTTTCGCTTACTGAATGGCCATACATATTGCGATCACCGTTGATTACTTTTTCTTCATAATTACACCTTTATTCACGACCCTGAATTTTTGAGTGATACATAAACTCTTAAAGGTATATGTGGTTTGAAACCATTTTGAGGAAATTCCACAAAGGAGTGAGTTACTCTGTGTCGTTCCTGCTGTAGATCAAGATTTAGATTTGTAATAAGTATCATATTAGAAGGATAAGAGTCAAGAGATCTAGGTAATTTTTGAAGTAATATGAATTAGATGTAATTTAATTGATTACTAAATTCATTTGGAGAGTTTGGGAAAATCTGTGTTAATTATGTAGTTGTTCCTTCAAACGGACGGCATGATATTTGTCATAATTTAATTACGGGGACCGTAAATTTTAAGGGTGTCTGATACTCGTCACACAAAGCTTTCTTAGATAAGAACAGAAAGGATGGGCGGATAATGATCATTACGGCTAATTGAATGTTTATTGCTTATTAAAGATATACGGGGGCTTATAATCAATATACTTCTCGTGTTGTACGTGCTACCAAGTACTAGTTAATATTATTTTCAAAATTTAAAACGTCGTTTGTTGAAGACATTATTAGTGAACGCGGAAATACCCAAATAGTGTACGAAAATTAAAAGTTTTCTAAACATCGATCTTCAACTAATGAAACTGTCTGGAGGTGCATCAAACGGCCTAAATGTACGGTTTATGTGTATATCATTGGGGAATCGAGTAGTTTTGTTGTAACAACATTAAAAATTCAACATTATCTCGAACTTGAAGAAAACATTGGTAGACAAGTTCTTAGTGTTGCTTGCAAAAGATAAGCGGAAGAAGAACCTACAGAGAGACCAACTAAAATATTGCATAAAGAATTAGCTTCAAATGGGTTTCTCTCAGATTTTTCTTCAGAAACATTGACTTCCCGTGAGTAAAAATGCATCAAAGAGAATATGTACAACAGACGTCGCAAAAAAAATGGCCAACTTTGCCTCGCTCTGCCAACAAAGTTCACCGTTATCTGCAAGAACATTCGTACAAAACGCCAAGAGAGGAAAATTTTGTTTTGAATAATGATTTCCGAAATGGAATTGTGATTTTTAGCTACTACACAAATTTGAAATTGTTATGTAAGTCGAGTTTTATATACATGGATGGTACATTCCAATACTACACAAAATTTTTCAAACAACTATTTACCATACATGGTTACATAAATGAACATTATATACCGCTAGTGTTTAGTTTACTGAAAAACAAATCAGAAGAAACTTATAGACTCTGTTTGGGAAAAAATAGGTTTATTTGTTCTCTTAACTACTTAAGTTTTATTCCCGAGAAAGTAGTGGTTGATTTTGAAATTGCCATTCCTAATGCAGTTCATGAAGTGTGTGATAACGTTAAAATTATTGGTTGCTACTTCCATCTTACTCAGTCTTGGTGCCGTAAAATACAAAAGTTGGGGTTAAGTGGTGGATATAAAAACAAAAATTGTGAAACTGGAAAGTAGCTTCGTTATTGTTTTGGTGGTATTTTTAAATACAAATCTGGTCTTTTGAGTTACTTGCAAAAAAACCAAGTGACCATAAGCTAACGGTTTTTGCTGGGTGGGACCCATTTTCTCCACTCTGCTTTTTCCACTAATACATTTTTCCACTAATACATTTTTCCACCAGTTTATTTTTTCCTCCAGTTTATTTTTTAATACATTTAATAGTTTTATAAATGGATATCAAACAGGATATCAAAATTGTATATGGTGACCGACAGCTTTTAAATATTCCAAAACTTCGCCTCCACTTTTCCTATCTTCATATTGGCGAACCAAATTGTTTATTCGCTCTTCGTTTTTCACTCTGGACTGCTGTGTAGTTTTTTTAATTTTGTGGCCTAAATCCAACTCGCGGATCATGGCCTCGGTGTCTCCTTGTTCTTTCTGTAGCTCGAGGAGGAAGGCGTAAAGACTAGGGTGGTTTTTTCCCACAACCACCTGGAATCTGTTGTGCCAACCTTCCGACACATTGTTGGTCCTCGACAGATTTTGTAACACGGGCTCGTACATGTTCCACAGGGAGGGGGGATAACTGTCAGACCAATGTGTTAGGTCAAACTGTCAGTTCAACGTATCAAACTGTCGTTGCTATGATACTTGTTCAAATCATTTCAATTATACTATTTTCGAATTGGTGGAAAATCATTACTAGAGGAAAAAGGTTATTGGAAAAAAAAACTAGTGGAAAAATATACCAACGGAAAAAATGGAGTGGAAAAAGTGGTGGATTATTTTATATCCGACGAAGCCACTTTTCTACCCCACATTTTGGCTGAAGCTTCTTCAACTCTAAATAAAACCACGAATACTTGCGACTCCTCATTCAAATAGCTCTTTTTATTATTGTTGACCGAATAGTTTTTAAGCTATTGCATATAGCTTTTATCGCGGGCTTTGAGCGCGGCGACCGAATCAAGAAATTCCGTAACGAAAAATAATGTAAGACCTAAACACCTAACATGTGTCAAATTAATTAATTTGAAGTTTCTAAAAGTGAGAAATTTCGCTATTTTATACGAATGTTATAACACTCTAGCGCTTTAGACTCCGGGATTTTCACGTGGCCTATCGAAATTAGAAGGTTCGAATTATCTAAAAACATAATTGCATGAACTCCACACGTCCTCTGTAATTAGCTACGAACGAAATCATTTTGACATATGCCTCTAGGAGCTCGCTACGCGTCAGTTAGAGTTTATACGTTAGACGCGCGTAGCATAGACCTGAGAGTACCCGTTTCTATTAAGCTATTGCATATATTGCATATAGCTTTTATCGCGGGCTTTGAGCGCGGCGACCGAATCAAGAAATTCCGCAACGAAAAATAACAGGAACTCGTTTATGTTGCGCTCTCTCGGGTGACTAATATTGAAAAATTGTATATCACGACAAAAAACGATAATTCTACATTCAAGTTTTATAATAATCGAAGGCAAGCTGCATCGACTGCATCTTTGTTGCGAAAATTCAAAAGACTGCCTTTAAATAGTGTTCAGACGACAGCTCAAAGTGTCTTAGATTTCATTAGTAATAGAAATGGCATTTCAATAATGACTTTTAATTGCCAAAGTCTAAATAGTCACAAATACGATTTACAAGATTCAGTTACGATTGAAATATCTAATTTCAATTGTATTGTTCAATTGAAACGAGATACTGTTCCAAAAGGTTGGGTAGCTATTTACCAAAATAATAATAATGTTACTAATATTATGACTCCGAATATTGAAATACATATTGCACACGTTAGCGATGTTAATGTTAGGCGCTCATTTGTTGGAGATATTTGTGCGTGCTTATGCAAACTTAGAAATGGCCTACACATAGTCATGGTAGCAATTTACATTTCTCCGAATCCAAAATTGGACGAGGTAGAGCATTTTATTCATCGCACTTTACTGGAGTACACTGAAGAAGGGCCGAAAATACTTGGTACAAATGGTAATAAATTTCCACTTATCTTGGCTGGCGATTTCAACATCAACTTCGCTGATACAAAATCAGAGCGGTTGACAACTTTTCTTTCGGAAAAATTGAAAATGAATAATGATCTACAAGAATTCACAACAAAATATGGGACCACCATTGACGCGGTATTTTCCAGATATTTAGAGGATATCAAGTCTCAAACTTATGTCTCTTATTTCAGTTATTAAGTTACCATAAACCTATAGTTTCAATGATAACAAATTCCTGAATAACCTACATGTATTGTAAGATAATAAAAATATTTCAAACGATATTAACTTCTCATTTATTCAATAAAAGAAAAAAAATTGTTTTCTTATCGGTCACCACGCTCAAAAGTAACTTGCATTAATATCAAAGAAAAAACTTGAGTTAAAATATCAAAGAAAAAAAAAATACTGCATAAATTAAAAAAAATAAATAATTATAATTGCATAAGTTGAGAAAAAATGCTATGCAATAGCTTTACCGCGGCAGTCCCCGAGTGCCACACGTATCTTTTATTTCATGGATGTTTTGTCAAAATTTCCAATAGGAGTGCACATAAAATGTAATAGTGTAGGCTAATTCTTGTGAATCTATAAACTCAGCCACAATTCGGAGACAAGATTTTTTGCAAAATATATTGTTAGATTTGGAACGACATAAGATAACTACCCTCCATTTTGTTAAAGTTGTTTCAAATATATAAGGACAGAATCCATAAAATATGTGGTATGTACTTATTATTATGTATACATTGTCAACGTTTTTCTTCCCAGTGTTATGTAAAATGTATGTATTATAAGTACATTATATTCATGATGTTACACACTTTTTTATTACACTAATTTAGTGAATAAATAAAGTAAAACGGACCTCATAATTTAATTCCCAATCATATTAATTATTTTGTAAACATAAAAATATGACTTGAACGCCTATGGTGGCAAAATTGTTGCATCAACAAGGTTTTCATTGTATTTTAGAATTTTAAAATCAATAATTACCTTTGTGACGAATTTCGTAAATTCGGACGACAGAATGCCATGTGAAGACCCCGTTCACACATGGGTTCGAGTATTTTGGAATATGGTTGTAATGGACGTATTCATCATTGACCTATGATTTTATGGCAATAAAGTTATCTTCTCAAATAGGCGTAGTAATAATTATTGTAAATCTACGTTAGGAGAGCATCGAATTGAGTTTATAAATATATTCATTCCATCATGATTATGGAATATAAATACATCCCAAAATTGGTTTTGGTTAAGGTTTCGTGTTGGAAAGGAACAAATGAAAATCGACAAAGAAAAGATGATATAAATAATATTTGTCAGAACCCCCATTGGGTCGCCGTGGGACTCCTCCCTTTTAGATTGAGTTGATGATCCGAGGCATAGAATTAATGGAACAACTTATCATTAAAATGTAATAATCACGCTTTTTGCATCATCGATTACAGCAGGAGCGGCTTCACACAATTCGTGAATGTAATACATTCTACACTGGGGTAATTCTGATAGTGCTGCGTCGGAAGAATTTCTACAAAATTGGGATACTGTCCGTTTATTGGGGTTTGATCGTTATTTCATACACTCATTCTGTTAAGTATAAAGTTTTATCGGTGATTAAATTTCTCAATTTTGGCCTTTCTTCTCTTCCCTACTATTATCATTGTAGTTTCAATCTATCTGTTATTCGGTTCGATACAATTGCATAGTTGTCCAAACGATTTCTCTCGGAATTTCCAGTTTGAGATATAACTGGAACATATCAATTTCACTGAATGAGCAGTACTTTACAAAGTTAAGTTCTCCTATAATATGTTTCCATTCTCCGTGAATTTGAAATGGGTGGCTAGTGGACTCCTTGGTATCATCCATGTGAAATGTGGGTAATAATTGAATCTACCATCAACTCCTCTATAGATTTTACGAGATATTCCAAGGATTCCACTTTGTTTCACACTATTCGAAACAACAGATAATGACGTTACGAACTTTTAGTAATAAAAAATGATTGCAGGGCCAATACTAGATCCTTGTTCGTAACATGATCTAATTTATTTTATCTAATACCTCATTGCTGCTTGGTGACACCCTCTGTACTACTACATGCAGTTTTCAAATCGAATATTTCCGTCATTTTCAACACGTTGCATTTTGAACTAGTATTAATATCGGTAGTTTTCTACTTTCTTGTCCTATCATTAAAAATTTGTTGTATTGTTTCAAAATACCTATTGATAATTTCTTACGGTTTGTCACCTCTACATCGTTTCTCCTTTTAATAGTCTTTCCCTAAATTCCTGACCGTTTCCTGGATGCCGACTCCGGGGTGACAGTCGGTTGAAGCTCCCTGTTGGAACCGCTCATCAATCGGTTCAAGTGAGAGATTCATTCCAATATCGTTTTACATTTATTGACGAATTAACTGATGCTGATAATACTGCCAGAATTAACACAAGTATCATTACAATTTCATTTCTTGATCGTGTTATGTGTTAGACGCCAATCCATTTCCAGACAACTCTCCACTATTGCTTGCCTGTGCAATTATTATTACTCCTTCTTTTTTGTGCAGTATCCAGATCGTTGTTTCTTCTTCTCCTGGCACTTTTGGCCATAACCTCTGGCTGGATCGCCATGTAAAGTGTGAGTAATAGGTTAGCAAAAAGTAGCTTAGGAGATGTGTTTTGGTTCAAACGAACTCTATTGAACAAATTTCAATAATAGATTTTATAATTAACTTGAACTTATAGCTAACTCGACGATATAGTCAATATCCGACAAAAGCTAGGAAGAAATTCAATACCAACTATTTGAGGTGTTGAAGTTTTATTCTATTCAATTCGGCTTACTTGCGGATAAGAGAAGAGTGAAGTGGAGACAAAGTTTGCCTCCAGTTTCAGCAAGATGTGCATTTGTACTATCCGCTTAGAATGTGACGAGATGACGACTCGCACTTTCATGTGAACACCTGTGGCCATTTTAGTTTATAGTCAATTGTATCATGCAAATGTTTCACAGGACATGTGGCTATCCATATGCAAGGCCGGTCCTGCGTTCACCGGCCGACGATGGATTTACTCAAGCATAATGGGAATTTTTATTTCTGTGAAATTATGCAATAATGAAATATTCCGGAGTATGCTGCGAGATTGTGTTCGTTTTATCTCTTTTTCGTGGCGCAAGTATATCCTATGGAAAAAAAGCAATCCCATGGCTTGTTCATTATAACGAATGATGACGACCGCAGGGCAACCTAGAGAATACGCGTGGAAACATCCGTGAAATTCGCGATTTTTAATAGAATGTCGCAATTGGAAGATTAAATAAAGCAAATACCAGACGGTCTGTGATTTCCCACGCGTATGGACCTTGTTTCTGTCTTATCGGATGTCGGTATTAATTGTTTTGTTGTACAAATCTCCATGGTGTTGTATAATGAGCTTGCTTGGTGTATTTCTAATTGCTTACTGCTGACATGTCCGTATGTCGTTGGATAATCTGACTCATGTCGCTATTTATACAACATGCGATAGACCAAGGGGTCGATCGGCAAATTATTGCACGCGTGCCAAGTTGTGGCATGCGGAACTATTGTCAATGGCACGCAGGAAAGGTAAGAAATATGCCCGAAAAAATTAAAATGAGCAGAAGAATGTTTAGGGTGGGGAAATTTCGATGTTTGTATAGGGTAACTCGGTAACTACAGCAAATACAAAAAAATTGTAGACATATTCTTGGTCTCTTTGTTTGAGACAAATTCACTGGCGGCAACAAAAATTTGATATCGTCTTTTGTTTTAGAGTTATAAATAGAAGTTTCATTTTTTGACTTTTACTCACATATGAATATCGTGGTTGTTTGTAAAGTTAGGAGAAAACGTCTTTTACATTCCAACTTTTTATGGATAACCCTGTGCCGTAGAGAAATTAAAAAAGGTGCAATTTCAAGTTGGCCTAAGGTTGTTTTCTTTTCAATGGAAATCATAGGCTATGGTTTAGGTAAAACGGATTTATTTCTATTTATAACTATCAATATGTCAGATCGCTTTTGATGTGAAAGTCTTCAATAGCGAAAATAATATTTCACTATATTACGTTTAAAAAAATATTTATTCCAAGTAGGCATCTATCACAATGTATATCTGTTTTGTAAGTAAATTGTATAATAACACTTAACTCATGTCATCGTAAAAGTGAAGATGCCTTACTAGAGCAACTAGAAATATGATATGACTATGAGTCCCATTTGAAAAAAATAGCACATCAGCCCATAACTAGAAATTGCACATTTTTTAAATTTTCTCGATGCCACCATCATATGTGTCAAAAAATAGAACTTTAGTTTATCTCAGGGACGAGTAAATGCACATATCGAAATCCGGTTTTCGCCCGAAAATTACACTCGATATGCTCTTCTAATATCCGTAAAAGAAATATTCCGTGTGGTTTGCATTTCAGGAGAAAATCGTAGAAAACCGGGCCCATTTTAAACAACGCCCTCTAGTTAGTATACCAAAAATTAGAGAATTGAAACATCACTTCCGCGATTTATTGTTATCTAGGCTTCAACTCAAAATCGAAAGTTCTGCAGAGCATCCAGGTGAAAACCAGTTCAAACTGTTTAGTTTCAGCTCGTGAAGTGACAGAATTATAATATGTTCGAATGTACCTACAGCATTTCGAGGCTCAAGTAGTAAAATGAAAAGAGTTCAACACGAGTAGGTATGTAATGGAGTGGCGTTTTCTCTTCTATTCCCAACTCAGAAATCTCCCGTAATATTCAATGAATGTTCAAAACGCTTAGGACATTTCTCGCGTTAGTATAACTAAGCTGCTATTTGTGAGGCGTGTATATTGTACAGCTTCAGTTATTGAATACATAAAAGGATTTATTGACATCTCCGATTGTCCACCGGAACAAATAATTCCAGGCACCATGGATGGATTTCGCAATACTTAAACTCGCTAATGAGTCGAAAAACAGTGCGTAGAAGAAAGATATCGCGCTGTTAATCAAAGAATAGAAGCAAATTCAAACAATTCGATTCAGCGCCTTCAGCGCCACGTGTAACAATTGGTTCTTTGTGCGGCGACGTAAAGATCTTGATTTAACTCCATACAAGATCAAGCTCGTGTAAGAATCGGAGTCGACTGACCAAGTTGAACCACTGTTGCATAGCAAAATTTAGTTCCAGCGATGAGGTTCATTTTTGACTCAACAAGTAAAATCGGAGTGAAGTTAATCCATTACAACCAAAACAAGGCACCGAGTGTTGTGCTCTATGGAGTGGAGGACTCATCGGGCAGTAGTTCTTCGAAAATGAAACCGTCCATCAATGGCGAACACTATACAGTCATGATAAGAGACTATTTCGTTACCTAATTGGGCATGAATGCGGAGGGGAGGGAGAGCTTTGAATAAATGCGTTGCATTGAGAATAATTCTATTAGTGGGACATCTATCTTCTGGTAGACGGAGGTTGGATTACTTAGTGCTTTAGCATTTCCAAATCAGCCCGAAAAACAGCGCAGTGCCACGCGCAACAATTGGTTATTTGTGCGGCAACGCAAAGATCTTGGTTTAACTCCATACAAGATCCAGCTCGGATCGGAGCCGACTAGGCAAGTTGAACCACCGTTGCATAGAAAAATTTTGCTCCAGCGATTCTTGACTCAATGGCTTTGTCAACAAGAAAATCATCGCATTCTAAGTGAAGATTCAAGTTTTCAAGAGCCATTACAACCAGAACAAGGCACTGTGTGTTGTGCTCTATGAGCTGGAGAACTCGTCAGACAGAAGTTCTTCGAAAATGATACAAGTCAGCATGTTAACACCAATGGCGAACACAATAGAGCCCTAAAGAGAGACTATTTCGTCTTAGATTATTATTACTTTTGGGCCCCTTGAAATAATTCAATTTAATTCGAAATTGAGTTTTTTGAATAATTATATCTTGATAGAACATACGAAATGTCAGGCAGGCCTAGCGTTCTGCCCCGTAATTTGATATCTCCTTTCCGGAGCACCGACAGCAAGGAAGTATGCTTAGCAACGTAAGCATAGCACGAGGCCAGTGGAACTTTTTCCCTGAGTCAGGGGAAATTCACGTGCAGTTGAAAAGAGCCTGCACGGACTGTTATTGCACCTAGTCATTTTTCTATAGGTAGCTTTAACAGCGTATGGGCGAGGTCTGCCCCCAGCGTTTTAAATTAAACATATTTTCGAAGCTTTGCGCGTGGGGTGGCCCCCGCTCCAATGGTTTCATAAAAACTAATTCAACCTTAACGCGGATCAACTAAGATCTTTGATACCCGAGCAGGTTCCAATAAACAATTCTCAATTCATATAGCACGTCGATGAGTTATTAATGCTACCTAATAATGCCCAGCCGACTGTTACAAGTAGTGGATCAGCGGTGATATAGACTTTCAAACCTATTCACTTGCCTGAACAATTAAATATGTAGTTGACAGAAACATTATAGCTTCAGAAAGCAGAAATTTGGAACGTGAGGTTATAACTTGCGGTGGATGTGTCATTTGTTTGGAAGTGAAGGCATACGGCGGCTGATTTTACATTGGCACCGGTGGTAGGTAATAACCTCAGTCAAACAGTATTTCAGATAAGCGTAAATATACTCTCAGCACTGTTACATCGTTACCTAATTGGCATGAATGCAGATGAGATGAGAAGGAGAACTTTGAATCAATGCGTTGAATTGTGAATCATTCTTTTAGTGGGACATCTATCTTCTGGTAGATGGTGTTTGGATCACTTGGTGCTTTAGCATTTCCAAATGAGGTTCTCTATATCTCTGGCGGAGATGATCGAATGATGACTTTATCGTATTACTAGTCCACTGAAGAGCTTATGAGAAAAGCGAAACAGCTGTCTGGGACCGATAGACGTTCGACGATTGTTCGACCTACATTTTTATACTTAGACAATCAATATTTTCATACAGTTATTGGAATTGATGGAACCCGTTACTTTCGAGATAAATTGGACCGCTTTAGAGATCACTGAGCTAACATTTTCATAAATTAAGCTCAGATATATCCATTATGAGAGAGCTGCTTTGAGCATCTACGAAGAAGTTGCTTTGTGAATTCACTGTCAGACCATACTTACATATTTATACCGTCAGCTTTGAAACGACCATTTACGACGCTACATTAAAGTACTAGGGTCTCAAATACTGTTTTCATTTGCAACATCCGATCTAAAGCGAACGAAATAACAAAGAAAAGTCGATATACCTGCTGGAAATTTCTCCATCGAGGTTCGTTGGTTTTTGGTGGCTTTTAGGAGAGCGTGTCTGCGCGCCGCTGAAGCAATTCGACATAATTGTTTTACCTTTAGGACGTTCCAGTCGGTGTCAGTGACAGATACACCTCGTTTGCGACGCGTATTGTTTGACGCTACGCTGTATGAATTACGCAAGATGAAAACGTCTTCGATTCCGCCTGTCACTGACGGCGACGCTCATTTTTAATTGGGGGCGCTAATGAGGCATCCTGCTTCATGACATACTTTCCATTGTTGATATCCTCTATTATAAATTGAATGTGAGTTTCTAACATTTCCTTCTCATTATGTTTATGGCGCTGTTTTCATTATAGAATTCACAGCAAATGCGCCATACATTTTGGTCAATATTGAAATTTCCAAATTTAGCAACATCAAGTAAATACTTTATTTACGTATTTGCAAACCATATAAGCTAATAAAAATTAATTGATAGGCATCTAATTCATCGAATGATTCTACAAATTGGGAAGGTTCTTCAGGAAGTGATACCTCTCAATTTTTCCTTTGTAAGATGTGAATATACCCTCATAAGCTCTCAAATTATGATATTACATATTACATATTTTTCGTACAAGGTAGCTGACAGATTCGTGTCTAATTGATTTGAAATCACTAAAACCTCAATGTGAAGAGTTTTTTTTCTTATCTTAGTAAAATCCCATCAGCATTTGATTGTTTGGAGTTTAATACATTAGCTGTATAAGTCTCGATTACCTTTTACTAATGCTATAGTTCATCATTTAACACTACTCCAGTTATTGAGTTGATGGGGTTATATGGAAAACGTACGAGGGCAAGATGAAAAATCCCATGTGACATTTGTGATGTACCATCTTTAACTAGAATGCATTAAAATTTTCAGACTGATATGTCATTCAGTTCGGTTTTGATATCCATCGAAAGCAAGCAACATTGAAGATTTTTGTAAACATGTTTAAAAGTGAATTTCGCGTCTTGATTAAACATTATTTCTTGGGTAGAAAAAACATTACATTTGACTTTGCGAATAAATTGATTGTTCAGACTTATGACGGCGCATCTGTAATGGCGGGACATTTAAACGGTCTTCAAACAAAAATGAAATCAGTTTCGCCTCAGGCTATTTTCACCTATTGTTACGCTCACAACATGAATTTGGTTTTAAGTAATGCATGTAGTTAGTTCCATTAAGGAATTTTTTTTCCCACTTCTTGTTATTTTCAATTTTTTTCAGCAAATCCACCAAACGAAATGAAGTTTTAAATAACATAGTAGAGAACATAATTTCCTGTAATGCTTCAACTCGATGGAATTTTACATCACGTGCAGTGTTTACCATCCATAATACATTAGCTGTATAAGTCTCGATTACCTTTTACTAATGCTCTAGTTCATCATTTAACACTGCTCCAGTTATTGAGTTGATGGGGTTATATAGAAAACGTACGAGAGCAAGATGAAAAGTACCAGAAAAATAAAACAGATGGCACCACAATCGAAAATTCCATGTGACATTTGTGATCTACCATCTTCAACTAGAACGCATTACAATTTTCAGACTGATATGTCATTCAGTTCGGTTTTGATATCCATCGAAAGCAAGCAACATTGAAGATTTTTGTAAACATGTTTAAAAGTGAATTTCGCGTCTTGATTAAACATTATTTCTTGCGTAGAAAAAACATTACATTTGACTTTGCGAATAAATTAATTGTTCAGACTTATGACGGCGCATCTGTAATGGCGGGACATTTAAACGGTCTTCAAACAAAAATGAAATCAGTTTCGCCTCAGGCTATTTTCACCTATTGTTACGCTCACAACATGAATTTGGTTTTAAGTAATGCATGTAGTTAGTTCCATTAAGGAATTTTTTTTCCCACTTCTTGTTATTTTCAATTTTTTTTAGCAAATCCACCAAACGAAATGAAGTTTTAAATAACATAGTAGAGAACATAATTTCCTGTAATGCTTCAACTCGATGGAATTTTACATCACGTGCAGTGTTTACCATCCATAATACATTAGCTGTATAAGTCTCGATTACCTTTTACTAATGCTCTAGTTCATCATTTAACACTGCTCCAGTTATTGAGTTGATGGGGTTATATAGAAAACGTACGAGAGCAAGATGAAAAGTACCCGAAAAATAAAACAGATGGCACCACAATCGAAAATTCCATGTGACATTTGTGATCTACCATCTTCAACTAGAACGCATTACAATTTTCAGACTGATATGTCATTCAGTTCGGTTTTGATATCCATCGAAAGCAAGCAACATTGAAGATTTTTGTAAACATGTTTAAAAGTGAATTTCGCGTCTTGATTAAACATTATTTCTTGCGTAGAAAAAACATTACATTTGACTTTGCGAATAAATTAATTGTTCAGACTTATGACGGCGCATCTGTAATGGCGGGACATTTAAACGGTCTTCAAACAAAAATGAAATCAGTTTCGCCTCAGGCTATTTTCACCTATTGTTACGCTCACAACATGAATTTGGTTTTAAGTAATGCATGTAGTTAGTTCCATTAAGGAATTTTTTTTCCACTTCCTGTTATTTTCAATTTTTTTTAGCAAATCCACCAAACGAAATGAAGTTTTAAATAATATAGTAGAAAACAGAATTTCCTGTAATGCTTCAACTCGATGGAATTTTACATCACGTGCAGTGTTTACCATCCATAAAAATAAAGACAAATTAATTGAAACATTTGATTTTATATTAAACAGTGATGACTTTTCAACAGATCAGGTTTCATTAAATGTTGCTGTTGGTTTAAAATCTTATTTAGAAAATGAAGAATTTTTTTTTCTTCTTGATACTTTTGAATTAATATTTCAACAAACTGATCTTATTTTTCAAATTTTACAACATAAATTCACTGATATAATTTATTCAAGATATCGTTTGATACATCTCATTGATAAAATTTTAAGTTTCCGTAATACAGAATTTCATTTTAATATTTTATTTGGAAATTTTTCAACTGATGGGGCTCCTCCTGCGAAAAGGAGGAAAACATATAATTTGGTAGACAAGAAACTACATTATAAACAAATTTTTTATGAAATTTTAGATACTATTAAAGGTCAAACTGAGATTCGATTTTCCGATTCACATGAATTGAAGTTTTTCAACTTGACGAATAGAAGATTTTTCGAATCTTTTTCAAAAGAGTTTCCCAATACACTTTAGTTCTAAAATATAAATTTTTTGATAAAATAGCACTGCACAATGAATTATGCGTTGTATACTCGGATAAAGATATTTCAGGCCCGTACGACAGTGACGCGCCGATATGATAAAATATATGATAGACAATGATTTGCAATAAGTTTTATCTCAGTTTTATAAACTACTTTGTTTGACAGTCACCATTCCTGTCACGTCGGCATCGGTGGAGAGATCATTTTCTACTCTCAAACGAATTAAAACTTACATGCGAAATACAATGGGCCAAAATCGTTTATACAATGTTAGTTTGATATCTACTGAAAAAGATTTAGTAAAACACTTGAAACAAAATGATACATTTTATGATAATATTATTGATTATTTTTCGCAAACTAAAGAACGTAGAATTCCGTTAATATATAAAAAACTTAATAAAATTAATAAAAAGAAACAAAATATGAAAAATTCACAAAAAAAATAAAAAATATTAAAAATCCAAACAAAAATAAAAAACAAAAAACGAACAAAAAAAATGTTTTGCCAAGAGAAACTCTATACCTTCACGTTGGTTCTTGCTGAGCAACAATTAATTTTGTCACTGATATAGCTGGTACGGTCGCTGTGTAAAGGTTAAATTAATTGGCTGAATAAAGTATATGTTTACAAAAACCTTTCATGTCTACTCTCTTCTCTTGAAATGTTCACGAGCCGCCACTGGTAGTATGACCACAAACGACGCCGAACATTCTGGTTGTCCAATTGGAGGTTACAACGCCAGAAATAGTCGTTAAAATCCATGGTATGATATTGGAGGACTGGCGAACGGGTACGGAACATTTTGGATACATCTTTGAATATGAGAAAGCTATCTGCCGCATTTGCTCTGTTGACAACAAGCGCGACTGTGTGACAACTTCAAAGGAGTGTTTGGCGATGTTCAAGCGCACTAAGGACTTTTTGCGCCGTTTGGCAACAGTGGAAGAAACATGGGTCCATCACAATACACCAGAGACCACAGAATACACAGATATTCATTGTTGTATTTATCAGTTGATTAGTTCAATATCCAGTATATATCAGAATATTCCGTCGCATTCACCATTATACATCATTGCTATATTGAAGTGTCACAGAGAATTATAATTAAGACAACTGCGTCATGCATGAATCTAAAATGATTACTGATTATTCCTCGGTATATGCAACAGCCCATCTGTAATTAAACTGCAGTTGTTCCAATATTTTAGCCTTTGCACAAAATTGGTCATTATGCGATGAACTAACAAAAGCGAGAACATGTGCTGTTCAGAAATCGCATTTAAGTAGATCAGGAATGAGAAATTTTAGTTCTACAATCATTATTCACGCTTTTAAGAAAGCGTTTTTGGAGATGCTTAGACTAATTATAAGGTAAATATCCTCAAATGCTCATGAGATGAATTCTTCGATCGAAATTTAGTAGATACGTTGTACGAGTCAGATTAATACTAGTTGTACATTGTAGAGATTTCTTAGTGGGACATCGACTGTTAGGCGATAGACATTTTGCTCTACCTAGCATTCTATCAGTGAGGTTACTTATAAGTTCGACAGAATTGTCATTCAGTAACATTACACACTTACTCGTTCCGCTGATCAGCTCGAGAGAGCTGCCTGAAAGTATAAATTGTAATGTTACCGATCGGAGAAATCTTAGAATTGTTGTTAAATAACTATAACAAATCAAAAGAAATACAAAGTAGGCTTATCGAGTAGAAAATGCAACAAAATCATGATATTAATTAACAGGGAGACCCAGAAGTTATAAACACTAAGCCTAATCATGACGTGTAGACAGCTGATTATTAGAAAATTAATTAATTAAGCACATTATGAACACCAACGAACCAAAGCAATATTTCTGATCACCCAATCACTCTCATTCCCATTCCATGTCGGTCTCATAATAGCTTTACTTAAAATCAAAATTGAAACTAATTAAGATCGTTTTAACGACAAAAGAAACTTGAATCACTTCAATTTTCTCGTAAATTGCGGATAAAAGCTAGACGCTAAATAATGTAAAGCTTTTGGGATTAAAATTTCACTCTGAATCCCCGTTGTCTTTATGACTAAAACTGTAACCATACTTTACGACAAAAGTTGAAGTTAACAACTAACTTATAATACTATGTTTGTTACTACTTTGCTAACAATAATAAACTGGCAAATATTTTCCTCTATTGGATTCAATATTGTATCAAGTGTCTTCAATATTAAAAAATGAAAATTAATCTACAACTTTATAATTTGTGCATAGTTATAATGTGTAATAGTTATAGTGAATATTAACATTATGTTCTAAAATATCCAAACTGAGAATGAGCCGTAGTGGGATCTGCAAGTGATATTTTACATTATAATGTTGAAGTATTTTACCAAATTTTAATGATCTTTACGTTATGATATCTTCAGAGCGTTGAGCGTTAGTTAATAAATATTTGTATCTATTTATGATTAATAATTAATATAACCAAGTAATTAGTTCTTTGAGAATTATTCAGATCTTATTTTAGGACAGATCGGTAGACTGAGTGAATTAACTCAAGTAATTAAATATCTTTGAGAGTTCCGAATATAATGTTGAAAATATGAAAATTTGTGGCATGACGTTTTCGGATACGGCCAGTTGATTAAAAATATTCTTATTTTAAATAGAGCACTATATATGTATAATGACATATTTCGATAAAGCTGCTGCCTATAGGGACTTTTTCCACAACACAAACGAACTTTGTAGTTTAATTCGTGATAATTGTTTACTTATACAGCAAAGATACATTTCCGAAGTGGGTTGTTAGTAACTGTTAATAACTCGTTATGGGGCTGCCTGTGTTGTATATAGCTCCATAGCTTCCCAGACTGCAACAATGAAGATACACTTTCTTCAATACTTGACAAGTGATATTTCCAAGAATTTGAATATTGCATTACGTTAAAGTGAGAGAAGTTTTCAATTCTAGTCACCTATTTTATTAAAAATAATTGAGGAAGAGAATTGTGACGAAATTCTGTCAACGAAGATATTCTTAAAGATCAAATCATTACGAATTTGAAATAATTGAAAGCAAAGAAGTTGAAATACTAATAAAATATTATTATTATAATAATAATCAAAAACAATTGCAGTATTTATGGATTTAACTTAGGCTTTCGACACGGTCCCACGTACAGAATTATTAGATATACTCTCTAGCTATGGAATCAGGGGAAAAACGCACACTTTAATAAAAAACTATTTAGAAAATAGGTGTCAAATAGTTAAAATCAACGGTACTTTAAGTGTCCCATTGAAAGTTAATATAGGAGTTCCCCAGGGTACAGTATTAGGCCCGATACTTTTCCTAGTTTATATCAACACACTCTGCGATTGCAATATGAACGGTAAAATAATATCCTATGCAGATGACACAATTTTGATTGTCTCTGGTCATGGGATCTTGTAAAAGAAACGGCTTGCGAAGTACTCAAAACAATAAAAACCGTGCTTTTAGATTAACAATCAACTTAACAAAGACGCATTCCCTATCAGCAACCAATCTCGGCCAGATTTCAATTACCTACAACTTAATCAATACTACTGAATATATTTATGAAACTAATACAATCAAATATTCAGGTATCTATGTTTATGAGTATCTTAAATGGGACCATCATGTCATTTATCCGAGTTAAAAGATTAAACGACTAATACATACATTTTACTTACAAAGCGATATACTACAAAATGACTTACTTGTCAGTTTACAAATTTTTGGTGGAGTCATTAATCAGTTATCGTATAATCGCATGGGGCGGGTTGTATAATAATTCATTAGAAATTCTAAATATTAGCCACAACTACATTTTAAAAGTTATTAAATACTAATCTAAATTATTTCCCACGGAACAATTATACTCGGAAGAAATTTTAAATGTGAGAAACTTGTATACTCATTCGGTTTGTAAGTTTTCCCACCAAAAAGACAAATATAAAAGTCACACTTATCATAAACATTTAACTAGGAACACTGCAAATAAACAAATCAGCATCCCTATATGCACTAAATCTAAAACACAAAGAACTTTCCTATATTTTTGACGTCATTTCTTTTTTAGCTTTATGTATACATGTGTATATGAGGTTAATTCAGAAATAAAGAAATATTATTATTATTATTATTATATCTTGCGGTAAAATGCTATAGCTTGCTTCCTATTGATATTAAAACAATTTCTAATATGAACACTTTTCTAAAATTTCTAAACAATTTATTTTTCAAAACCAAAAGAAATTCTCATCCTTTTTTACTGACTGAGGGTAGAATGAAAGGATGAAAAGAAAAACTGTTTTTGTTAATCACTTTAATTTAATCTAATTTTGAATGTATTATGGATATATCACAATTAGAAATTTAATATTAATGTAATTTTAATTTTATTTTAAATTTATTTTCCATATTAATATTTGTTCATTTACTTACACATACAAAAGTAACTTTTTTGTAACATTAGGTGTAACTCATTATTCACATGAGATATATTATTAAATTATGATATTATTAGTTTTTAAAATTGATATGTATATACAGGGTGTCCTCGAACTGCATGGCCAAAATAAAGCCGAAGATTCTTTGATTCGAAAAAAAGGTGATGAGCCTTTTTACTTTTGCCTCAAGTGTCTTGCTTACCCGGTAGATGGCTTCAAAATTGCAAAAATAATTTTGTTTTTTCGGTATAACTTGAGAACGTGATGAAGAACTTTTACAATATTTAGCAGGTGAGTTACTGTCAATAATGGCCATTTTTGAGAGTGGAGCACAGAGCCTTAGAGACCATAGAAATGGCTCAAACTTGAGGATGTAACGGGAAAAGTGTCCAGAACTTTTTTGTGGTCAATGTATTTCACTCGATATTTTTTATGTAGATAGCTTATCTAATTTGAAAACTTTTCTTACTCTTAGAAAATTTTGATAAAATCAACGGATTAGCTTCAAAAAATTAATTTTTGAGACTCTGCAATTTTGGCTTACTAATTTTACTTGATTAAAATACCTTAGTTGCCTTTGCTTTTCTAATGTCATTTTGGCATTTGAAGAATTTATTCTCAAAACTATCAGTTTTTACTTTGCTTTCCGTAAAAATTTTATAAAATTATGGCTCAAAATTTCACTAACACTGAAATGGTTGATATGTTATTGATTTATGGACTTTGTCGTTGCAATGGCCGGAGAAGGGAAAGATATCCGCATCGCAGAATTCCAAATCGGCAAACCTTCGCGAAACTGGCAAATTTGAAGCAAACCGCAGAGAAACTGGACGCAGACGGACAAGAAGGACGATAGAGCTCGAAGAAGCGATAAGCCACTACGTTTGGGACTTGGTATTGGAGCCTCAAAATCATTAGTTCATAATGTACTGAAAGAAGAACTGTTGTATCCCTATCATATTAAAACAGTTCAAGACTTATTGCCCATGGATCCAGGTCATCGGCTAGATTTCTGTCGGCTTATTGTCCAAAGACAAAACGCAAACTCCAATTTTTGTAGAAGAATTCTGTTCACGGACGAAGATACGTTCACGAGATGTGCTCTTTTTAACCTCCATAATGAACATTTCTATGCTGATGAAAAACCTCATGAAACGGAAGTTACATATTTTCAGAATCAAACTAAAATCAATGTTTGGGTTAGAATTGTGGATAACTTTATTATTGGCCCTACCGTTATACCCGATCGATTGAACGGGGAGAACTACTTGAACTTTTTGGAACAAAAGCTACTTGAACTGTTGGAAGACTTGCCCTTACACATTCGTCGTGGCCTGGTTTATCCATGATAGTGCACCTCCTCATTTCACATTAGCTGTGAGGCGACATTTGAATGCGGAATATCCAGATCGCTGGATAGGTAGAGGACACGATGCACCGGTGAACTGGCCGGCCCGCTCCCCTGATTTGAGGCCCTGCGACTTCTTTCTATGGGGCGCTTTGAAGTCGAAAGTTTATGCAGCTCCAGTAAACACACGAGAGGAATTGTTGCAACGAATTAATCATGAAGCGGATTTATTGAAGAATGATCCTGAAGTACTAGCCAGAGTTCAATCCAATTTCTTGAAACGAATTAATTTGTGTATTCAGGAAAATGGGCAACATTTCGAACAATTGATGCCTTAGCGATTTCCCAAAAAGTTTTGTTGTTTCTTTTAATTTAGCATTTGTTTTTCCTAAATAATCACATCGTTTCCCCATTTCTATTGTTTTTATTGTTCGTGTTTTACCGAGATATTAACCATTTCAGTGTTAGTGAAATTTTGAGCCATAATTTTATAAAATTTTTACGGAAAGCAAAGTAGAGAGAATAAATTCTCCAAATGCCAAAATGACATTAGAAAAGCAAAGGCAACTAAGGTATTTTAATCAAGTAAAATTAGTAAGACAAAATTGCAGAGACTCGAAAATTATTTTTTTCAAGCTAATCCGTTGATTTTATCAAAATTTTCTAAGAGTAAGACAAGTTTTCAAATTAGATAAGCTATCTACATAAAAAATATAGAGTGAATTACATTGACCACAAAAAAGTTCCGGACACTTTTCCTGTTACATCCTCAAGTTTGAGCGATTTCTATGATCTCTAAGGCTCTATGCTCCACTCTCAAAAACGGCTATTATTGACAGTAACTCACCTGCCGAATATTGTGAAAGTCCTCCATCACGTTCTCAAGTTATACCGAAAAAACAAAATTATTTTTGCAACTTTGAAGCCATCTACCGGCTAAACAAGACACTTGAGGCAAAAGTAAAAAGACTCATCAAATTTTTTTCAAAACAAAGAATCTTCGGTTTTATTTTAGCCACGCAGTTCGAGGACACCCTGTATATACTGAAGTATATATAAATCAAATAAAATGAAAAATTCAGTATTGGTTTTAAACATATCACTCCTACATACAGTTCAAAGGTGTCTCCCGCAATTTTTATAACTGATAGTATAGTTCATCCAAAGCACCCTTTTATATGAACCATTTTATCAAACAATGATATCAAATTCAATTTAAAATTTTAAATCAGGGCACTACTTTAACCCTCTCTTCTACTCAAATGATAGCTTTAGGGGGTAACATTTTATTAATAAATCCTTTTACACATATAGAGTGCATTGAAATATGAGTTTGACATTCGTCAAAACTTCAACTTTACTAATCAACTGTTTATCTTAAATTTGTAACTTATTAGATTTAGTTGCAATAGTCGATATAATAAAAGATGTTCAGAGTTATTCATTGCATTTTATGTGAAGTAAGAAGTACAAACCAGGAAAAACATGTTTTGTTCCATTTATCTATTCACCAGTTTTTTTATTACACTACATTTACGCTATTAATATGAAACGTGCCAAAATGAAACTAGATCTACGCCAAGATACTTTGACTAAATCCAACTTTGGTAATACGACGGTATTCCTATAAACATTTGCCATGCTCTCATGAAGTTGTTAATCGAGCACTGTTTCCAATTTGGAAACATCCTCTGCAAACATACTCTCAGTGTGAAACAAGTTTCGCCACTTTAAGTTAGAAACACACATTGGTGGCTAGGCTTCACCCCAACCACTCAGGAACGAATGAATCAAAATACGAAATCTCGCCTGTACGCAGACAAGAAATTTCATGCTTTTCTCATTCCCGATCAGATTCACTAGCGCTGATAATGCAAATATGAAAAAATTTCAAATCCTCGGAAAATATGGAAATTATTTGTTACCATATGATACGAGTTTCAAATGTTATTCGGGAGTTTGAAACAACAAGCTGTAAGACGAAGCAAGAGGGATTTTGTAGAACTTTATGGTAAACTAAGTAGGAATCAGCAGCTAGTAAACAAGAAACTTGATTTGGTATCGGTTAGAATAAACCGCGCTCGTTCCAAGATGCCAACGGAATCGTACCATTTGATGATACTATAATATGGGTTAGTGTTATATTTTCCTATAGAATGACCTTCAAAAACGTAGAATAATATTATTACCTACAGACGCGCTGGACGTTTCGAGAGCGGAATATAGATATGATTATAAATCTAAATCAAATGTTGTTAGTACAACCATTTGATGTCTTTGCAAGTTCTGTGAATTTTGGGCACAAAAAAGCTACTAAATCTGTAGCTAGTTAATGAGCGGCAACGGTTTCGCCACGGAGATCTCAACACTTAAATGCACATTGCAAATGATTAGAAACAGCTAACGGCGCGGGAAGATGTCAAATTATATGCTGCGTCATTGATTTTTTTTAAATTGAATGGAATACCATATTATGGAATGGTACGTGAGTGACATGTCTATCTGTCAATGTAAGACATAATGCCCACCGAAGCGGCGTAGCATATGACATAGCAGTCGCATGACTCTCGCACGGCAGTGGCGTGTCAATAATATAATTCAAGGGCATACTGGAGTAACATGACAGTAATAAGTGTAGAATGTCATCGAATGAAGACGCACTAGACTTAGTAGCAGTCTGAAAATATTTCAATGCACATTTCTAACTTTTAACGAAGCTGTAGTGTTTTTACACTTTCTGTTTGGGCAGTGAGTAGGCTTCCAGTTAATATGTCAAAAGAGTTGCCGTTTTGAAAATCGCACGATAGCTTGCAACTAATAATTGATGGTGGGTCAGAACTTCCACACTGCAAATCTACTTATGATTGATAATCATGAATGCCGTCATCACGGTTGTAATCTGATTCAATGTCATCATTTTCAAAATTGTTAGAATGCTCTATTGTTCAATGTATTTCTTTGGGGGGATTAGGTAGAGAAGAAAGTCATGTATTCAGAAAGGTAATAGGGCCTTTTCTTTTTACGATCTGAGACACTCTGTGTATTTCCCATTTCAAATGAGACATTCAATGAACGATTTGTCGTTTCAACTTTTTTCCTAATATTTCGCAAACGCCACTGTGCATAACCATATTTAGAAAGAAAACATTAGTCGATTAAATTTTTTCGGCTGCAATAGTAGATGTCTACTTAGTAGTAGAAGTTCTATTTTAAAATGAAAAATACATCTGAAGTTATCACCTGACTGTATGTTTTTTGAAAGCCTTTCCCAGATCTTTTTGTTGTTAGAAATAGAAGGATTTAATTGACACAAAATGAATATCAAAATCAGGATTATCTTTCATTTTTGGTTAAACAATTATGATTAAGAATAAATTGAAGGGACCCGTAAGTAGCGTGACGAGAAAATAGCCCAAGCTCTATTTTAATTCCAGTGGCATGACATGCTACAAGTTATAATTGACATGCTACAAGTTATAATTAACATCCTGTTGTGTTGATTTGGTAGGCGCTCATATGATATTGTCAGATCATACGCCACGCCACTTCCATGGGTTAAGCGTTACTTGATCTCTTGTTATGAGTTTATAGAATTTCAAAAAAACCTTTTTTTCCAAGTCTGTTGGATTTATAGTATTATAGCCTTCTATAATGCCTCCGCAAGTAATACCCCACTTTTCTTTTTCAGCTGACAGCCATTTATCATTATGTTGAACAGGAATACTCAAAATATATGTTGTCAGCTTCTAAATGAGTCAAAATGTAACTATTTCAATTCTTATAATTTAACATTCGAAAGGAAACACATTAAGATGCTCAAACTGTATCTGTATGAGTAAAATTACTATTCAAGTCATATTTAGATTGATATATTCAAAGGGATATTCTGTATTCATCGCAGTAAATAGATCACATAACGCCACAAAAACTAATACGATGGATAAAGATAACGGGATCTGACAGGCCGATGATTTGGGTTGTAAACACCAATCCTGCATATGGAAAATAACAGGATATCATCCTAATGCTCACGAATTATGATGTCCAGCTCCATTATTTAGGATTCCAGATCGTGATATTCGGACAACGGTAAGCTTTGCTGCACAACTGAAGAAGAGTAAGATAGCATCTCGACCCTACTTGTTCAATTCAATGGATTGGAACATGAAGAGTTACAATTTTTCTCCTACGCTATGTGGTTTTTATTTTGCTCTAAAAGGAAATTCACGGCATATTATGAAGGGTTGTTATAACGAGACAATTATTCATATAGAGCCGAAAGAAGCTATTTATTGGTTCATGAAATATTATAAATGTGATTCGAACTATTGCAACCAATCTTAATGTATGCATTGTAACTTTTGTTTTTCCAAAAACATAAGGTAATTTTTGAAACGAAACTACATTTAAGGAATTCAAAATTTTGCCACGAGGAAGAATCTTGTGCGAAACAGGGAACATTTCCATATTTTTATCGCTCAAAAACCTCGTTCTAATGATAATATCCGAAATTGAGACACTGATAATGTGATTGAACAGAAACAAAACGTTTTTGCTCATATTTCTTTCACCAATAGTATGGGATATATATTTAGAGGGGCAAGGTAAAAAGTTCCTGAAAAATAAAACACAATCAAAAATCCCATGTGACATTTGTGATGTACCATATTTAACTAGAATGCATTAAAATTTTCAGACTGATATGTCATTAAGTTCTGTAAGTCAACTTTGAAGATTTTTGTGAACATGAAAAAAAGTGAATTTCACGTCTTGATTGAACATTATTTCTTGCGTGGACAAAAAATTACGCAAACCGGAGCATCGCTTGTTAAACATTATGGGGACTCTTCACCATCAATTTGAACGATTCACAAGTGGTTTGCTTGATTGTCGTTGTGGTGGTATGACCACAAAGGACGCCAAGCGTTCTGGTCGTCCAATTCAGGTTAAACGCCAGAAATCGTCGATATTTTCAGGCGTTAAAATGCACGAAATGGCTGAGGTTATGGCATCTCAGCCGAACGGGTACGGAACATTTTGCATACATTTTTGAATATGAGAAAGCTATCTGTCAGATGGGTGCCGCATTTGCTCTCTGTTAATAACAAGTGCAACCGTGTGACATCTTCAAAGGAGCGTTTGGTGATGTTCAAGCGCAATAAGAGCTTTTTGCGCTGTTTCGTAACAGTGGACGGAACATGGAACCATCACAACAGACCAAAGACCAAAGAACCACGAAACAGTGGACTTGTCCTGGCGAATCGAACCGAAAAAGGCCAAAGTGGGTTTATCGGCCAACAAACTCATGGCGATAGTTTTTTGGGATGCACACGGTATCGCTCATATCGATAACCTTGACAAGGGCAAAACGATCACTCGCGTATATTATGCAGAGCCGTTGTATTGATTCGACGCCGATTTGGAGTGAAAGCGGCCGCCCTTGGCAAAGAAAAAGTGCTCTTCCACCAGGACGACGCACCGGCGCACAGGTTCGCAGCCGCAATGGCAAAATTGCATGAATTGCGCTAGGAATTGGTTAGTCATCCACCATATTCTCCAGATTTGATCCCCCTGCGATTTTTATCTATTTCCAAACTTATGGCTCGGCGGAAAGAGATTTGGTCATCCCTGAAACAAACGCCTATTTTGAAGGATTACCGAAATCTTATTATTTGGAAGGGATCAAAAAACTAGAAAAACCTTGGACGAAGTGTATCGGGTTACAAGGAGATTATGTTGAGAAATAAAATAAGTTTTAACTAAATAAATCATTTCTTGTTTCATTTTTCAGGGACTTTTCACCTTGCCCTCGTATAACTAATTAGTGATAAAACAAGTGAGAAATATTGTTTCGTTTTCATTTAATCACACTGTCAATATGATAAATTACCAAGGAGAGACTGCTTCTACAATGAAAATTAGATCGTAGTAGTGAATACAACTGAACATAGTAACTAGTCAATTGAAGTAATTCTCAATCAAAGAAAAAATAATCCCGTTGATCTACCAATTTAACTTTGGTAGGATTGCGAGTGTTAGAATTTCAATTCATTTCAGTTTGTCCGACACCAGTTTATTGAAATAAATTGCTCAACACCTTGATCGAATTTAATATTTAATTTGACTACGACTGTGGGGTGAAATTACCTAGAATAACAGGAACTCATTAATAATGCCACAGTTCACAACAACCGGGATAGAAATCGAACGAAATTGTATCCTCAGTTTATCTCAGCCTTTCTTAGAATTAGTTGGCAGGTTCTTGTCAAGCATTCACACCGTTGATTGTTAGCGTTTTCCCTAAGAGAAGATACTTTAATGAAATGTAAGCTATCATGTGGACAAACAGTTGATAAATTGTTTTACATAAATATGGAACTGTTTTAATATTAAAGGCTTATTTTCTCATCGAGATATACAAGGATAAAATTTATGATCTTATTTCTGGGCACTGTAAAGTGCCGTGTCGATTTGCTAATAGGAATAGGTATAAACCTAGTGCATAATTGGAAATGAATAAAACCAAACAATGATCAAATACTTTGTTGAGAAATGGTCAATACAACAGAAATGTTCAATGAGATGTTAGAAGTGTTGATACTGCACCTTCATTTAATACAATTATGAAATGGGAAGGTGAATTGAACAGTTCTGGGTATGTCCGAAAAGTGCTACTACACCAAAATTCATCAATAAAGTCCACGATATAAGATAATCGAAGAAAGCTTGGAAATATCTCAAATTAACTTACGATAACAAAAACCAAATAACAGTTGAAACAATGACTGTATGGCCCATTAATGAGGCGAGGTCTACTTGGTCAGCCCGAATGTGTATGTCTCGATTTCAAAGGATGCTATTGATGCATTAGTGTGAAAAAGGATAGAAACAATGAATCACAACTTCGAAGAATCAAAGTTCTATGTAGGGTTAAAAGAACCAAGGGATCACTGTATCAAGTGACTGGAATTACCTGAGAACCAAGTAAGACATAAAAATAATTAATTTCAAGAACAAATCTGGTCTCTTATTAATCCGTGAAATTTTAGAACTGTCCTCGTATGTCGTTTCGATTGAATTCTATTCATAAGGGCAGTAAACTATTTTCATACATCTGCTATTAAGCAAGTGCTTAATTTCATCGCCTACCCAGTGGGAAATTTCATATCAAATTATTCCTGCCAAGTCGATTAGATCACTTTTAGATGATCTTCAAATAAAGCAATAATAATTGTACTTGATTCCATAGGAACTTTTGGGCTATAAACTGAGAGATGATAATATTGCAAGAAAACTTTTTAGATCATGATTCAATATGCTCTCTGAATACATGAATGCGCTTATTAGTGGCATCTCTCCAAAGACTCGATTTCCCATTATACCGCCACAAGTTCCCAAGAGGAAATGCCGTATTTTTGCGTAAAGTCGATAGGTTAATCATTCTCAGAATTATCAAGGGACCTTTCCAAAGAGCGCAATCATTTATTTAGCGAACTAGGTCGGTTTTATGTCAACTTTGATAACTTACGCTCAATAATAATAGATAATAACATCAGCGAAAACTCTCAGGTCACATTATTGTACTTATTTGAAAAAATGGAAGATTATTCATATTAATATTGACATCTTGAAAAATAATTTATAATCTCGGTCCATATACCAGAGGTTCTACAAGCTAATTTCGAAGAATTGATCCAGTGTTTTAAATAAACACATCTTGATAATGACGGATCAAACAAGTGACAAGGTAGAGAGATCATAAACAAATAATGAAGTGGAATGAAGAACAACAGATGGAAATTTGAGAACGAATAATTTTTATCGACTCTTTAATCAAAGTGGAAGTTCTTCAAGGAATTATACACTTATTCAAATGTCCCACCAGTATCTGCAAGCTGAACTGAACAAAACCTGGAAAATTTTGCCAAAGGCAATGCTGCAAGAGGTGCTGGTCCCGACCAGCAAAACATTTTTTCACGCTTACTAGAGTCTGTTCACTATTTGCATTTTGCCTTATTAAAAGATTGTAGATCATTCTTTTAGGTCAAATTTACCCGATAAAATAGAGGTTCCTGGAGCATTTTAGACCAATAGGAAATGAAATACAGCAACTATTTCACTCAACGACGAATAGACGTTTGTCATGTCCTTGTAGATTTGTTTTCTCGTAATGATGAAACAGGACTAAAGGCAACGCAATGATCAAATATTTATTATTAAACGACATTAAACGCTAAAGCAATATTTTTACAAATCGTAATAGCTACTTTTGTAGGCGGAGCTATAACATCATCAGCTATACTAGCTGAAGGATCTGTCAATTCTCTCTGATAGTTACGACTCCACATCCCCACCACTCATTGTCATATGAATGTTAGTAAATTTGGAAGCTCTAATATTGACCTTTATCAAAGTAGGGAATAAGGGTTAGAATAAGCCAATTATTTCCCTTCATACAGTTTGTTTACTTTCTCTTGTAAAAAATATTTAATAACTTTCAATGCAAAGGTGGTATGGTTGAAATAAAAAAAACTGGAAATTGAATATAGATTAAAAGTAAAACTTTAATATTAGCAAAATTATTCAGCTCGTAGAGTATAGCAAATAAAGTTGTTGAACAAATATTTTCTTAGGGTTAGTACGGATCAATATACCTATATTTTATATAATATTATCCTTATGTTGAAATAAAGACCAATTAGATGTTTAATTTCGTTCAGGGGTCTCAAAATACCAGAAAATGGCGGCGAATACATGCTTGGAAAATAAACCAACGAACTGATACTAACAAGGAACAAACATAATGCTGTGCGTGGGTTAGCTTTTCACTCATACATTTCCATTCAATGCCATACAATAGAAATCATGGTATTTGGTGAGATATACCAGTAGAAGAATCGCGATGGAGCGTAGCCTCTGCTGCATCTCTGATTATCTATTGTTCGTCGTTCAGGCAGAAGCCATAAGAGGAGCGTATCGCTTAAATCTTATTGGACAAGAAAAGGCTGATCAAAAAGGCCGAAGCATTCTTGGATTGCTTGAATCGCCTGGGCCATTGGAGATGAGACACGACCATATCAAGGTTCCCAACACTACCGTACCATCCAAGATTTAAAAAAAGGTGGGAGGGAGGGAGAACGCTGGAAGCAATTCTCATATGGTACCAGGAGATTCCCTATGGTTCACCGAAGACAACAAGACCGAAAAAAATACAGGTGGTGGAATAGTCGCCCTCGCCAAAGCGGAGGAGGAACCGCTGATTTCACCAGAGCCAACTTAAGTGCTCTCATGAGGGAGAGAGCCTATGAGAGAGTCAAATGACATTCATAGCAAACAACCTAGCAGTTCTTAAGGCAGTCGAGTCATACACAATCACCTCACAATGTGTACTCGATTGTGTAGAAGAGCTAATGGCACTGGAAAAGAACCCCAAAAGGTTCACTCCTAGGTACGTCTGAGGAAACCAGAACTTGAACTTCCGTTGCCCTCGCCAAAGAGGGGGAGAAATCCCCGATTGCACCAGAGCCAACTTGCACTCCTCATGCCACAGCGAAATCTGGAATTCAAAAATAGCTCGAGGCAGAACACCGTGCCTAATGGAGGTAACTGTCCCGTATGTCGCACCCTAAGCGACTAATGGGAGATTTCCAGCAGCAACGAGTGGAAAATCTACCGAAGTTCAGCAAACAAGAAATAAGGAATCTTTTTGCATTCCTAACCGGGCACGCCCCATGCAACAAACGTGCATCGTGGGTCTGGTGGATCAGCATACATGCAGGGGTTGCGGTGAGGAAGAAGAAATACCCATGCATGTGCGGTGGCAGTGCACGGCATACGCGGCTGGTCGATGGACATACCTTGGGGAAGATCCAACTACACCCGAGGAAATGAGAAGTATCCCCTACATCAGGGTACTAAGATTCATCGAATACACCGGACTGATGAGGAAATAAGAGTATGTCAGGACACAATAGGAAACTAATGACCCCAGTGCAGTGGGCCTCCCTCTGAAGGAAGGAGAACCAATCTTCCGGGGAAGGGGTTTTAGTCGGTAAGAATTCGGCACACCAGGGGGCACGTCACCGAGGCGTACATACAAGATTTTTCCTCCTCCACGAAAAAACGGCATCTTAAATATTAATAAACTTGAACTTACATCATTTTAATGATTTTTTCATATCTTTTCGTGCATATCGTGATCAATAAACAAGGATTTCCATTCCCAGCGTCTACGAACTGGATGCGTATTGCAGTATTAGATACAAAATACACAACATGATATTTGCTCTCATTTGTATAAAGTTATGCCAAAATTGAAGGATGTGAGGTACTTACACTTACCGCATTCGAATGAGTTTGGTCCGTTTTGAGTTCTTTGTGGTTGGAATATTGTACGTATACGGCTCTTCCTCGCAATTGTGCCATGCAGGTGGCGAAATAGTTGACCATCGTGGTGGCGGACACCTCGTCGCCCATTTCCAAGAAAGCTTGATTTTTCCCTTTCAGAACAAGAACATTGGTGACCCGTCCGAAAGGGATGCCCAAGTGTATGATTTCTGCTTCGGTTACGTCGTTTGGAATGTTGCGAATATGAATCACACGTGAAGGCTTTCCGACGTTCTGTTCTAGTTTTACCTGAAAATATAAAGAGCGTTTCAGATAAACTTTCCAAATGTTTTGAAATGATGATATGGATGGAATAATAGACGTAGCATATTTTCATATTGCGATGAAGTATGTTCATTAATATGAGTTTATTATCTCATCATAGTGAAGAACATCAAATTGTACTTCTGTGAAATGATTTTCATTAACAGCGCTGCATGTTTTGGCATGTATAATGCATTTAATTAAATGTAGTGGGTACAATTAAATTTGCGTTCACGGGCTTTATTAAAATATGAGACAGGTTGAAGTTCGTATAATCTACGTTCTCAAATATTTTATCAGCTCTATTATAACTATGACTTTGTTAAAGAAACTGCAGTGTTGCAATGAAGTTTATAAAAAAATAATCAAACGTTCTATTTAAAAAATTTTCAATTCATTTCTTGAGTGGGGACAGGGAACAGTAATAACTTAAATTATACAGTATGTCTCACTAAGTTGATACCATATGGAAAACTTTTTTATTATTATTTTCAGGAAAAAAGTTATTCTTCATAAAAAGTTCTGCATGTTCTAAAATCTAAAATACAATCATCAGATATAAAATTTTTTCAGTCATGTACGCGGTTTGTCAAAAAATATGAATGTTACTCAAGAGTAAAGCACCTTTATATTTGAGAATATCGAAAATTGTTATAAAGAAAAGTTGATCAGAACTAAAAACTGCGTTCAAATATGCAATTACATCCATTTACATTGAAAAAATAATTTTTTCTTTTTTGTCTACAATATCAATGCAAATTTAACTGTAGTTACATGTAATCTAGGATGCACTGACATACAAATGATTTATGTATTGAACAAGAGGGTGGATATGTCGAGGCATTAGTGGAAAGAATGAGAAATAAATTTCTAGTATTAGTTATCATGTGTTTCATAATAACAAGAGATAAATGTTCATTCGAAATAGTAAGAAATAACGAAACCTAATTTTTCAATGTAAATGGACGTAATTGCATATTTGAAGTTTTTAGTTCTGATCAACTTTTCTTTATAACAATTTTCTATATTGCAAATATGAAGGTACTTACTCTTGAGTAAAATTCATATTTTTTGAGAAACCGCGTATACCACTGAAAAAAATTAATATCTGACGTTTGTAATTTACATTTTAGAACATGCAGAACTTTTTATGAAAAATAATTTTATTCCTAAAATTAATAATAAAAAACTCTGGGACTGCCGCGGTGAAGCTATTGCATAGCATTTTTTATCAACTTATGCAATTATAATTATTTATTTATTTTTTATGCAGTATTTTTTTTCTTTGATATTAATTCAAGTTTTTTCTTTGATATTAATTCAAGTTACACTTTTTGAGCGTCGTGATCGATAAGAAAACAAATTTTTTTCTTTTATTGAATAAATGAGAAGTTAATATCGTTTAAAATATTTTTATTATCTTACAATACATGTAGGTTATTCAGAAATTTTTATCATTGAAACTATAGGTTTATGGTAACTGAAATAAGAAATATAAGTTTGAGACTTGATATCCTCTAAATATCTGGAAAATAACGCGTCAATGGTGGTCCCATATTTTGTTGTGGATTCTTGTGGATCATTATTCATTTTCAAATTCAATTTTTCCGGAAGAAAAGTTGTCAACCGCTCTGATTTTTATCAGCGAAGTTGATGTTGAAATCGCCAGCCAAGATAAGTGGAAATTTTTTACCATTTGTACCAAGTATTTTCGACCCTTCTTCAGTTACTCCAGTAAAGTGCGATGAATAAAATGCTCTACCTCGTCCAATTTTGGATTCGGAGAAATGTAAATTGCTACCATGACTATGTGTAGGCCATTTCTAAGTTTGCATAAGCACGCACAAATATCTCCAACAAATGAGCGCCTAACATTAACATCGCTAACGTGTGCAATATTTATTTCAATATTCGGAGTCATAATATTAGTAACATTATTATTATTTTGGTAAATAGCTACCCCACCTTTTGGAACAGCACATGCGATGAGTGTGGCATCATAAAGATATGATAGATACCTATACACCTATATACTTTCTCACAAACAGCTGCTTACGTATTCGTCTGATTTCGGAGCAGCTCGTCTCGATCCGTGCGAGCTTCGTACAGTCGTACCATATACATACACGTTAAGCGAACGCTCGGCCGAGCTACATGGTAGGCGGAGTGGGGGGTGTTAGGTTTTATTTTCGTTACGGAATTTCTTGATTCGGTCGCCGCGCTCAAAGCCCGCGATAAAAGCTATGCAATAGCATAAAAGTTTTCCATATGGTTTCAACTTAGTGAGACAATTGTATATTACCGACTGCTTTTCTTATGTGGAACAACTTCAAGATCTCGGTAAATTTTATTGGATGTCGCTCATTCAATATTCATTTTCAAATATTAAGTTTTGTGAGCATTCCAAATCAGGGATACATATCATTAATATATCTTGAAATCACCGAAGATTTCGAAATAAGGACATAACAAATATTAAGTTGTAAAATATTGGAGCATGAAGTCAGAGGACCAACAAATTTGAATTATGAGGAAGAATTTACTTGAACCGATTAAAAATAAACGGCATAAGTTTATCTTTGCACTGGCATTCGATTGCTGTAGATTATACGAAATGTCATTACCGAAATTCAATTGGTCTCTTCCTGTGGTGGAAATTAAGTTATTTAATCTGCTTCCCCAGCCGAATCCGCGTTCAGCGATGGATGCGATACCTCGCGAGATCAATGAGAGGGCCTCCGACATGGTAAGCGTCTAGCTATTTCCCATACATTCACATTCCGATCCGGGGAAACAAGGTGATCAGTTAATTCTCGAAAGTATTGAAAATAAATTATTATATATCTATTATTTCTTCTATTACGTTATTACGTTGTCTTAATAGTGTGATAGAATGAGCAAAAAATGTCGGTAATTTTAGCATAATTCTGAGTCCGAAGAAAAAAATTGCCTTAAGTAGATAATTATGATACAAATTGAAGGAACTGAAATCGAACACTCTTTGATCATCGCAAATGGTCCAAAAAAAATAGTAAAAAGGCCAAAACAGTTTTTTCGTGTCGGACATCGTCGAATTGAGTTAAAAAGAAGCTTTTAATAAGCTTATGCGCCGTGAAAAGACGGAAAAAATGAGCTGCGGATGAACCCGATTGGTCCAGCGGTGACCCTGCAAATTGCAAAAAAAAACCATCGATTTTGCTCGAAATTAAAAAAACTCTTGTTCTTTTGAAGATTAAGAGTTGAAATTTTGATAGGTTGTACCTTTTGTGGCCAAAAAATTTCAGCAAGATCGGATGTATACTTTTTGCAAGCCGCAGCTCAATGCAAAAAAAAAACCTTTTTTAAAATGGCCCTAAAAAGTTGTGGTGCGGTAACGCGCTATTTACGGGATCATCTTCTTCAATAGTTAATGAACAACTCACCAAATTCCCAACCTCTTATCTTTCGTAAAAGTTGCTAAAACCATTATTTTAAATAATGATATTTCGTGCGCTTGGCTGTGCGGCGCGTATGGAAGGGAGAGCCGCCGCGTTGGCTCGTAAAAAGCAACAATATCTCGGGAACCCTTGCTCGAAAATCGATATTTTCTTTTTAATCGGTACTACCATTCAATAATAGTATTATGTCTCTTGATAATTACTACCTTCATATTGTAAGGTGTATTAACAATTTAATTGTATAATAAAAAAATATAAAATTACCATTACTCTCCAAAAATATTATAATAACATTGCCTAGTATTACAACATTTTAGAACTGAAGTAAATAACGAAATATTTTGTAATGTTTTACATGCTATAAGTGAGAGCAATTTCGTATATTTCTACTTACATTCAATTTTTTAGTACAATATGTAGGTACTAATTACGTTTTACGTCACTTTTCGAATTTTTGTATTATTTTTTATCGTTATTTGATATATTACAATAAAAAATATGTTAAAATACCATACACATTCGAAAATAGTGAATAAATAGAAATAATGAACAGATCGAATAGCGCAATGTATTTTTTTAGAGTACTTCCGACATTACTAGAAATTTGAAAATACGCGCAATGTTAATATTATTGGATAGTAGTACGAATTAAAACATCGATTTTCGAGCAAGAGTTCCCGAGATATTGTTTTTTACGAGCCGATCTTGCTTGTGTGGTACTTGGTGAGCACAAAAGCTACAACCTATTAAAATTTCAGCTCTTATTCTTTAAAACAACAAGAGTTATGAATTTTTGAAATTTCGAGCAAAATCGATGGTTTTTTGCAATTTGCGGGGTCACCGCTGGACCAATCGGGTTCATCCGCAGCTCATTTTTTCCGTCTTTTTACGGCGCATAAGCTAATCAAAAGTTTTTTCTCAATCCGACGATGTCCGACGCGAAAAACCGGTTTTGGCCATTTACACCATTTTTTTTGGCCCATTTGCTATGATCTAAAGTGTTAGATTTTAGTTTCTTCAATTTGTATCATAATTATCTACTTAAGGCATTTTTTTCTCTCCGAACTCAGAATTAAAAACAAAAAGCTAATTCTATCACACTATAATGGATAATTTTCAAACAGTTCTGATTAGGTTACTAGACATGTGTTGCCGTTTGGAGAATAGATACTAAGGGAAGGTGAAAATTAATCAAGAAATGATTTATTTGGTCAAAACTTATTTTATTTCTCAACATAATCTCCTTGTAGCCCTATACACTTCGTCCAACGTTTTTTTAAATTTTTTCGATGCCTTCCAAATAATACGATTTTGGCAATCCTTCAAAATAGGCGCTTGTTTCAGTGATGACCTTCATCGATGGAGCCAAATCTCTTTTCGCCAACCCATTTCTTCAAGTTTGGTAATAGATCAAAATCGCAGGGGGGCAAATCTGGAGAATATGGTGGATGACGAACCAATTCGTAGCGCAATTCATGCAATTTTCCCATTGCGACTGCGGACCTGTGCGCCGGTGCGTTGTCCTGGTGGAAGAGCACCTGTTTCTTTCCCGCTTTCGCTTTTCTCAAGGTAGTCGATATCATGTATAACACATAAAGCTGTCGCCAAGACTTTGTCGGCCGATAAACCCACTTTGGCCTTTTTCGGCTTCGATTCGCCAGGACATGTCCACTGTTTCGACTGTTCTTTGGTCTCTGGTATGTTGTGACAGATTCATGTTTGGTCCCCGGTTACGAACGGCGCAAAAAGTCCTTCTTATCACGCTTGAACATCGCCAAACACTCCTTTGAAGTTGTCACACGGTCGCGCATGTTGTAAAAAGAGAGCAAATGTGGCATTCATCTGGGAGATAGCTTTCTCATATTCAAATCTTATGCAAAATGTTACGTACCCGTCCGGTTGAGATGCCCATAACCTCAACAATCTCGTTCACTTCAACTCGCCGATGGTCCAATATCATACCAGAATTTTATCGATGATTTCTGACGTTTGATGTTCAATCAAGAAGCGAAATTCACTTTTTTACATGTTTACAAAAATTTTCAAGATTGCTTTCTTTCTATGGGTGTCAAAACTGAACTGAATCACATATCAGTCTGAAAATTTTAAAGCGTTCTGGTTAAAGAAGGTAGATCATAAATGTCACATGGGATGTGGCGTCATCTGTTTTATTTTTCAGAAACTTTTCACCTTGGCCTCGTATCATTACATTAAAGGTCTTCGTCTGAAATATTATGTATCGTTAATGGAAGTATCGTTATATTCTGGGTCCAGTCAATTAGATCAAGATATTCCGCGGCTGCAAAATTTATCTTATTTTTTCTTAGTGCAGCTCACAAAAACGTTATTTCATGGAGATATAAGAAACGTCGCCGTAGGAAGAAGAGATTCATAATTAAGAATAAGTTGCAAAATAAAAATTCGTTGGAATTGGAACAAAAACTGTCCAACATATCGCGCCGAATCGATCCAACAGCTCTGCTTAATATACGCCGGTGATAGTTTTGCCCTTTTCAAGGTAATCGATATGGACGATACCGCGTGCATCCCAAAAAACTGACGCCTCGACTTTGTTTGCCGACAAACCCACTTCGGCCATTTTCGGCTTCGATTAGCCAGGACAAGTCCACTGTTTCGATCGTTCTTTGGTTTCTGGTGTTGTGATGGATCCATTTCGTCCACGGTTGAACATTGCCAGACACTCGGTTGAAGTTATCCCACGGCCGCGTTTGTTCTCGACAGAAAGCAAATGAGGCACCCATGTGGCAGATAGCTTTCCCATATTCAAAAATTTATGCAAAATGTTCTGTAGCCGGTTCGGTTGAGATGCCCATAGCCTCAGCGATTGCTGAAGAGCTGAAGAGCATGAGATTTCATGCTCTTCAACTCGCCGATCGTCCAGTATCGTACCATGGATTTTATCCACGATTTCTGGCGTTGTAACCTTAATTGAACGCCCAGAACGTTCGGGTTCCTTTGTGGACATACTATCGTAACGAAAATCAGTAAGCCACTTGTGAATCGTTCCAATCGAAAGTGAAAAGTCCCCATAATGCTTAACAAGCGTTTACACAATGTTTTTGCCACACAAGAAATAATGTTTCATCAATCAAGACGCAAAAAATTTACTTTTTTCTACAACTGTCAAAAAAACTTGACATTTCTGCATCTCTATTGATGCGTAAATGTTTACTTTTTTCACTGCCAAAATAATTCACAAAATAAGCATGAAATATTACTTTTTGAAGGATTCATTTTTAACAGAGTCAATTATTAAGTGATTATTTATCATAAAACAATTTCATTTATTGGAATAATAATTGATAGTGAAGTTTGAACAATTACTTCCAACATAAATTCCCGAAGATGTTCCATGTTGCTGCTGATCAGAAACATTCGATATTTCTTGAAGAGTTGATTCCACAATTTTTTCAGATATTTTAATTTGTTTGGAAGAAGATGTACAATTACATATTTTGTTAGAAATAATATTTAATATATTTCCGACGATGTAAATTCACATTCACAGTTGTACAAAAGTTGTTTGTATTTTGTGCATAAAATTCATATTTTCATGGCACATTCGAAAGAATTAACACTCTCATGTGCCATTAAAAAAACACACATTTTAGGCACTTAATACAAAAATAACTATTTTCCATGTTTACAAAAATCTTCTATGTTGCTTGCTTTCAATGGGTCTCAAAACAGAACTGAATGACATATGAGTCTGAAATTTTAATGCGTTCTACTTAAAGATGGTAAATCACAAACGTCACAGAGAATTTCCGGTTGTGGAGCCATCTGTTTTATTTTTCAGGTCACCTTGCCCTCGTACAATCTAATGTAGGAATAAAGCTAGAGTATCAGTAGGCCCATCGATTCGGTAATTTTATTATGTTGACGCTATTCAAATCCTGACCCGATATATCGACCTGACAAAACAACGAAGGTGGACATTGTAGAATTACTAATCAGTCTGAATTTCTCAATCGCGAAGTCTCCTCTTAGCTGATTTAGAAACAACTGAAAAGGGTAGAAGATAGCATTGCTCCAACATTTAAGATCTACCTCAGCAAATATTGGTGACAGTGATGTATCTTCGAACGGACTTATTAATAATTTTCAATTATACCTTATATAAAAAAGTGAGTGAAAAATATCTGCCGTTGGTACTCAGAGATCGCGAGACAAACAGCTTAGATATAAAGCAGCCCTAATGCAACTTTATTACGAAATAATAAACAACGCAATTACGGTATATAGAAACAAATAGCGACTTCTACCAACTGCTATAAATATGAAGAGCTCCAGATATTAATTATAGCACGTAAAAAGGAATGTAATATTGTCTTAGATTTTAACTTGCCGTAAAGCTTCGCAAGCCTCCCGGTAAAACCAAACTTTGGCTATTGTCTATTGTGTGCTTTATTATATAAAAGATTTCATCTTAAAAACTTATCTCGCCGCTCGTTCTCACCGAGATAACGCAGTTTCGCCGAAGGGAAATATGAAAAACTTTAAGGGAAAAGGCTTTGTTGGTATCATCCCATCTCTGCTTCGTACAATATCGAATGTGACCACTAAATAACCGACTTTGCCTGTCTGCGAATAGTTTCATCTCGAGAACTTTATAAGCAGTACGTGTAATCTTAATAGAGGAAACCAACGAAGTTTCATGTTGTGCGTTCTCGATTTCTTCTTTGACACAATGTACAGTTTGAAATGGATATGCAAATTTGCAAAATCAACGAAGTTGTATGATTTCTAAAGACAGCGCGTACGTGAGTAATTTCTTGAGTTAAGCTAGTACACTATAAATAAGAAATAATCACCCTTATCCACTAAAAATACTGGTAAAGTACTGATGACCCTTCGGCTACCAAGTAGCCATCATCAGAGCAAACTAAATTATAAATCAAAATGTGCCTGTTTAAATACTATTTGGGGATAATAATGAAAGAAGGTTACCCTCAGCTGGAGATAAATCTGAATTTGATAAATTGCTTCTTCGTTCATACATTTTCATGGCTTCTAAATTACCCAGATATTTATCCTTACGAGTTTGAAAAATGATTTTCTTTCTTGAGAAATGGTGTGGTATTCAAAATATGTTCGCTGACGCTGAATTTTCACCATTATTTTTCTTAATATGGGCAAAATGTTCCTTATACATAGTTAAAATGATGTTCCTTCTAGTTTGACCCACAAAGCATTTTGAACATGACTCACAATCGATTCATTTTTTATTGATTTGTTGAAAAAAAAATACGGGCAGTCACCGAGCACTGCTGACAGAAGTGAAAACTGACATTATGAAGTAACCAATTTATTTTGGGAATTTCATCCAAATTCGTATGATTAGACCAGTATCATCTCTTTCTACATGACACAATTTTCCGACAGTGCCATTGGACAATCCATCCCCAACATCTATGTTATTAGTTATCATGTATGGTTGGTTGAGAACTAAAATTAACTCGTTTGGTAATCCACCCGTATCATCGGTTCTCATTTTATACAACTTCAGCCTGACGAAATTTTGTTGCTCAGCATTATAGTCTAGGAGCCAGAGCGATATTGATGGTCTGAACATAAACCCGATGGCACTATGGTTTATAGTTAGAAGACGGTTCAATGAACAATTCATCTCACAGACCGAATTTTCCCCGGCTGCTAAATCTCGAGGTTAACCCTTTCCAAGTTGCGGTTACTTGAAAATCATGCCATTCTTATACACTTCCACCATGTGCCATCATTTTTTATCGTGTCCGTTTATCAGGCCGACCAGTTAAAATTGAACCAAAAATGGACTGCAAGTTAACCCCCCCAAACCTGGTGGAAAATGTTCATTGGTGTTGGCAATTGTTAACATACCCTATGCCATCAAAAGTTATCGATCCATTTCCGAGTAATTGGCCATCATTTGTTTCTTTTTTCCATTTTGTGGATAAAACTGGCGGGTTACAAGGTAACATGATGGCACCATGTTAAATAACTTTATTGGAGGTCAAATAAAGATTTAAAATTATTGCCATCACTCCTTGCCTATTTCAACCCCCCCAAAACTCCATAAAATCATCCGGTATAATGAACAAAATGAATAAAAAAGAGCCGTTTCGATTTTAAACACAGCCAGAGTCTCGAAAATTGACTAATTTATCATAAAATTGGTCATATTATCATGTGATTCATATTTTGTGAAGGGTGGTTTCAGAGGGTTTTGGGGGGTTAAAATAGGCAAGGAGTGATGGTAATAATTTTAAATCTTTATTTGACATACAATACAGTTATTTAACATGGTGCCATCACAAAATGAAAAAAAGAAACATTTTTGGTTCAAATAATGGTCAATTACTCGGAAATGGACCGATAACTTTTGATGGCATAGGGTATGTTAAAAATTGCCAATACCAATGAACATTTTCAACCAGGTTTGGGGGGTTAACTTGCAGTCCATTTTCGGTTCAATTTTAACTGGTCGGCCTGATAAACGGACACGATAAAAAATGATGGCACATGGTGGAAGTGTATAAGAATGGCATGCATCTCAAGTAACCTCAACTTAAATAGGTTAAGCTGCAGTCAAAAAAAAGAAAAAATGCGGGTGCTGTATCTCGAGATCTAGCAGCCGGGGAAAATTCGGTATGTGAGATGAAATGATCATTGAACCGTCCTCTAACGATAAACCATAGGGCCATCGGGTTTATGTTCAGACCATCAATATCGCTCTGGCTCCTAGACTATTATGACAACCAACGAAGACATCCGATGCCACAGATACTATTGTCTGAGGAGTTTAGTAAGGAGTTGTTGTACTCATTGCAGCATCCGAAATTACAATTTTATTATTTTTAAATGAAAATTAATATAATTAGTTCTTCTATAGTTTTCACAACTGTCAGCATTTCAATCAACAATTATATACATTTTTATATTTAATAATAAAAAACGTATAATGGGCGGAACAATCCCTGTAAAGAGTATGAATCGGTCCTCGTGCAGACGAAAGTTATATTTTATTGAATTTATTAATTGTACATTGTGTATTTAGTATCGTATCTACGTGCAAGGTTTTAAATATTGTGAATATAGTTCTTGTCATAAGAATATAACATTAGTGATGTGTGGAGTGGTCTATCTGAGAGGAAACTCTATAGTAAACGACAAAGTAGAGGCGGTAAACCAAGTGACGGGAGTTTCCCAAGAAGGCTTTAGTGCCAGACTCGGTCAAATGCTTTGGTGATATCCAATGATACAGCTAGAAAGAATTGAATTGAAACTGAAAAATGGGAATCCATTTACGTATTAAAATTAGCCCACAATATTACCAAGAAAGCAAGAGCTACAATATTAGATCTATTGCAGAAAATTAGGAGCCGATAAAGAGTAACACTTTATTTTTTATATGAAGACTCAAGTTCTGCTTTTCATGGAAAACGTTTTATATTGTTGTAATAAGCAAGAGCATTGTTCAACAATCTTCAGCAATTAGTAGAAGACGTTTGCCAGGTTGAGGCCAAGTTGTGTGAATCTTTTTTTTTATAATTTTCTTGAAAAGTTATTTATCACATACAACAATTAAAAAATCAGTGCCAACCAAACAGAAAATTGAACATATTATTACTAACAAAAGTACTTTATTTTATAGTATTATCAATACATTATGACCGAACAAAAAATTGACCATATACAATACTTCATTCATTAGCCTATTACTAGTTATTTCCTCCTTCTTTTATTTTTATAAGCCTTTTCGTTTCGTATAATTTCCATATTTCCATTATATTATAAATACTCACATCTATTCTTGTATCTTTCTCGTAATTACAACACAAAATGATAAACAAATAATTAGATTAATGTTTTTCTATCATAATGTTGCATTTAAAGAAATTGAAACGTTAAAAGCTGCATTACAAGCAACAAGCTGAACTAGTATGTTAATAAGTGAAAATTATCGCTAGTATATAATTGAATTCTATTGGTTGGCTGGTTCATTGTAAATAATACATTGTATATTCTTGAAAAATAAATACTTCGAGCGGAGAGGCTGAATGTTTTATCGGCGAGCGTAGAGAATTAAATCATCCATACGAGGCACACAAACACAGTTTTATTCCGATCGTGTTTTTTAAAAGTGAAAAATATTCGAATCCGGTAGTAAAATTGTTATTGTTGCTCGAATGGTGGCGAACTAAGCTATGAATAGAGATAAAACCTAGACTGAAACACAGTTATAAATACCCAATGTAATTAGTTTTGCTACGACACATTTCTCGCAACAATGTGGCTTCGTCAGTTTAGTATTCATACTAGACTGTCATTCACTATGATTGAATATTTGACCACAACTTTTCCTACCCAATATTACCTGTGGCCTCCATATACCAGCAGACTCTGACTCGTCAATCACTTAATATCATACCGTGGATCAATTCTGACGTGGTCACTACAAGTGGGCGTCTTGGTTGCATCGGCGGTTCAGGCAAAGGGGGTTAAGACCCCGGTAATGTTTTATGCTTCCTAAATCGGCGAAGGTTCGAAACTCCAAGTGACAAGGTCATCGCAGATTATTTTCTTTACATTTTTGATAATACTAGGTTAGTAGGTTGATTGATGTTTCTTCTTCGTACACATTTGATTTTACTTTTTTTTTCAATTTCAGACCGATCGAATAATTGTCTCTTCGAATAACTGTCCGTTCGAATATTTATTTACTGTGTCATTCGAAAAAACGCACATAAGTAGTCGAGTCAAATAGGTATTAAAACAGGCCGACTTACGAAAATCGTTAGATATGGACCGATTTTGATAAAACAAAGTGCATTCGATTCGGGATGACGTCTAGAAAAAAGCTTACCGGTTAGTTATTCGTGTAAATGTGTCATTATATTTTTAAACAAAAAATTTACCAATTTTCTGGCTAATTATTGGGAAAATTTAGTCGGGGGTTTTCGGGGTCGCTGATTACGATTCTGAACTCAGATTGGCCAGAATCGAACTCCCCAGCTGATAATTGGCCACTTTAATTGGACAAAGTGACCAATTTTTTTAAATTTCATCAAAAATAGCCAGGAAAAATCACACGGGGGTTTTTGGGGTCGCTAATTACGATTCTGAACTCAGATTAGCCAAAATCGATCTTCCCAGCTGGTAATTGGCCACTTTAATTCGACAAAATTGATAATTTTTTCTTAATTTCATCGCAAATAGACAGGAAAAATTACTCGGGGGTTTTCGGAGTCGCTGAGTACGATTCTGAAGTCAAATTGTCCAAAATCGAACTCCTCAGCTGGTAATTGGCAGGTTTAATCATGAATTATCATCATACCCTCTCTCAATGTTTGACCAGTATGGCTTCAGGAAAAATACAAAGTCAGATTTATATAGTTTTTTCAGCGAGATTGACATTATTGCCGTTAGATGATTATTGTTTTACAATTGACGGGGGTATGTTATTATACAAACTACAATGGGAAGTTAACCAGAAATTTTCAACAATAGCTGACAATTATATTCGGTGCATTCGACGATGTTATGGTAATAATATGTATGTTGTCTTCGATGGATACGACGCTCCAAGCACCAAAGAATGAGAAAGAAATCGGCGGTCATCAAAATTTATTCCAATAGAGTACAAATTCGTTGGTCATTCTACATTGAGGGTTTCACAAGAACCTGGGTCATCGAGCCAATAAAAAATTATTCATAAAATTTTTGATGAAAAAATTACATGATTTCTTGTTATCAGTCTGATGGAGACGCAGATAAACTCATTGTCCAGACAGCAATATTAAATGAACAATATCCTGATAGGAAAAGTGTAGTTGTAGCTGAAGATGTGGATATATTAATAATCCTCAATAGTTTAGCCACAAATGAGGGAGCTTATTCAAACTGTCAAGAGCACTTGCTGTTTTTGCATGCGTTCACTGGTTGCGGTACAATATCCGCTTTTTTCAACAAAGGAAAAAAACTTCTGTTTGAGAAATTTCAAAGAAGTTCGCAACTGCAAGAATATGTACAAATTTTCAATTCCAAAAGAGTCAGTGAATGATCTACTTCCTGGAGGGTTGGAATGTTTATTTGTACTATACGGTCATGAAGATATGTATCCAGAGTTACCTCCTAGTGAAAAATTGGCAAAACTGAGGTATAAAAACTTCCAACAACAGCTGAATTCAAAAATGAGAACTTTAAAATCGAATTAGAAAAAAAAAACGCTAAAGAAGAAATTGTCGACTTATCGTCCTTACCACCAACACTGGACGCGTTTAGGGAACATTTGAAAAGGGTTTATTTTCAAGTTCAAAGTTCGATTGGTGTATTAGTATTGAATCCAGAAGAGTGGGGATGGAAAAAAGTAGACGGAGTCTTACATCCTGTAAAATTGAACTTGGATCCAGTTCCTGAAGAGCTTTTAAATATAGTATCATGCTCATGCAAAAAGAAATGCGCGTCAAGCAGATGTGGATGTCGCAAAAAAAAATTAACTGTACTGTTGCTTGTGCAAATTGCATGGGAAATTGTAGTAACAATTTCAGTCTGATCAATCCGATTTCACCTGGAGATGACGACGAAGACGATGACGATGATGAAGTAGATAATACCAATGAAGAAGAAGGCATTGAAAATATTCAAACACGCAATGACAATTCTTATGATTATGCTAGTGACGATGAAGATTGATTTTACTTGTACTTACTAAAATATGCATTTTGTAAATAATATTCAATTGATTAAAAATATTGTAAATATGTATATGCTGCCAATTACCAGCTGAGGAGTTCGATTTTGGACAATTTGACTTCAGAATCGTACTCAGCGACTCCGAAAACCCCCGAGTAATTTTTCCTGTCTATTTGCGATGAAATTAAGAAAAAATTATCAATTTTGTCCAATTAAACTGGCCAATTACCAGCTGGGAAGATCGATTTTGGCCAATCTGAGTTCAGAATCGTAATCAGCGCCCCCAAAAAACCCCGAGTGATTTTTCCTGGCTATTTTTGATGAAATTTAAAAAAATGGTCATTTTGTCCAATTAAAGTGGCCAATTACCAGCTGGGGAGTTCGATATTGGCCAATCTGAGTTCAGAATCGTAATCAGCGACCCCGAAAACCCCCGGATAAATTTTCCCAATAATTAGCCAGAAAATTGGTCAATTTTTTGTTTAAAAAAATAATAACAAATTTACACAAAAAAATAACCGTTAAGCTTTTTTCTAGACGTCATCCCGAATCGAATGCACTTTGTTTCATCAAAATCGGTCCATATCTAACGATTTTCGCAATGAAATACCTATTTGACTCGACTAACATCTGCATTTGGTGCAAATGATCCGAACAAAAACCATAAAGCGTCACAGACAAAATCTATGCTCTAGACGATGTCAAAGTTTTATGGAACCAAAACATGAAACAATAAGAAATTAGATCGATTTCAAAATAACCAAGTCAAGGACTAGAAAATATTTGGTTAGTACAACCAAAACGATTACAACAAGCTCAGCATCCATCTAGTCGGCAATCATCAAATAATGATCATCTACAGGAAACAAGTATACTTTTGTAATGCTAGACGTCCAAGTGCATACGGACTGTTATATGATATGCTTGTTATCATTGCCGTAAATTGGTTGTTAGTCATTGTTCGAGGAGATAACAGAAGTTGTTTGTTTCAGTCGATTGAAAAAATGAAACCCCGCGATGTACATTATATCTGACGATTTGACTTGTTGCTTCAGTCGATTGAAAAAATGAAACCACGCGATATATATTATGCCTGTCTATTTGACTTGTTTCACCATCTCTTAGACTCCTTGACCAACCCTCGTATTTGGATGAAGATTGTAGGTTTGATTGGAAACAGAATTTCCTTGGTTTTGAACTCCTGAAAAGGCATTGCAGCTTTGATCGGGATGCATTTTCAAAAGAACGTATTATGCAATTTTTTGAACTAAACACACAAACGTTATGTGATTATTCAAGCTCTATGTCCATCCAGTTGAATGAAGTAAAAGTAAAGAATCTCAGAGTATCACGCAATGAACTTTGAAGCGTTCGTTTCAAGTAATTCAATTTTAAAGCAATACCAAGACGCATCATAAGTATAATGGGAGTATTCTATGCGATCCAGTTGAGTCATTGTAGTTGCAACAAAAGAGTTCATCGCAGAATGATTATAAAAATTTTAATCAATCGGAAATTTTTCTAAAATCACTCGCATTCGCAGAAGTACAAAAGCGTCGAAGCGAGAGGAACAATGCTCTAACAATGGAATGAATCTCTAAGTACGAGATACACTTTCGTGTTGAAAGGAAATCAAGAAGAGGAATTTTAAAGCCGAACGAGATAATCATGAAACATCTAAAACTACCTCGACTACGCTAGTTCTTAAAAAGTTCGCTGCGCGTAGAAAATGAAATTTGAATAATCTATCCGAACGGCTGACTCTCTCACTCTCTCTGAGTAATATTGGGATTACAATTTTGTAAAGTAGATTACCACGACTAAATTCAGCTTCTTCTATGGCGAAGCGTCCACTTTCAGATATCTACCGAACTACCCTGTGGCTTGAATGAACAATGCGGACCTTGGGCTTCAGCAAACTAGAATTTCAGAGGTCTGCTTATACATAACCTCAAATCAAATTCCTAGCTCCTACCAGAGATTGCAGAAGTCAGAATAAGTAGATTTAATTGAAAGCACCCGGCCACAATACGGATTTCAATCCTAAAACAACTCTGATGAAATGAAATTTGATTGCACACAGATCCTTCCGATTTGTACATGTGATGCTAGAGGATCACCGTTATCATCCATAAATGTACCGGGATATCAAAAATTATCTTGGTCAAGGGTGGTTGTGGAATCCAAAACGTGTGTGTTACTTTACGTTTGAAATAATTATGTCACTGTCACACTGACATCATCAATAACCTACGAATTTCATTATCTATTTCAGTTATAAAACAATGATGAACTGCAAATTATGAAATGATTAAGTGAAGTTTGAACCTTTTCAGAGGTCGTGATAGCCACAATCCGGGTCAAAAACTGAATTTTGAGCACGCGAGTTAGAAAAGTACAAACTGGTTGTACCTAATACGGCTTTTCGGGTGCCGTTTTCGCTCCATATGTAGTTAGATTAAGTATCGGACCGACGGCCCTTCTTTTTGTGCCCGACGGCCCTTCTTTTTTCGATAAATGTCCATTAAATAGGAAAATTTTATTAAAACAGTTTGAGCTATTCTCAGATCTCAACTACGCGCGACTAAAATATACACGAAGCGGGTAAAAGCTAGCGGCCCATAGCCAAAAACACTTTATTACAACTGGCGCCGGTCGCACGGGGCAAGAAACGGCCCCAAATTAACAAGACCGAGGTAAAATTTATAAACTCTAACTTACGCGCAGCGAGCTCCTCGAGGCATATGTCAAAATGATTTCGTTCGTAGCTAATTTTATAGGACGTCTGGCGTTCATGCAATTATGTTTTCAGATAACTCGAACCTTCTAATTTCGATAGGCCACGTGAAAATCCCGGAGTCCAAAGCGCTAAAGACTTCTGAGTGTTACAATATTCGTATAAAATTGCGAAATTTCGCACTTTTAGAAACTTCAAATTAATTATGACATAATTATTTCAAACGTAAAGTAAGACACACGTTTTAGATTCTACAACCACCCTTGACCAAGATAATTTTTGATATCCCGGTATTCCATTTCCAATACGTTCTCGGTAGGCCGTTTGATTTCATCTTTAGATAGTACACACATTTTGATTAAGTCTCATGTTGAGTTTGTTATATTTTCGTATTCCCATTTTGATGTTTGATGTTTCTGTCGCATTGTCACAATTATTAATATCAATTTAACGTGGGGAGAAAACTAGCAATCCAGCATGGCGAAAACATATTAAATTAATTTTTACCTCCCTCATTATACTTGTTAGGTGTTTCAAAAAGATGTTACCAAGCTTGAGAAGGTTGTGTAGAACAATGCGGTAGAAAACTTGTGCATATAAACTCCTAGTCGCAAACGAGCCGTTCTGGCCCTGTAGGAAGTTCATTTACGTATAAATTACAACAATTTATGAATATCTGCCCATGCTTCCCTACGGTACTCATCTGTTTCAAAGATTGGTGATGAGGAATGGGTAGTTTTTTCAGATACCCTGATTCGAATGCAAACTGTGCAAAGTTTCTTCAAGAATGGTACTTATCTGCTTCAAGGGGTGAGAAATGGAGATGAGGTGATTTTGAAAGTTTGCAAAAAGGGCATGGGGTAGTTTTGTAGAAATTTCATATAGAAAGTGAGTTTCCAATTGTGCAAAAATTATCATTTATCAGCTTTAACATGTGGTACAGAGAGTTTTTTCGAAATCAGTCAGTGTTTGTTTTGAAGGTAAGAGTACAACATTTCATCGAGACCGGTACGTAGCTGAATTAAGGGGTGAGAAAGGAGTAGATTTTTCGAAATCTCACGTAGAAAGTGATTATCCTCTTGTTGAGGGTCAAATGTGTTAAAATTCGTACATGTCTGATTCAGGGATGGAGAAAAAGAGTTGTGGTAGCTTTTTCGGAATGTCATTTCAAAAGTGCCTCTTGTTTTGAAGGTCACGTCTACAGAATTGTGGCCACTACACGAATCCTCGGGCCTTCATTTTGCTTATTCCAATTTGTTCATTTGATATTAATTTTCGCTTTCATCAAAGTATGACCACTCTGTGTACCTAAGGCATGTGGCGTAGATAGCTGTTGGTGGATCTGACTTAGAGTAATATAGTTATTACCAAGAAAAGTGGGGATGAGGAAGGGTTGATCTCATTGATCAATCCCTATCTACGCCACTGCCTTGAGATCCTACAGTTAGCTTTTACTCTGACATATTGCCAATCAAGGTCGTACAACAGTAATGTGGGGTACTCTGGTTAGAGGAGTCAAGATGGAGGGTAGCCTCCGTTGTAGCTGAAGACGCAAATTACTGTTTGTAAAAATATTGAGGTATGTAATTAATTACTGGGATTTAATTTGATAAAAAACATAGGTTATAAAGAGCATCAGACGATTCGTAATTATAGTTTCGAGAAACCAATATTACAACGTAATTCTGTATGTATTACTTTGAGATAAACATTGGCGTTGTAGTCCAGGAAATAAAGCACTAAAATAGGCCAAACCTGCGAAAGTTGGCGCAGTTGGACGGATTGAGATGCGGTTTTTTGCATTCGATTCAGAAAGTGATTTAGAAAATTTGTCCGATATTTTCTTTTTGCGGAAAAAATTTGTTGAATTTCTACAGCCAAAAAATGCATTTTTCTGAGTGCACTTTTTGAGGTGAATAAATACATTATCAAAAAAAATCCCTGAGGTCCCCTTGGATATCGATAAAATTTAAAAAAATATATTATTAATGTTTGTTAACTGATCAAGAGGTGATATAAAGGTTGCTAGTGATGATTAAGACGTGAAAAAACACTTCTGCAATACCTAGTGTACTCAGAGTCCGGGTAACTACGTCATCTTCTGAGAATGTATTAATTTTTCTTAATTAGATGTAACAAATTCTAGCTCTCGGGGGTTTTGAAAGTTGTCGATCACGACTGTGACACTCGCAATGTTTTGCCAATTACATGGGGGTGTTTCTGGGTCCTTCGAGCCCTGTGTATCTACGTCATCTTCCAACTAAATTCATTATAGAGATATTGAAATCAAAATGTCCCGGAAATAGTCCCAGGTAATTTTTAGAATATTGTGAGTGTCACGGTCGTAATCGTCGACTTTTAAAACCTCAGAGAGCAACAATTTGTTACCTTTTATGGAGAAAAATCAACAAATTCCTAGAAGATGACGTAGATACATAGGGCTCGAAGGACTTGGAAACCCCCTCAGGTAATTTGCAGGACATTGCGAGTGTCACATTCGTGATCGGTTACTTTTAAAACCCACTAGCAACCTTCATATCACCTCTTGAACAGTTAACAAACATTAAAAATAATTTTTTGATTAATTTCATCGATATCTAGGGCGTCAGGACTCTGGGATACCCCCGGGGAGGTCCAAGGGGACCTCAGAGAATTTTTTTGATAACATATTCGTGTTCAGCGACCCCGAAAACCCCCGACACACCAAATCGAGTCCGTTTTTTTAATAATCTCAAAAAGTGCACTCAGGAAAATTCATTTTTTTGCTGTCGAAATGCAAAAAATTTTTTCCGCAGAAAGAAAATACCGTACAAATTTTCTATATCACTTTCTGAATCGAATGCCCAAAGCCGCATCTCAATCCATCCAATTGCGCCAACTTTCGCAAGTGGAATGCTTTATTTCCTCGACTATTGTCCCTCTAGCGGTGTTGGACTTTAAGTTCAGGTCTTATCCATATAGTCTAGGAGCCAGAGCGATATTGATGGTCTGAACATTAACCCGATGGCACTATGGTTTATCGTTAGAGGACAGTTCAATGACCAATTCATCTCACAGACCAAATTTTCCTCGGCTGCTAGATCTCGAGATACAGCATCAGCATTTTTTTTTGACTGGAAGTTAACCCTTCCCAAGTTGCGGTTACTTGAAAAGCATGCAATTCTTATACACTTCCACCATGTGCCATCATTTTTTATCGTGTCCGTTTATCAGGCCAAAAATTGAACCGAAAATGGACTGCAAGTTAACCCCCCAAACCTGGTGGAAAATGTTCATTGGTGTTGGCAATAGTTAACATCATCAATAGTTATCTGTCCATTTCCGAGTAATTGGCCATTTTTTATACCAAAAATGTTTCTTTTTCTCATTTTGTGGATAAAACTTGCGGGTTACTAGGTAACATGATGGCACCATGTTTAATAACTTTATTGGAGGTCAAATAAAGATTTGAAATTATTGCCATCACTCCTTGCCTATTTCAACCCCCCAAAAACCCATAAAACCACCCTCTAAAAAAAAACGGGCATTTCGATTTTGAACCCCGCCAGAATATCAATAATTGACTAATTTATCTTAAAATTGGTCATATTATCCATATTATTCATATTTTTTGGGGGGTGGTTTTAGGGGGTTTTGGGGGGTTGAAATAGGCGAGGAGTGATGGCAATAATTTTATATCTTCATTTGACCTCCAATAAAGTTATTTAACATGGTGCCATCATGTTAGCTTGTAACCCGCAAGTTTTATCCACAAAATGAGAAAGAAACAGTTTTGATCCAAATAATGACCAATTACTCGGAAATGGACCGATAACTTTTGATGGCATAGGGTATGTTAACAATTGCCAACACCAATGAACATTTTGCACCAGGTTTGGGAGGGTTAACTTGCAGTCCATTTTCGGTCCAATTTTAACTGGTCGGCCTGATAAACGGACACGATAAAAAATGATGGCACATGGTGGAAGTGTATAAGAATGACACGCTTTCCAAGTAACCGCAACTTGGAAAGGGTTAGCCTTCAGTAAAAAAAAAAAAAATGCGGATACTGTATCTCGATATCTAACAGCCGGGGAACATTCGGTCTATGAGATGAATTGGTCATTGAACCGTCCTCTAACGATAAACCATAGTGCCATCGGGTTGATGTTCAGACCATCAATATCGCTCTGGCACCTAGACTAATACTTCCTGGCCTATGTGGTTTACCGTTCTAACTGGTAGTTTGCAATATATATTTGAAGACGCCATGGTGTTAGCGAAACTATAGATACATTTATTTATTAAATTAGTGAAAACCGATCTCTTAATAGTTATTTTATTTACCTTTATTTGTAGTCACGTATTCGGACAATCTAGCCTAGCGATTCCCAGGCACAAATTATGAAACCGCGCCATTACATATTCTAGCTAATAAACTTCAATCAATCTTATTGACTTTAATCAGAACAACAAAAATATGACTGGCACGAGCATTATTCTTACGAATACATAGATAATTATTTTAGTGATAAAAGTGACATGTCTCAAATCAGATAACTGACGGAAATCTTTGTACTCACCTTTTTGGCATTTTCTTGATTATTATTATCAGCATGCGGTGCTGAAGGGGCCATTACGGATACGTTTGTTTGTGACAATAATTCGTCACTACCTCTCTGTAACAAAAGATTAAATTAGAAATTTATTACAAAAAGATGAAGCATTTGGAATTATCAATAGATTGATTTGAGATTACACACCTTCAATCTCCTAATTTTATGCATGTATTCTTAATATTATTACACGAAATAACTAATAGCAATCGAATGCACTTCGAATAAATATATTCCAATAATAACCTACAAGTAAACTAAATTTGAATGGATTTCTATAGAAATGTCAAAGTGTTAGTGTTATTGTTATGTCCACCAAGTTACGAACATAGAATTGGATTGTATGTCGAATGTCGATAATTGAGGAATATCGAGAATCAAGAAATTGTAAAGTATATCAATCACTCCCTATTATTACATAGTTTCGAACTGATAACGTATGATAATGAAGTCTTCTGATTATGTGGGGGAGAATCGAAAGTATACTATTTTACACTCAATTAGTTATCATTGTCCAATATCCGAGCCGCGATGTTAGAGAGCGCGGTAAGCGGTAAGTCGATATACTTACGTCAATATAATGATGGAGGTAGGCCTAGGTTCTTATGAATAGAGATGGGAAGCTCGCTATGTTTTTTCCCATCTGTACAAAGGAGTAAATATGTGTGCGCGGCGCGAATAATCCGCTCGACATCATTCCCGACACCTAGCATCACACTTCCACTAGAGTTTTCTATCCTGTCTATCTTCTTGTATCCGTGAGTTGTCTATATATGTCTAAATATGTTTATATAATTATAAACAATGACAAAGTCAATGGTTATAAACCTATTGAATATAAAATTGAAAAAATCTACCCTTTATGTGATGAAAATCCATTATAAAATTAAATTTAAAATGTTTTGCCGTTTCTTGAATAGATAAATAAATTGCGTGGCAAAGTGAATCTTCACAAATCATTTTATTTGGTTACTGATTTTTATATAATTGTTTCACATTCTATCATATACTCCTCGCAATTGTGTAAGGTTAATAAATAAATTATTAATTTCATTATCTTGACACTAAATAATATTGAAATCAATAATTTTTTAAGAAAATGTACATAAACAAATTTTCCGCTTCTGGAAATCTGGACTAGTGGGCGGGAGCCAGGTATCCTCTTCACCTCTTCGTCTTTGTTGTTGTATTTTTTGTTGAAATTTGCGTAAGACCAGCTTTAAATTAACCTAAGTTCACTGTAAAAGTTTTGAATCGATTCAATACACTGGGTGTCCCAGGTTTTAGTAGCAGAACTTTAACAGTCGATAAAAAATTTTATTTTGAGGAGAAAAGTTTCTATTAACATATATGCACAGACGCTTAATTTTTGAAATACAGGGTTGAATTTTATAAAAAATTTCTTAATTTTGTTTGTATCTCCGAAGATAAACAAGATGTCTCGAAGAAATTTGGTACCGTGAATGCGTCGATAGGTTACCACATTTGCACATAATTTGAGATCGGTATTACTTCCAGTGGCGTAGATATTTACTTTTTAGGAACAAACTTCGATGCAGAATTTAAACCTAAACAAATAAGGTATCTTGATATTTATTTGTACTTGGCAACGTTTCACGACAAATTCGATTTTTGTGATTAATTACCACCACCATGAAAATCGGATGAATATTGGAAAAAGGTTTTCGTTGAAGTTAGAAGATCTATTGTACGACGTTGTGAACTATGTACGCGAGAAAATAGGAATCATTTTGAACAATTTCTTAAAAATTAATAAACAAAATTTAGAAAATGGTGTCTTGCTAACTCTTGTTGGTGAACTTAGGTACTATAAATTGAAACTACATTGTAGTATCTGGTTTAAACATTTTTGAAAATAATTTTATTAATCCTTTCTTTGAAATATATTACTGTAGAGATTAGAAAAGACAGCTTATTTAATTTTTTTCACTCAACGACGCTCTTTAAGGTTCCTCTTTTTTCAATTTTCACCCGATTTTCATGGTGGTGGTAATTAATCCCAAAAATTAAATTTGCCGTGAAACGGTACCAGGTACAAAGAAATATCGAGAAACCTTATTTGTTTAGATTTAAATTCTGCATGGAAGTTTGTTCCTAAAAAGTAGTATTTACAGGGTGATAACACTTTTCGGGTCTATTTATTGTTATTAAATACCTACGCCACTGGAAGTAATACCGGTCTCAAATTATTGGCAAATATGGTAATTTATCTATGCATCCACGGTAGGGTTGGTCAACGAAGAGAAATCGATTTTTGGTCAAAATTTTAATATGAAAGAACCTGTCGTTTTTGAGTTATCGTGAGGACAAATTTTCTGACTGACACCCAAACAGGACGGATTTTTATTAAGTTGCTTAAAATTCGATGAAAGATACTATGGAATTTTGCTCTAGGACTTTTTAACGATTTTAGAAATAGCTTGAATTAAGGCAATATACTCTTCGGACTTTGTCTGCAATGGTATAACAAAATGACTATTTTCAGAATATTCAAGTATGGAAAACCTTTTCAAGATTTCACACATTCAGAATAAAGGTAATAAATAAAATTTACTTGAATCCCTAGAAATTAAGTATATAAAGTCCGATATCTTGCTGTAAAAGATCAATAAATATTTAATGAATCTCCCTTGTTTAATTTGTACAAATAGATTGTTTTTCGCTACCAGTTATCGTTTAATCAATGGGTCAAAAGACAATTATATTTAAAAATTCAATAGCTGTTTTAACATTATCTTTAACGTCATATATTAGCTAAACTTAGAATTTTAAAATATCTGTTTGAAGAAGCTACGGTTTTATCGAGACTTCACTTTACTTTAATTTTTCAAATTAGTTAAAACCAAACTTTTGATAGCGAACGATTCTCAGAAGAACCAGATCTAGAATCCTCTGCAAATATTGTTGTACCTACGGCTTTGCCGCGAAATTCCACGTGGGACAGCTTACAGATCTTATTTTAATAATTATTATTCATCTATACCATTAGTATCCTACTAGGCTCACCAAGGAATTCATTCTTTACGAATCATTCGTCGAAACAGAATCGTTTGCTGCAAGCTTCCATCTGAAATAGTCATGAAGAAAGACCTGAGAGGAAAAAGCTGCCAATATGTAGCTAATGCGAATGGAATAGATGTGTCAGTTTCCTGGAAAGTTAAGTTACCCTGGTATTCAATTTTACTGGCGAGCTACCATTTTGACGTTATCTTTAACGGCATATATTAGCTAAGCTTAGAATTTTGTAACATCTGTTTGAAGAAGCTACGGTTTCATCGAAAATAGTTACATTTATTTGAAATCAAATTAGCTAAAACCAACCTTTGATAGTTTAAATTGAATACACCTTTCTGTGAGTTTCAAAAGGAACGTAAGAAATATTGCTAGGCCTCAGTATCTTTATACTGTGGATAGCCGGAGGATAGAGTCACCGAGCTAGTCTAATGTTTGTTGTAAGTTGTTCTATATGTAGTTATAAGCACAAAAAACTATGATCACTCCATGTACCGATGTACATCAAAGCGGAATTGTATTAATGCATAATATTTACTCCTACAGGTAACGATATCAACAAATTGATCATACACTGAAGAATGAAGGAATACTTTTCGAGACATTCTCACAAAAGATCCATTTCAAATGGGATATTTGTAAAGCATATTCATGAATCGTGTTTATTTCGATGATAAAAATGAGTTTTCGCGTATAAGGATGAGTATAATACATTTAGGGACCCCGGAGTGAGCTATGTGAGTAGAACTCGGCTGTGTGCTTTATTTATTTATAATAATCCGGTATATGAAAAGGATTCACTGGTGGCGGAGATGAAGGTAGAAGATATACATGCATTTCAAATAGGCGATTATATTTCTCGTCGGAAAATTACGTCTCCTAGAGTACACTTCCAGCTCGGCTTTATCTTATTTTTATTTATTGATGCACTTTACTTTTTAATATTCAAATACATATGAGAAAATTCCACATTCTCTACGAGAAATATCCAGTAAGTGCCCAAGCTTACTGAGAAATTGACAATATACATAGAGAACTGATGGATTCATAGAATACGACCATGTTGCCTCTGTTTCCTCTGATCACTAACAAAGAAGTGCTCTTCATCCATAAGTAGGTAAATTTACCTTAATACTTCTGATGAGACCTAAAATCTCCAAAAAACACACTCAATGAGAAATTTTACATATTTCGGACCACGACTAATTAATATATTTCCGCATGAAATTCGATGCTGCTATAATTATACTAAATACAAACGTCTCATTAATAAATGGATTCTTCAAAACGGTAGAGAATATTTCCATTCCCTCTTTAATTTATAATAAAGATCAATTATTTGATGAATTATTTATGGCCATAAATATTCAGTAATGAACATTAATTTGTAATTTTGTATAACATACAATTAACAGGAACCTGTAATCTTTCTATAACTATTTTTCTCGAGTGATACCTTTTTATAAACAATTCATTTATGAATTTCTTTTAACTCGGCTTGCCGAGTGAATTAAATTTCCCTTTCAACTCAAAGAAACCACAATTAGATTTGATGGCACAGGTAGTTTTAGTTTGCGCTGCCTCGCCCCTCTCCTCTCGGACTGTGGCTTGTTTAGGGCGCTTGTCGGCTGCGATACGACCACTGGCGAGGATATGTGTAAGTCTGTAAGACAGTTTGCATGCGTCTTTGGTGATGGACGCGTCTTGGCCGGGGGTAGTGTGGATGGGTTATGGTTTGGGATGGGGGTAGTGGTGCCGTGGGCTTCAACTGTATTGTGTTGCATTCTACTAATGGTGCAAATTGCCAGGTTCCTTTCAATTGTTAGTTCATAACAACTATGTTTTAAATATTTGTGTTTGGATTCATATTATTTTTCTCTGTGAATTGATATCATTTACTCATATCGCTCAGAAACAATTGTTAAAGAATCTAATGAGCTTATTTGTATTTATTCACAAGCATATTGTATTTATTATTATGATGTTTGTATTGTTTCATATTGCTGTATGTATGTATGTCTTGTTGAATAAATTATTATTATTATTATTATTATTATATAATTGTGCATAATCCTTGAATAACTATTTCCCTGGCTGATATTAGATGCTGCATTACTAACAATATAATATATCTATAAATGAAAACAAATATTTAAAAGATCAAACAACTGAAAACACAACAGGATGCGAACTGAGCTGCAAAGATTTGACAGTTATTTTGACCTACATGGTCACGTAAGTACTTGTTAACGCAGCCAGTACCGATACTGTAATAAAAGTTAATATGAACCTACAATTCGGCAATTATTATGTGAGTGTTATGCAGATCTTCATTTGTGTTTATTGAATGCAACTCTATATACAAGTCAACCCGTTCAATCCCGATCAAGCATTGCCCAAATTCATTATTATTTATAAAATTACTTGACGTCCTGTAAGAGCAGGGGGGTTGAAACCTTAAGCTTAATCTGTTAACTGGTTCACACGATGGGTGCGAGGGCTCGCCATTGTAATTCCTAGGTAGGATCAATAATCTTATTATCACACAGGTTTTAGACCGGCCAATAAGGCGATGACGCAAATTGTCCGAGGAACACCTGCATACTTCCTGAGACTCTCTCGGGAGAAGCTGCGTCTATTTGCAGGAATCACTACGGAACATTGGTAACTAAGAAAATATATGCTGTGTAGAGAATGCGAAGAACAAATTGACAGACAGATCGATTCAAGTGTCTTGACCCTTACCTGGACGCAACTTTGTCAAATACCACAAATAAGCGACGTATGCTCAAGATTAAACCAAAACATATTTGCAATTATTAACTTGAAGCGTGAACTAGATATTGACAAACTGATTTAATGTTATTATGCTCTAACGTATTCAATAATGTGTCACATGAGCTAAAAAGGTATTTCTTCTACAAAAGAGATCAGAATAGTTTTCAATCTGGACTACCGACAAACTTGCAAACCCAGCTTGATAAAATATAAAATATCAACACTACCTTCAAAAATATAGAACATCTTCATATTGCCGGCACATGATCATTCAAGAAGTCATGCAAAAAAACTATAGATTAACGTAATAAAGGAAATATCCCTGAAGTAACTTAAAATTGTTCAAAACCAGTTTGATGCGATACTTAGTTGAGAAGTATATCTACAATGTACAAGAATTCAAATGTTATAGAAAACACCAATTCATTTTTCTCTATTTATTATATTCACAATTTTAATTGATTTCAAATTTGACGATTCTTTGTGAAATATGTATGTCTACAGCTCATAAGATAATAAACACTATCGATCTATCTGTTTATCTGTCTATCATACAGAGTGTGGGCGATTGGTCTAAAGCACAGTCTTGAAAACACTAATTCATTTTCCTCTATTTATTATATTTACAATATTGATTGATATCAAATTTGACGATTCTTTGTGGAATATGCAGCTCATAAGATAATATACACTATCGATATATCTATTTATCTGTCTATCATACAGAGTGCGGGCGATTGGTCTGAAGAACAGTCCTGGAAAAACTAATTCATTTTTCTCTATTTATTATATTTACAATATTAATTGATATCAAATTTGATGATGTTTGTGAAAGATCACATAAGATAATATACACTATCGATCTATCTATTTATCTGTCTATCATACAGAGTGTGGGCTATTGGTCTAAAGCACAGTCTTGAAAACACTAATTCATTTTCCTCTATTTATTATATTTACAATATTGATTGATATCAAATTTGACGATTCTTTGTGGAATATGCAGCTCATAAGATAATATACACTATCGATATATCTATTTATCTGTCTATCATACAGAGTGCGGGCGATTGGTCTAAAGAACAGTCCTGGAAAAACTAATTCATTTTTCTCTATTTATTATATTTACAATATTAATTGATATCAAATTTGATGATTCTTTGTGAAAGATCACATAAGATAATATACACTATCGATATATCTATTTATCTGTCTATCATATACAGTGCGGGCGTTTGGTCTAAAGAACAGTCCTGGAAAAACTAATTCATTTTTCTCTATGTATGTCTACAGCTCATAAGATGATAAACACTATCGATCTATTTATTTATCTATCTATCATACAGAGTTGTGGGCTAGCGTAATTCCAGCAGTATGCACGACTGCATTGTCGTGCAACAAACTCAGTCCTCTAGTGAGTTTTCCATGTCTTATCGTTCGAATATTTTGTAGTGCTTTGTGAATCAGCATCTTCAACTCATGTGTTGTCAACATTTTGACTAGCTGCGATACCTGGTTCTATGTAAGACCGGGAATTTATTGTCAAAAACGTACTTGCTTGGTGTTGACAATTCAGTATTGAATATTATTTCAAAATTAGGTAGTGACGATATTCTATAACAAGAGCGGTATGTTTCGAACATTATATCAATGCTTAGTTGAGAGAACAAGAGCAAATAATATTCAACTCTCGGGACCAGAATTTGAGTTCGTTATAACCCTTTTATCATTCAGCAACAGGAATGAAATCTGTTGCCGCACTAATTTTGGGCAATTAGCCATAATCTGTTTGCTATGTACAGGTTAATTATCGCCCGTTTGCAAAGTTAACGTGGCATCGTTGCCACCGTAACGCGGTTGGTAAATTCTTCCCGTTTAATTCAATCGACCTTTAACTGTTTTACATTTGCATTTACTTTAGACCTCAGACGTAATTTTATTTTCCAAGCGTTTGAAAATTTACATTCGAGTTTATTGCCTTCGGTTTATTGTTTTACGGCGATGTAAATAGTTTATTGTATTTAATGATTACGCTCGTCTATAAAAAAGTATGTTACGAAACATTAGTCATCGTATTGTTTCTAACGATATTAAGGAAACATAATATGACTAAGACTAATTTAAAGGGAACTTGGAAATCCATTTGATCTGATTTTGACTTAATGCTCAAAGAATATTGTGGAATCCTTTTGCCAATTTGCATTCTTAAAATATTTTCGTCATTCGAAAGGAAGTAAAGTAATAGCACTTATTAAATGTCGTGGCGAAATATTATTATTCAAATATAATGTGCACGAAATATTTTGAAATTCCTTGATATTAGTCAAGCATCAGGCATGACCTCACTAGGCAATGAGTTCCATAACTTAGCCGTTCGGGCATGTCTCGAGTTTGACAATGAAGGGGTGGCCAGTCTGAGCTCGTGCACAGCCGGCTCTATACAAGCCGGGAATATGCAACACCGCATATCTGCTTAACCCTAGTTCTACGCTCCATGAATGACTGCCCCTCCAATAAATACGAAGTCTGTGAAATTTTATGTTGTGTTTTAATATATACAACTGCTTTTTAACTAATCAATCACAGGGACCATTTCATTACCTGTTACATTTAATACTGGTAATAACTTAACAATTTCACAAAAATTTTCAAGTGCACAATTCCGGATTCTCATGAATAACTAATTTGTTACCGATACATATGTTGGCAAATTCGGACAGCCTTTTGTCTCAACAATACATGTTATTCAATGTACCTTCTGGTAAAATAGTTAAGCTATTGCATATAGCTTTTATCGCAGGCTTTGAGCGCGGCGACCGAATCAAGAAATAAACAAAAGACAAATACCGTAACGAAAATCTAAAAAAAAACAAAAAACAAATACTGTAACGAAATATCCTAACACCCACCACTCCGCCTACCATGTAGCTCGGCCGAGCTTAAAATTGTCGAAATGTTAACTTTGAACCTTTTAAAAGGTCGTGATAACCCCAAAGTGGGTCGAAAACTGTTTTGAATTGGTTAATTTTCGATAAATCGAATGACGTTCACGTGAGAAGCGCGTAGGTCGCGAGTTAGAAAAGTGCAAATTTACGGTACATAGAACGTCTTAACGAGGACTTTTCGCATGCGGTTTTCGCTCCATGTCGTTAGTTTATGAAAGGGGCCAACTAAATAGCATAGTCTCGGGCCCCAAAATGTCGATTAAATAGGAAAATTTAATTGAAACAGTTTGAGGTATTCTCAGCTGTCACCTAGTAGCATCTGACGTGCGACGTACGAAAGGGAATTTTCTAGCTACTTAAATATACCGAAAGCAAGTAAAAGCTAGCGGCCCATAGCCCAAAATCCTTTATTACAACTGGCGCCGGCCGCACGGGGTTCGAAACGGCCCCAAATTAACAAAATAGAGGTAAAATGTATAAACTCTAACATACGCGCAGCGAGCTCCTCGAGGTTATGTCAAAATGATTATGTTCGTAGCTAATTACATAAGTCATCTGGCGTTCATGCAATTGTGTTTTTATACAATTCGAACCTTCTAATTTCGATAGGCCACGTGAAAATCCCGGAGCCGGAAGCGCTGTCGAAATCTGAACGTTAAAACTTTCATATAAAATTGTGTTTACAAGTCAACTGACACTACTACCGGTAGTAGAGTTATCTATGCACTTGTCACAGAATACTCTTCATAGAGATCAAGATGATACTCTTTTTTACTCATAATTTGTGAAGATTCTGAAGGGGTAGTGGATGTTTTTCTGCCCAACTTTCTCCAGTGGCGTAGTGCTATGCAATAGCTCTACCGCGGCAGTCCCCGAGTGCCACAAGTTTCTTTTTTTCTTAATCGATGTTATAATACCATTATGCTTGAAATAAACAAATATTGAGTAGGTTCATAGTATTTTGTAGGAATTGCTCTTAACCATTTCCTATTCAATTCATCTTCCTTAGGAAAGGCAAAAATACTATTAGATTCCTCTTTCTTCAAAGTAGATCGATAATTTGACTTACAATATCTAAATATGATTATAATATAACACTACCTACGAAATCAAAACAATTAAATATCACAATAAACCAGTTTTATGGAAATTTACGCCCTAATTTTTGATGTAATACAGTTCACAAAATTTCAAACTCCATAGAACTATTGTCGCTCTAGAGATATTGTTCCAAATGGTTAAAATGTACCGCTTAATTAGCAGACTTTTACACGTCACAATGCCAGTAATATAACGTACTGACGCTGAACAGTGTTGCCAGCTTTAGCATTGTTCCGGGCTAGAATGGAGTCGGCTGTGGTTCATCTACTCTGCCTAACTGGAATGTGGAATAACAGGCGAGAATTTCAATGAGCACCGACGATGTAAATTTCTATGGAAAAGGGAGATGTGATTCACCCTTCCATTAGTTTCTACGATGTTCTAGAAAAGTCAATAAATTCGTAAGTGCGACATAACTAACCAGACGTTTTCTATACAATTGAAATGACAAGTTACTGAGATATTACAAAAATGAGCGAGGAAAAAGTTAACGTTTCTCCTGGAGAAGAAAGTGATATCATAGTTGACATTGTATTTCATGGATTTTTGAAAAAAAAAACTATTAAAATTCTCTTTGATGTTATCAAAAACACATATATAGACATTCTTACTACAATGTCTTGGAAAAGCTTATAACCTGTTGCATAGTTCAGAAAAAACTTCAAGTGAAGTGAACTCGAGAAAAGACTAAGAAAGTTCTTCTTCTATGAATATATTGCAGTTTTACTCCTGATTGGCAGATCAAGAAACTAATCTGACTTTGGCCTTCGTAATATGAAGTAATATAGTGAATATCTGTAAACACAAGTTACTAACTTACAACTTACAAGTTAGTATCGTTGCTGATATTCAGAAACCCTTATTATTATTATCAAATACAGTACAGTAATACCCCACTGTATTGGGGCCCTTTGGTAATCAGTTATAATAGAACAAATGAATTTTCTGAACAAGGTTTACGTTTTTCACTAATTTTACAACGTTTTTTAGCACTCGCAAAAAAAAAAGTTCTTTAATAGTTGCAAAACAATACTGATGGGAACAGGAGAACAGCAGGCTTCTGCTGCCAAACTCACCCTGGACACCAGTCGAGCTGTCAGTTAAGGGAACGTGAAGCTTATTAGAGATATGGATAAACGAGATCCTACTGTACGTTAAAAATCATGGCACAATAATGATGCCCACTGCTGCTGAATTTTCCCGGTGTGATTATTGGAACTGAAGTAACTACAGCTGCAGATTCTGTCGAAGATGACTACATCGTATTTGATATGTACAGATGACAAAAAACATTTTTAATAAAAAAACAAGTCTTCTTTTTAACTATATGCCATTTTCATTATAAGGAATTAGGATTTTATCTAGCATAGTTAATTCATGTTCCCCAATCACACCGTATTTGTTTGTCAGTTTTCAAATTCAGTGTATTCACACTTGTATCTTGTGGAGGATTTTTCTGGTAAATAAGCTTAAAGCCATGTCACCAAAATACTTAAAAGTGAAATAACGATGTACGGTTCACAGTAATGATTCTAAGGCCTACGACAAATTATTGAGGACTTTTTCTTTCATCTGCAAAGGAGTAGCAAATGAAATATTTTATAGTGCACGCAAAGTAACACTTTTTATAGCACCTTTTGTCAGTAAAACCCTTTTTGAATTGCTAGTACCAATAATGTTACAAATTCGGTTGGAACTTAAAATCATTAGACTACAAGGGATTGCGGACGAACCAAGAAGAATGTTTTAAATTCTAGAGAACACGTTACGTGAAGATCTATGGTTATCAACATTTTTTCCGACGCCCGATTACCATACTTCTGTGCTTCGATCTATTCTAAAATAAAATTATGTTTTATCTTCAAGGAGAGTAATTTGGATTGGAAAATACGTAAGCAGGAGAAACCCCACCATTACAAATTTTCAAATTACCCAAAAGACTTTTTTCATCATCAAGAGTAAACAGCGTACATCAGTAGAAATAATTTATATAGCGGATGAACACAGTAGAATTTTGGTTTGGGATCCACTCAAAAGGGACAATGATACGTCCAAATTTTCTAGGGCGCCTTTTACACCGAACACCTTGAAATTTTGTATGTTATTAGAACTCGACCTAATGCAGGTCGTGAATTTTGAAATTCAACCTGTGACCTGATGTGTTAAAGTAAAGGAACAGTTTTCATGAAAGACTGGTAGACGAACTATACGCATGTCTGGGTGAGTTGTAAGGGATCTGAAAAGCCATTAGTTCAGTAATTGTGTCTTACATTAACAGTAATGATTCTTCATGATGTAGGAATGAATGCTAGTTACAATATTATATCAGTACATTATCGTTTTATCAACATTTCCAGTTCTAATACAAATGCAGGTAGTGACAAATTGTGGTCTGAGATATAAGACCTTTCCGGCAGTGGAGGCTCATGAACTTTCTAAGAGAGGAGGCTGGACATAAAACGTTTTTGTAAAAATATACTCTACTCAGTCAATTAATTTAACCTTTGCGCAGCGACCGTACCAGCTACTTTAGTGACAAAATTAATTGTTTCCCAGCAAGAACCAACGTGATAGAGTTTCTCTTGGCAAAACATTTTTTTTTTGTCATATGTTAATCCACTAAATGAATTTTCTAAAAAGTCAGCAAATAAATCACTAGCACTCATTTTAAATATTAATAATTTACCGAACAGACAAATTCTAATCTAACCTTACTTCGCGTGGCGTCACTTAACAATTATTCCCGCTAGTCATATAAAACAAAACAAAACAAATACCCACGCAACACGCATTTGTCGTATTCCATACCACCGTCCGTACTGAGCTGAAAGGCAGGTGGCAGGCTAGCCTACTGAGAGTGTTGCCATTTCAGCTATTTTTTACAATATTTAGCAATTGGACTGGTCGAAAAAACGGCAACTGTGTTGAGCAACATGTGTTTACTGTTTAGGGTTTGAGATATATAAACAGTTTGCAGAGTCTAGCCTTAGGGCACTGTTGTCAGATTCAAAAATAACTACTGAGAACGGGGAATTAATTGTGAAATTTGAAAAATTATTAGAGAAACAGGAAATACAATGAAGAATGATCAACAAAATATTTCTGGTGCTATTTGCTGGATAAATTGGTGAGGGGGCTGAGCCTCCTTAGCCTCCTTCGAGGAGCCGCCACTGCTTTCGGTTAATATTGGTCCGTAAAGCGCTTCCCATGCATACTACGACTCCATAAGCATGCTAATGCATGCACCTATTCCGATTGTCTTCTTTGTTGGTAAAGAGCTCCACCTATATGCTGCGAATAATGCTCAACTTAATCAAATAAATCGGAGGCCTAACATTTCGGATCAACTTCGAAATCACTTGCATCCTTCGAATTCCGGCGTGTCAATAAATGAGTTTCAGCCTGGCTTCTCTTAGGCTACATCAGTTCGACATCGCATACATGACGCCTGATGCCATAAGAGACATCAGTCCATGCAGAATTTTAGGCCTACTGGACTGAGTTTTGTATCAAGGGGCGCACACTGGTGCCAATCAAGTGGTCTAAGTGCTCAGGACTTGTCCGCCCTCGCTGTAAGTGATTGCTTGGTAGGTAGGTTGAACGCTGGCAGCCGCTTCTGACATAACAATCACGTTTTCTCTGGGACGCTGGAAGAGGAGCTTTCTAGCGACGGAAATTTAGCTACCGAGTCTTTTCCATCCAAGGTTGTCTACATTGCTCCTATGTCACTATTGTGCCTCAATTTAGGGTCAAATAACTAGATTCAAATAACTGTTCTGATTGTTGGTTCGTTTGGCAATGGAAATGTGTAATTGGATTATTTTCAAACTAAATACGTAAATCCGTGCAAGTAGTAGATTAACTTGTTCAAATTGATTCGATTTTATAACTTAATGTCGAAGTCTATTTTAAATCTTCGGGATGCCTTATTGAAGAATCAATCCGGAGGTAGGTTGTAAATGAACACTATTAAATTTTCAAGTTGGGTTTGCAATTTTCCCTAGAAAGGTATCGGGTAATAGTGTGAAAGGATTTAAGTAAAGCTGCAGAAAATGAGAGCAGTCTAACAAAATCGGATTGGGAGAGCAACAGCAGAGGAATGGAAAAGCGGCGTACAGGTATAAAAGAATAATTGGCATAAAAGACGGAGCTTGGGCGTTACGGTGGAAGGTGTAAGGATAGTTTCCAGTTCGCGATTCCGTTGCGCTTGCCGACACATTTCTCAGTTTCCCGTGAACTGTAAGTGGGCCGGGGGAATAACGAGATCAGTCATCTGAGAATCGGGAAATCAGTAACGTACGAATCTGTAAAAAATGGGAGTTCTTGCTCGGTTTTCATTCACAATTTAGGAAATATCAATGACCATTTATTTTATAACGTTTATTAACGAACAAGCTTATTCGTCGTCAACCGTTGCATTAAATGCCATGGTATTCCTGTTATCTACATAACTTTAGAAGTTTATGTGATATTATGTAAGAAGCTTCTGTAAATTTGATAATATTATTATTATCGTACGAGTAGTTGCCACTTTACTGTAAACCAACAGATAAGAGGTGCCAAATGAATGCATAATTATTTGAACAATTGAATAACTGGGAATAAAGCCAATGCTTTCATCATAAACAAGAGGAGGTCTGCTATACTATACATGGTTATTGAATTCGGAGATCTGTTTTAACAGTTGAAGCGTAAACAAAAGCTTTAATCTTTACATTTACATATAAACCTAAATGTTTCTGACGTTCTGGGAGTTCGGAACATCTCTAAATAATGTAATAGACATCATCTCTAAATCACGTAATAGATATGAAAAGAAGGAACTGGAATCTTTACATTTCTTACTTTTATATTAGTATATGAAAAAATTTGGCGAATGCGCCAGACGAGCACGGTTATTTACAGCAGGTGCGGATCCAAAGAGGGGTTTATTATGGGGGTCATGACCCCCCCTCTTCCCTAAAGCAATAGAATTTTTAATTACAGCTCTAATTGTTAAGGTAAAGAATTTGAGAAACATAAGATACTCAAGTTTACTCGAAGAAAATTAATTATTTCAGATTCGAAAAATAAACAAAAATTATCAATTCAAAACTATCAGTAGTTGGCTCACCAAATGGACGAGCTGACAATACCGAGGATCCCTAGTCGACGAAGGCATCGGGACAACCACCCACCGTTGAGGAGTACTACCGAAGAAATGTATACATTCCCTTATTGCACAACATCATTTTCGACTTTCCCCAGATGGTAAGGATCTGTTCGACTTGAATGTGTTCTTGCCACGTACATCATATGCTGAGGAAGATCAAACAGCTGTGCGAAAAGTGTCACAACGGTACGAAGGTATCATAGGTGCGCCTGCGTCTGTTGTCATTGTCGAGTTTCGAATGTGGGTAGCTCGTTGGAAACGCGTCGTTCAAGAAGGCCTGAAGATTTCCAATTCTTTGGTAGAGATCATCCAGAGTTGCGATGTGGACCTCTACCCGTGCATCAAGATGCTGCTGAAGATTCTGGCAACTCTACCTGGTAGCACAGCAGCCGCTGAGCTCTACGGCGCCTCAAAACTGCCATGGGACAAAAGGTTCATGGGTCTAGCCTTGCTGCACATTCACCGTCATATTCAGCTTGACGTGGATAAAATTATCACAGAATTCGCGAGAAGATCCAAAAGACGAGTTGATTTTGTGATCTAAATAGTATATAAAACGTTTGTTCTAAGATTGCAAGATGTCAAAATGTAGAAGCACAACTATATAAATGAAAGTCTAGATCCGCTCCTGATTTACCGTTGAGTTGGTGAGCAATAGTCAAATTATGGTGTGTATGGTGTTGATATGTTGGATTCAGCAATGAATATTTACTTCTTTTGTTCACTAATACACACTATATTTTGTATCTTTCAGATCTACGGAAGATTGCAACTGCAATGAAGCAATCAATCAAAACGGGGGCAGTGCACTTGGACTGCTTGATTTGGGCCATTACGCGCTTCTTGGAACAATACTCAGTTCAGCAGGCCCGAGGCATCGCCAAAATACTGCTTAGACTGATCTCTTATGGCCTTAGGCGGCCTTGACACGTTGCCGAGGGGTTGCAACCTAATAGAAGCCAGTATTGGACATTCTACTAGGATGTGAGAGGCGGTTTCGCCCACCTCTCCGTATCTACTGTAACCTGGGTCATCAGTAATGCCTATAAAGTGCAGTCTGTTCGGGAGATACTGGCATGTAAGAAGAAGTACGCCTTTTCTGCTCATGGTTTTCGAGCGTTTGGGCGTGAACTCAGCGATGTGAAGCTTTGCCTGCATCATACCAAGAGCACCGCGCCACTCCGAACGGAACTCGGAGGTCGATGAGATTCCAATTTTTGGTGCGGGCCAGGAGATACTAAGGGATCCGTTTGGCTTATGCATCGGCCTCTTCATCCCCTTTTACGCCTGACTAGGTGAAGTTTGTTCACTTGCTAATTCAGCCAGAGCCTCCTTGTACTCCGAAACAAAACCAGTCCTTCGAAAGGCGCGAAGCCTACCTCAATAGTTTAATCTCAGATTATTCAGGGCACTGGTCTAGATTGTACAGACGTCATGATCGGTGATTTGAGCACCGAGGAAACAGCTCAACCCCAGGTGTGCACGAGAAAAGTCCGGTTCCGCCTGACTCGTCAGTTTTGGGCCCGCCTGTGAACCACCCGGGTCAACCCGAAGAAAGTGATTCGAAGTCTTGTTCTCCCAGTCAGTGAAATTACAACTCACATATCATTATGTTTTTAGGAGATATTTAATTTGATATCTGTTACACCTTCTTGGGTCGAAAGAAATGTTTCTCTTATCTTGAGGGTAGATCCTCAAACTAGCAATTATAGCCAATCTTTATGGCGTATTATCACATAAGATACTCATTTCTATACTTAGTTTTGCCGATAGTACCAAATAATTCAAGCTTCAATTTTATTTCGCTTCTAATCTCTTCATTTTCACGAGTATTAATTTCGAAACGGTAAAAACAATAAATGAGAAATATTTTCCGAATTATTACAGATATCCTTAGTCCTTCTTACTTGCCATGGAACATGATTCCAAATCGAATGAAATAGAAGGATTATACATCTTCGATAATTGACATATAGCGATCTATCTTCTATCCTTAAGTTGTAAAAAACATTTATCTTTTTCAAACATTCCAGTAAGTAAAGCACAGCGGGTAGAATTCCTTATCGAAAAAATCATAATTTCGACATGACGAGTCGTCACTGACGAATATCCATTTCCAGCACATGTTTTCATTGCTCACTAGCCACTTACGAAAAAAGAATCCTTTTCTCTCGCATCCACTTCTACGGAAACAAAACTGTCGCAGAATCTAAAATGTATTCAAATTTTTAACGCCTCAACGTTGCAGCCAAGTCAAGCTTCAACTCTCTGAATAAATCGTGCCTTTATGCATCATCACTTGACTATTCGGTTCTCCCTTATTTACATTTGTACCATGGTTTGCGTCGTTGCCGACAACATCTAGATCACATCGGCCTTAACGTCGCGGATTACCCGTATCCTAGATTTCCTTTCAGGTAGAGAATATCCTCGGCAATATGTACTCAGCCTTTCAAAACTCCACAACAATATGTATTCAGAGACCGGGGCTCAAGTAAACGATAAACTACTACATCGATCTTGAACGTCATACAGATATACATGGAATATGGAATAAATTACGTTCAATTTTCGTACAGCTTCTTTCATGAAGGCATGCAGTGATTCGAACAGAATAATATAGCTGTATGCAGAATACCAATTTTCCAATATTCAGGTATTAAAACGAGTTGTAATGCGGAATGGAATCATATGTGATCACAATATTGTTGATGTTAATGATGTAAAGGAGAGATCAGTATCAGTGGCAGGCGACTGGTGACTCTGAAATATGGTGAGGGAACATTTCAAACTTGTATTATTAATTGCGAATTCAAAGGGGTGTAAGTCAAAAATTGTTTCAGATTTTCATAGCTAAACTTCACTCGACAGTATTTTTCATCTTAAATGATGGTGACGCCGGGCAACTGCGATGTTCATTTAATGTTCGTGGTTTTGTCAACTTGTAATAAAATTAAAGGAGATTTCGAATTTCTCCATCTACTTTCCTATTTTAAACCAAACTAATGTAAGCATTCAAGTCGTTCTGTACAGTTTCTGATGGTCGGAGAAACCAGACTTGATGAATTTCTTGAAAAAATTACGTGAATGAATATCACGTTTACTAATTAAACTGACGAAATTATTTCGATTTGAAGAACACCACACAATAAATACACGCTCTGTATTTAATGCAGGTACCAGAGTACATTACAAGGGTCATAAAACAATACCTTACTCTAGTACTGATCTACGATACTGATGCTGGATAGGGACTTATAACCTGACAGGAAGAGTTCCACAGGGCTCTGTTAGGGCCCGTTAATTAATTTTGTCACTGAAGTAGCTGGTACGGTCGCTGTGAGAAGGTTAAATTAATTGGCTGAATAGAGTATATTTTTACAAAAACGTTTTATGTTCAGCCTTCTCTCTCAAAAAGTTCACAAGCCACCACTGAAAGAAGGATTGAGCAAAAAAAAAGTTTTTTTATACCAGGTCTGTGAGACCGATGTCAGCCATTGAGACCTATTAACTTATGTTATCCACAGATTTAATACAGATTGAAAATGTTGCCTCGCCATATTGTAGAGTGACCAACCGCCACTGCAATGCATTAATCGATCAATAACAATTACACATAGTACAGAAGGGTGTGGAGAAAAACAGATAGATACTAAACAAAGGGCATGCATCTCCATAAAACCAAACATGGAAATAGCTAGCTTAGGGAATATCCATCAGAACAGATGAATATTTATTGTAAAATTACGAACGATGTGAATTGGCTCTGATGTTAAAGGCGTCAACGCGAAAGCTGGATATGCAATTTTCAATGACCAACGCTTTTCCAATTTATTTTTATTTAAACCCTTTTAAACATGCTCTTTCAAGCTTAGCAGATTCTTCTGTGAATAGAAAGCTGAAAATAGACTGAAACATTGAACAAAAATAACTCCCGCCTTTATAATTTTATTCATTGTCGTTTATTGGGGCTTACGGCACCCTGGATTTCATGTTTCAATATGAAAAAGTCATAATATTCTCCTTCTAGCACACGAAGCATATGGATGCAAAGAACTTTACACCACATTCGCGAAATAATTATTTCTTCCTCGGATAATGATATATCACAAATAGTTTCATACAATCAGTTTGCGCTTTGGAATGTTTTAAATCTGAATCTGAAATTTTTCCGGAATTCCTAATAAAATAGTTTTAAATGAAGATTATTACGTACAGAACGCTTTTGTGATGTAATTAAACCTTTTAATGAAACAATAAATGTTCTGGTTCGTTTTATAACATTTTTTATTTGTTTCAAACTGTAATCGTAATAACATATTTTAGATTATAATTAAAAAAGCATAATACATGTAGTTACGCTATTCTTGGTAATTCTGATATATGAATCGCGTAATAACGAAGCGATTGTAGAATTATATGAAAAGCAATTTTTTAGTGGAAGGTTACTTATCCGAACCGGCCTATATTATAATGTAGGAAATGAGACAACATAAACTGAAATCTGTAATAACCTCTTCACCACGAGATACCCAAACTATCGATTTATAAATTATGAATTTTTATATAATGCGAACTGAAATTGATTTCATGGTTATATATGAATAGACTAATATTGACCATTATCGCACCAAAGAATAAGGGTAAGAATGATCTAATTTTTCCTTTGGTGAGTTTTATTCAATTTTCCTCTAATAACAAATATTCAAAAACGCCCAGATCGAGAAGATGTGTAATTGGAACTGGTTTGCTATATAATTTTTCATAAAGTAAAACTCAATATTTCTTATGTTAAAATAAGAACAAATTCTTCAGCTCTAAGATTACAGCAAACAATGTTCTTAAATACATAACCACTTAGAGTTACGTACGAATCAATGTACATATATTTTACAGTATTATATTATGATCCTTATATACATAGAAATAAAGAGCGATTTGATAAAGGTTTAAAAGACGATTTTGAATCTAAGACTGAGAAAGGTAAGGGTTGTGACGGAGTTTATTGAGAGAATGCTATAGTGAATCTACTGGACGACACTTTGATAATTGTGCGTATTATCTACCAAACAAAAATAAATATGTTCGCAAAATTCTAGCCTCATGATTAATTTGGATTCAATGACAACTATTTTCTTTATATTTCCACCACAGCCTTGTTCGGTGTGTGGTCTTCTTTAACGGATGATGAGAGTTGAAAATCCCGTATTTATGATTTAAAAGCGGTTGCCAACTTCACTGGGTTTCTTATTTTCAATACTGCCGTTTGTCACGGAGCGATTTCATAGTAAATCCCAATAAGAGTTACTCCTCAAATTACCTTCTAAGAATAGGGATTCTTTCGACTTCTCCGAGTTTTGGGTATTGTCTTGGCACAAAATATGAATTTCTTTGTCCCAGTATTATTAATCGTGTTTCTTCACGAATAGGTTGCTGAAACATATAATCTTCAGTAAGCGGTAGGAAACACCCTTCCTAGATCTTAACCCTATAGCTGAAGGTGTCCACATACACTCTTCTTCATCAGCATCTTATACAGATGACTATTCTGATCCTGACAGGTGGTTCCAATTACATTTAATATCACATAACCAACCAGTATTTGTGATAAATTTCACGCGTTTCAAACAGTGAGCGATATTTGATCAATTTTTTGGTTAGATATGTTTGCTCAATCCTACAATACCGAAGCTAGATGAGTGATCTTTTATGAGTCATGGAAACACTAGTGTTAAAGAATAAGCAAAATGTGGATCTTTGGAAACGAGAGAATCGAATTTCCTTAGGAGTAAAAAGGATATAGTTTCCCAAATAAGCTAACCAATAAGTGATTAGATAACTTGACGAGGTATCTACAATAAAGTGAGTTTCATGTTCTAGTGCGTGGAATAATGTCAACTGAAAAGTCATTGCTGTTTGAGGTTACGGATAAACATTGATTGAAATCTCTGGAAAAAGAGAAGAAGTTATGAAATGGGTAGCTTTGTACGATGTATCAAATATCAAATATCAGTCATCAACCAATTGCACTTTTGTTTACTGTTTAACAAGACCCAACACGCAGTCGACCTTCGTTGTAGGACTTTCCACAGATTAATGCAAAATTATGTCTCGATCGATGTAAGTACCTATATCGATTAATCGGTTGATCCTAAAGTTTCTTTTAATTCCGAAGGAAGCTTTATGCGCTCAAACCAACTATTAGGAGACATAAGTATTATTGAATTTAAGGCAAATTTCCAGTACTTATATCATTTTATGTATCTGTTCTTTATTTACAATATCTCCTTCTAATGATTTAGATAACTCTCAGATTGGCTGCTTCTTGCTTTATCCTGTTTTTCTCAAGGAATGTGACCTACAATTAACACCAACTTTGCAGGTTGTTTACCCTTTATTACAAACTTGGTGTCTTTCCTTCCAGCTGGAAAATTGGTAGAGTCCAACCATTCACAAAAAAGGAAGGAAGAGCTTTCCTTGTAACTATAAACCATTGGACTACAATCTATGGTCTCTAAAAAAAGGGAGAAAGCAATCTACATCGAGCTCATCCAATACCTAGATAGTTCCAAAATCGTTAATTCCCTATGTAACATATGTATGGCAGAAATGTATTGCAAGTTAGGGAAAATCTCTAGTTATAGTATTGGATATCTCCAAAGCATCTGGCACCAAGGCCTTATGGGGAAATTCTGTCATATGGTTTCCCGCATCAACTTTGTCGATTGCTCTCAAATAGATCGCTCCATGTCGAAGTTGACGGAGTCTTCTATTAATTTTATTTTCATTACTCTATTTTTTAATGGATATTTCCACTTTCGTTCTATGTTTACCAATTAATATATAGTTATTCATTCAGACTAGGAGAGGTGAAATTCGTTGTTACTGCGTAACGAAAAAAAATGATATAATTCTAGGATCACAGTTGGAAATTATTTATATTAGGCTTCGTTAAGTTATAACATTCATCACGGTAAATACGCCTACATTCACACACATGTGTATGATGTCGTTTGCCACTAAAAAAGGGGTAAATAATGTGAAATAGTGAAATTTTTCACGATCTATCGTTTGTTTTTATACTACGGCACGTTATATCCCCTATTTTCGTGATCTGCAACTTGTCTTCAAAAGAGAAAAACGTAAATGAGTAATATTTTAGCCCAGCCATGATTTTTTATTAATTTTCAAGTCAATGTACATTTTGAAAATTTTATCTTCCCCCTTCATATTATCGAGAAGTTCCTAAAGTGCATATTTAGCCAAATGAGTTGATTAAGCAATTCTTAAGAAAAGAAATAAGCTATACGTGAACAACGAAGTTTATAGTGCAAATAATTTAGAAGATTTGAACCAACAAGGTGAAGAAGTAAAAATTCCTCAATCACACAGTGCACCGGCAACACCAACACCGACTTTAAAGAACTCATCATTGGAAGAATTAGAAGTATTTGAAGAAGATAATGAAAAAGCAAAGATAAAAGGCCCAATAAACCCCCCTAGAAAAATGTTACGCAGTCAAAATTCATATAACAAATTAAAAAATCAAGGGGAAGTCATAACAACTCCTTCAAATACTACAAAACAAAAAGAAGGTTGGTACGGTATGGTATAGTTGGCAGCACTTGAGTGGTACTAAAGACTTGTTCATATTATTGTAAAATATTAATTACCTAGTTAAATTTTACATATATCAATTGTTAATCCGAGATTTCTTTTATGAAATAAGTAATAATTAAATAAATTAAAAACTATGAATATTTTAACTAATGAGTTAGATGACAAAAGTACGGCAACATTCAAATTAGAAACTGTTGAAGAACTAACACAACTATTGAATGTAAATAAATTCAACTCAAACTTTAAAGTCTTGCATCAAAACATTAGAAGTATTAACAAAAATATAGATGAATTTAAAATTTTTCTTGAACAATTCCAAATTCCTTTGGATTGCTTAATTTTATCTGAAACCTGGAAAATAGGTGATAAACAATTGTATAACTTAGATAATTACAGTTTGGTATATAATGAAGGGAACCTAAATAAAGCAGATGGCATAATAGTCTATCTTCTTAAAGATATATCTTATGAGTCACAAGTAATAAAACTAGGAGAAATAAATGCCGTAGAAATAAAATTTAGCCATAGCGAAACTAAAATTAAAATTATTGCAATATATAGAAGTCCTACATCTTCTATCGAAATTTTCAATAACGATCTCCAGATCTACTTATCTAATGCGCAAACTGATTCCGATGTTACAATGCTAATAGGTGACATAAATATAAATATTTTAAGACAAGATCTCAGCTCAATTAATGAATATTTAACCATCCTATCTTCAAATGGATTTCTCTCAACTATTAACATTGCTACGCGTGAAACAACTCAAACATCATCATGCTTAGATCATATTTTCTTGAAATCAAAACGTGATCTTAGTGATTTCATAATTCCTTATGTTCTCAAATCTAACATCACTGATCATAATGCTACAGGAATTCAACTAATCTTCCCTATTAAAGCTTATGAGAAGACAGAAACTATTAACAAAAAATATTTGAATATAGATAAACTTGAAGCAAAATTAAAAGCTTCAAATTGGAATATTTTGCAAAATAGCAACAACGTCAGTGAAATGACAAAAAATTTCGTGAATTTGCTCCAAGAAAAAATAATATCCTGCACGACAACATTCAATATATCAAATAAGAAAAGGAGCAGAAATTCATGGATTACTCATCAATTAGTATGTCTCATAAATAAAAGAGACGCGCTCTATAAAAAGCATTTAAAAACCCCATATGATCTAGATATAAAAAATGAATACGTACAGATGAAAAACAGTATTACAAATAAAATAAAAACGGCAAAGAAGAATTACTTTCAGGATAAAATTGACAGTAATCCAAATGATTGTAGAGCTCTATGGGGAGTAGTGAATGAAGCACTAGGAAAAAAATATCACGGCACTGAGAAGATTGTCAAAGTCGTATCTCAAAATAAGGAACTAACAGACCCAAAATCAATTGCAAATAGTTTCAACAATTTCTTTACAGAAATTGGAACAACACTAGCTTCAAAAATAAAAAAACCAAACATAAAATTCTTAAAATTAAAATCTCACAGAAACTCATTATTTTTAGAACCTGTATCAGAAAGAGAGATATTCTACACAATCCAAGCCCTAAAATGCAAAAAGTCATATGGATTCGATAACTTTACTACTTCAATTCTCAAAAGCATAAATCGACACATATGTAAACCGTTAACAGCAATAATTAACAAAATAATTGAAACAGGTGAGTGTCCACAACATTTTAAAATTGCTAAAATTATACCAGTATTCAAAAGTGGTGATAAATATGACACCAGTAACTATAGACCAATCTCCATCATTTCAAATTTGGCAAAAGTGTTTGAGTTAACAATTAAAAATAGATTAGTTTCCTATCTCAAAAAGTATAACTTATTGTCTTACAAACAATTCGGCTTTACTAAAGGCAAAAACACCCAGGATGCCCTAAATTTATTAATTAACAATATATATGAAAGTTTAGACAAAAATAAAAAAGCACTATGCGTATTTGTCGATCTGAAAAAAGCATTCGACACGGTTGATCACGAAATCTTATTCCAAAAACTGGAAGCTGTCGGCATAAGAGGCGTGACTTTGAAGCTCTTTAAATCATACCTGGAATGTCGACAGCAGTCAGTTGTTATAAATGGAGTGAAAAGTGAGTTCAACCTCCTAAAGTGCGGGGTCCCCCAAGGGACAGTATTAGGACCCATTTTATTTAATATATATATTAATGATTTATTTAATGTAAAATCTAAAGGAAACTTGATCGCTTTTGCGGATGATACGGTCATATTCTATGAAGCAGATTCATGGGATAATCTAAAGGATATTGCTGAAAATGACCTAGTAAATATATGTAATTGGCTCTCATTAAACTTACTCTCTATAAACTTGGAGAAAACGAGCTTCATGGCATTTAAGTGCAACGAAAATTCTATTCCAAACCTAGAAACACTGGACATAAAATCAAGTCAAGATGTAAATTTTGTAATATCAATTACTAATACTGTCACTTACCTAGGTATTGTATTAGATTCACATCTTAGATGGAATCAACATATTTCAGTATTACTAAAACGCCTTCGTTATATATTATACCAACTTAGAAACTTAAGAGACTACCTTAAAATGAAAGATTTGAAAACCATATACTATGCTCTAGTGGAAAGTCATATTAGATATGGAATAACGGCTTGGGGATCTGTAAGAAACAATTTTTTTAAATCACTAGATTCATTACACAAGTACATCTTAAAAACATTGATTAATAAACCACGTTCCTATTCTTCAGATGAACTATATAAGGAAGCACGGGTAATGGATATTAGACAACTCTACTTCTACAATATGGGAATAAGACTTTTCAGTGAGATGAAAAATTTGAACAAATTTACCCACAACTATTTTACTAGAAATAAAGAACAATCTAAATTACCCAAAATGGAGAAAGCAAAAGGTCAACGATCATATACCTACCTTCAACACAAAATTGCCAATATAATACCAACAAATATAAAGTCATTAACAAACATTAATTTATATAAAAAACGCTTAAAACATTTTGTTATTTCCGAGAAACGAAGCCTATTTCATAAATTGATTGATGGATCCTAGCTATTGAAATCTGTAAACCAGTGCCAATATACGATACCAAACATTTGTCTAAATTTATTATTTTATTATATTTTTTCTTTCTTTGTTGTCTGTTCAGGAGTAAAAAATATCGCTCACCCAAATAGATATTGTAAGTTTAATCAACATATTTTGTTTAGATGCTTCGTTTTTATATATGTGTATGGTGCATATGTGTGGATATATGTATGTGTATGTGTATATGTGTATATATGTGTTGATCAATGCATATATATGCATATTTTTGCTTTTCTCTTTTATATTTAAGTATTGTTGATATTATTAGCTTATAAATAAGTAGTTAAGGATCAGTACAAGATTATATAACTCAGTATGTTAAATTTATCTTATGTAAGAAATTGATATTTATATTTATTCTATTTATATTTATTTTCACTCACACACAAGTATTTGCATACTTACGTGAGTTATTGATTATTTACTCTTATTTGTGTGGTAAATAAATTTATTATTATATTATTATTATACAAGTCATGCAAATAGAATCCGCATTTTATCATCCATCATCCATGTTGTAATAAATTATAATAATAATAAACCACATCTGTGAAAAAATTGAAAAAATTGAATTAAGCAACGGTCGGCTCAATGGCAATCCTCATGTGACCTTCTCATCTTATAATATCAAAACGGTACAGAATCATTGACATGAGCTACTTGGCAAAGGAATATAAATAATTATTAGATCTTCAAGATCTTAAGAAACGTTTGGTATCAATTTTTCACATACCATGTGTTATTTTGTGTCTGGCACTAGACTGATAAAATACTTGGAGATAGAGTTAATAATAGTGCGGAGATACCTTGTTTCGATATCAATTAAAAAACTGCCGTTGGTAAATACATTACCTGGTTAATACAAATAATAATCGCATATTAATGAGTGTTTTTTTTACATTGTTCAAGTCAATAGTATTATGAAGACATTAGCACATTAAATAATTGTTTGTCGAGTGATATCAAAAGAAAATTAATATTAGGTTATATCATTTTCCATAATTAAATAAGAACATTTGAAGATGAGAAAGATGTCGATGTTATAAAATTGTTAGGCTTAAATGAGAACGGTGAAGTTCATGTATCCCAATGTAAATCAGTTATAAATAAAATTGGGGTATTTACATTGTCACACATAACCATTACGATATTATTCATAGCTCATTATCAAAATAATTAAATATAACGAATAATCGAATGGCATAATAAAATTCGATTTATTAGCAGAGGATGCGACGTTGCCACTTATTCGTTCCCATAACTTAACGGCAGAGATTTCTTTTTAATTTCGTATATTTTAATACAAAAATGAAAGTGTGGCCGAAGCATTTTTCACGAAAAGATATTGTGTACATTTTAATGTGTACCTATGTGTGCAATTTTGTTTACATCAATAGTGAAAAGGAGGACTGCCTGCGAAGTCTCCCATACTATACCGACCTTGAATTGAAGATGTGAACCTTAGCGACTTACAATTTGGCCATAACGTTCATTCCTATCAATTCTATAGATGCATTGTGTTTATATCAATTTATCTAATATAACATCTACATTAAGTAATTACAATTCTGAATAACCATTACATTACCTTCAAATACTTCAATAAAATTCAAAAGTTTCACTTATCATTCTTCAGTAATTAATAAATTCCATAGTTTGTTTTCTAAATTTTCAATACAACCAGTTTGTAGATGTAATAACAAGCTAAAACACCGTTTAGGCAACACCTGTGATAAAGTTTCCGATTTCGACAAATCCGACAAATCAATTGTGAGTCGTGTTCAAAATGCTATGTGGGTCAAACTACAACTAACATTTTGTCCATATAAAGAAAAATAATGGTGAAAAGTTAGCGGTAGCCGAACATATTTTGAATACAGGTCACACCATTTCTCAAGAAAGTTTGTCACTTTTAAAACACACTACAGACAAATATCTAGGTAATTTAGAAGGGATGGAAATGTATAAACGAAAAAGAAATTTATTATATTCCGATTCATCTCCAGCTGAGGTTGACCCATTGTTTACATTATTATCCCCAAATAGTATTCAAACAGGCACACACAGATTTATAATTTAGCATACTCTGATGATGGCTACTTGGTAGCCGAAAGGTCCTCAGTACTTTAATAGTATTTTTAGTGGATAAGGGTGACTATTTCTTATCAATAGTGAAATGAGTCTAAGCTGATCGACGTTTCCCAGCTTATATTCTTATGTTTGATGCCAGTTCACGATAAATAAAATGACGTCAAAGCTCGATATCTGGGGAATCGTCTTCTGAAGGCGAAAAAATATTTATCAGTTTTCTTGGATTGAATCATTATATTGAAATTATATTTTACATAAACTAGTTTTCCAGACCGTGTGGTGGTTAATCTGTCTCAATTTGTTATGGACAATGCCCACACGTTGGCCAGTTTCTTTCACAAGCACCTGAGGAGGTCGGTATTCTTAGGGAACATTCAAGAAATACATATACAAAAATCGTTCAATTTTTCAATTACCCGTTCGTGCACTCTGGTAAAAAACATGTTCTACCCTCTTACGTGTACATACATACACACCACGAACCCCCACTCCCCCATTTACTGTACAGTACAGAAAAATATCTAGGTGATTTAGAAGGGATGGAAATGTATAAACTAAAAAGCAATTTATTAAATTCCGATTTATCTCCAGCTGAATGTAACTCATTGTTTACATTTTTATCCCCGAATAGTATTTAAACAGGCACATTTTGATTTATAATTCAGTTTATTCTGATGATGTCTACTTGGTAGCCGAAAGATCCTCAGTACTTGAATAGTATTTTTAGTGGATAAGGGATAAGGGGATAAGATTATTTCTCATCAATAGTTTTATCCGATGGCATGTCATAATGACATCGTTATGTCAATCAATTTTGATGACATAAGGAAGCTCATTATTGTACTTAGTACCATAATGAATTCATTATGGGACTAAGTACCATAATGAATTCATTATGGTACTAAGTACCATAATGAAATTCTATATGAAAAACATGTAATGGTGAGATCAAAAAAGTTTATTCAAAATGCATAACTATGTACAAAACTATTTATTATAAATGTTAAAAGAGCAATTACTACAATTTGCATTATTAATCCCAATGGATTGTAGAGTTTTTACATCAGTAGTTGATGATTTTTAGTAAACTTGTAATTCTGTTTGATCGTTGGCACCAAAAATTGCTTCTGATATTTTTTTCTTTTGCTCTTTCGAATTTTCGATGTAACCTTCAACAACAGTATTGCTTTTCCATCCGCCATGGCGTTTCACGGTACACAGATCAGCTCCAGAATCAGCCAAAAATGAAGCAGACGATCGCCGAAAACAATGTCCGGTATATTCTTCAGGGTGTGGTAAATTCAAAAAAGTGGCAATAACTTTTGACATTTTACCAAAGGTTTGTAACAAAAAAACGTAGATGGTTTGTGTTGCAAGGTCGTATTTTCACATATTGTCTGACAAGTTCTACCATATTCAATGCTGCGATATTCCCCGAAGTTACAAAAAATTCTCGCATTACCTTTGTTTTTGTATTCGGTAAAGTAATTCTAAAAACGGATCCTTCATCTATTACATTTTCAACAAGCATATTTGTCAATTCCTCTCTTTTGCATGCTCCACTTAGTCCAATTATAATAGCAACTTTTTTAAATAAATATGTATCATCTGATGCTTCCGTTAAAAACTTTGTAACATATTGTTTAGTAAAAATTTTGGATTTTTTAGCTCTGTAACCTTCTGATTTACGTTTTAGTAGTGCAACCAGCTGTAGGTACTTCTAATATCGACTTTTTTTGTTGTTGATAAAATACTTCTTATCATCGAATAATACGACCAAGGAGAAGATGGTTTTCTTTCCTTAGATAAGCATTCAAAGTAAGCCAACAATACTTTTTCATGAGTGATATTCTTGATTTTCTTAGCAGAACACCATTCTTTTGTGACATGTCAAAAACGCAGTTTTTAATTTTTCGAAAACGTATTAATATAAATGCCATCAGATAAAATTTTGTATATAATACGAATCATAAACAATCATTATAGCACACGTCGTGTTATCGGACTCGGCTACGTTTCGCCCGATAACATTCACGACTTGTACCATAATGATCGTCTTTATGATCCTTATTACATAAATAAATATTATAAGTCTTAAGTTAAGCCTATTTGTATTTTGTTACTGACAACCACGGTCGTACATACAAGTCTGGAAACTCGGGGCTGTTTCCTATGTGAGAAGTGAGTCCGCTAAGCGTCGACTGTCGCGTAGTACCAAAAGTTGTCACGTAGGAATATTCTCTGACAACTGTCAGTTGACTTGTAAACACAAGGAATACCTGAGTTTTTAGAAACAAGTTACGAAACCGTGCATTGTGCCGAAATGCAAAATGGGGTACAAAAGTGTAAAGCAAGAAACTTCTGTTTTTAAAGTGCCGAAAGATGCGGAAATGCGAAAAAAAGTGGATGCTTGCGATTCCGGATAGAAATCGTTTTAACGAGGTCTTTTGTGTGGGTCATGTATAACGAAAAAGGGGAAGTTATTTTTAAGGTGAGTAATACATTTTGACAAGAGTAACAGTTCTATTCCTCTCTCAAATCAGAATACTTAGTAACACTGCTTGCGATTCCGGAAAGAAATCGTTTTATCGATCCAAGCGCTTGCTAGTGGCTGAGCGAGGGACTACGAGTTTGGCGACGCGTAAGAGACTCATGTCAAACATACGAGTCGCCAGACCTGTATGTACGACCGTGCTGACAACTTAATAATCACAATGCCTAGAAACCAAAGCCATTTGTTCACAAACAATTTCAGAAACTTATTTTTTATATTTAACTTTTATTTTCAAACCCAGGTATTAGAGATTACCGAAGGAGACATTCGTGATGCGGTTGTAATTATGATTTGATTAAATTCAAATTCAATAAGTGAGTTCATTATGAGATTCAAAACAGTTCTGAACTCATCGTCACTATTTTAACTTCATTTCATACTACCGTACATAATGGCGAAGTTTATTAAACTTGAATTTCAACGAGATTGCAAGAAAACTACGCGGTTAACAGTCTTTAAATATTTCTGTAACCCACTGCATTTTCTAAATAAATAAAACTTTCGTTATTAAGTAATGAATTTGGAATAATTTTAACTCGCTAATTAAAATCCTCGAGACGCCTGGGGAACCGTCGCTAAATAAACTCGGCTAAGTTAACTTCGCGAAACTTCTGATTCAACGGGAGATTCATATTTCTGGTTAGACTTCGACGTTCCTTACGAATTTGCCTCTATAATGATTCATATCAGGTAAGTTACTAAATTCGTTTACGTATGTGCGCAAACTCGAAATATGGCACCCGCTTTGAAATCAAATCTACATCCTTTTATAACACTACATTTACGGCGACATAGTATATAAACATATGAAAGGACCCATTTATATTTCTTGAAACCTTATTAGCATATGAAAAGCAACTACGTGTTTCGAGAAGTTTGGCGTGACGATATTTCAGCCTGTTTTTTCGCTCAATTTGTCTGGCAAAAATCAGTTACATTGAAAACAATCTAAACATTGTAACTTTTCTACTCCGAACAAAAAACTAAATGTAAGAGTGTTTACTGAAAGTTTCATTTTGTCGCCTCGCATCCTTAGATTTTAAATTTTCTTTCTCAAACTGAATAATGTCTTACGGTAGCTAAGTACTTTGGAAGTTTCCATTTCTTATTCGTGTTATTCTTGAGCTTAATATTACTTTGAAATATATCGCAAAAGTATATAAAATGGAAATGGGATGAATAAGCTTATTTTATGAAAGGAAAAGGTGATAGAGTCGATTTATTAATCAGTGTTCCTTTCATATACAAATAGACGTGCCTCCGTTAGCTCTTCTTAAATAAATTCATAAATGCGTTCATCTGTACTTTCAGATCTCACAAACTGATAATGTGAAATCTAATGCGACCTGGAGAAAAACGATAAAATCTTAGAATTAATAAATAATTCTAGAATTTTTGCGTTGACTACGATATTCATGACAAATTGAAGAAGATACAAATTCACAATCGGGGAAGAATATATTGATAATCGTTTTATTACACAGTGGCATAATCAATAGGCATATAGAACGTGAAATCCTCTGCTCCGGATTATATTTCGATGGAGGTAATGTATGTGAGTGTGAAAGTTTATGTATGGTTGTAGGTCCACATATTCTGTTCAAGCTTAACTTCTTCATATTTTTATACATATTGACAATAATTATGACAAGTCATTTAAAATATCATTTTTTGTATATTAGCTATTATAGCCTCTGTGAATGTATTTACGACACATCTGGAATTCAGTCCTAAATAAGATTCTTGTGTCAATTTGTCATCAGCGAAGTGTTATCGATGAGTTGGCATGGCTTATTTATATGGGTACTTCTAAGAATGGTTGTGTTGCCTGGGATTTCGGGTCAACACATATGTAGCAATGATAACAGCTACTACCCTTCTTTACAGACCACTTAGTCTTAAATTTGCTTGAAGTGAACGACTTTAAGAAAAGGAACATTCACACAATGCTCATTCATCGAGCAACATCATTACATTACTATAACAATTATATCAAATTCATTCATCAAGCAACATCATTACATTACTATAACAATCACACAAACAACGACATCACTTCAGCGAGCAACATTAATACTTGCAATAACATTAACTTATCATCAATATTAAACTCAAAACGTTGACCTAGAGAATGACAACTTTAGGGAAACTAACCTTTATAAATGAGGCGACTCATCAGTGCTATTTCTTCAACCAACTACCATCATACTGAGGCATACAAGAAGTGTGAACGACAGCAGCATACAGCACATTTTCTTTTGGATTTTATTATCAACAGTAAGAGATTTCCCGACTTTAGTCCTCATGATATTGTTAATGTCTTTGCAAAGTACTTCCAAAGTGTCTATATCAACACTAATTCAACTAATAATAAACCTTCGGATAACTTTAATAACTTCAATAATAATATTCTCTTTCAATTGTTAGTCCCTCTGAAGTGATTAAAGCTACTAAAAGACTTTAAGCAAGTCACACGAATGGTCCAATTCCTGTTTTTTTTCGTGGAAGAATGCATCAATATATTCGCGGCTCCACTGGCATTTGTATATTCATTAGCCTTAAAATCACATAGTTTTTCGGATCTGTGGTACCACAAAATTCCAGATGACTCAAGAGGAAATACCCAAATGATTTGAAGGAAGACTAAGGAGGGCCTGCCACTAGAGAAGACCTTACCATGACAATGCAGAATTTTCCGGTTCTTAAGCTGGCTCATTAGCTTATATAATCTTTCTCAATTCTGTTTGCTGATATATATATTGTTATGATTTAATTTCTTAAACAACAAAAATGATGAAAATCAGAAAAGATTGATAAAAAGATATTATATGGAATTAAAAACCATATTAAAAGTTAAATAATAGTTAGTATAATATAATAAACAATGTAATTAGAATTAGAAGTGTAAAACAAGAACTTCAGTGAAAGTGAATAAACGTGCAGTGTTACGAAAGCAGAAATCATAATTAAAATGATTACAAAAACTATCATGAGATAGCACAAACTATTGAAAAATGTTATAGATATAAGTTAGGATTAGTAAATTTGAGTTATATAATGTTAAAGAAATGTGATATATTATATTATGTATTAGTTTTTAAGAATGACAACTGTCAAATTTATAATAATTATTGGAATAATCATATTAATAATAACCTTATCATAGGTTATCTTATACCAAAGTGTGTGGAAAAATGTAGGCAATATTAATTTAGAAAGAAGGAATCATCATCATTTGAAATAAGTTGAAAATCTCCAATAATTAAAAATTTATAGAATACTAAATTCTGATTGGTCGAGGCGGATTATAAACGTCAGACGGGTAACAATGTAAAACTTATGTCAGTTTGCAACAATCATCAAAGCATTCTTGATAGGTAAAGAAAGCACCTCATAGATGGATTATGACATCAAGTAGCGTCGGTTTTGAAGGCCTATAAAAGGCATCTGAAGACAAGCCAAGTCAGTTAGCAATCAACATCTGAAGAGTCAAGGTACTCCTTCAACTTATAAAATTTTCCATAACCTTAGTTTATTGGATAAACATCGGTGAACCCAAGTGTTCCAATCTTCGAGAAGTTCAAAGTAACCGAAGTTAGTAAATAATTTCTACAAGTCAAGTAGTGTTCCAAGTCTACGAACAAAGTTTAAATGTTACAATTACCTACAATTAATAAGTAACATCGAACGATAGCCAGCCTTCGATAAAGTTCCAATCCATCATTGAAGAGTTCTATATCTTTAATAAAAAGAATAAAACTAAGTTAACAATTTTCAACAGTTCCTGATTTCAAAACCAAGTTTACCTGTGTTTATAGTGTATAGCAGAGAAATTGTGTACGGTTAAAGTGAATTACCATATTAATAAGAAGATCAAGTCAATTGAACATTGCCTACATTTTAAAAACATATTCTTGGATATAAACTAAACGTAAGTTTATTTATTATTTCTCCATTGTAGTATTATCTGTCTGTAAATCTGAAAGAAAGATTCTAGATTATAACTTTGTAAACAAAGATAAATAGTAAATAATTTTGAGATTATATCATAGATCTATTTGAACATAACATTATTGAAAATTGATACCCGAGATAAATTAGAGTCATAGAAATTTAAATATTAAAAGTTTCAACATTCAAAGAACATTGTGTTTAATTCCATATATAATTCCATATAAAAATAAAAAGGTAAAAGTTCATTATTCAATTCAAATCAAACATAAGATTCAAAATAAATAAAAATACAATAAGAAAGCTAGCCGGTGGAATTCAAAACATTGGTAGAATCAAATTAAATTAATAAATAATTATTCAATTAAAAATAAAACTCAGTTAAGAGTTTTTATATAACAATATTTATATATAATCTATTCGAACCCATATTATGTCTTACATCTTGTATCGAGAACGATGACAATGAAAACTGATTTCTAATTTAATGTGGAACTGGAATATAAGTTTTATTTTTGTTAAATATTCAAAATAAATTTCGCTGTCCTGCACTGTGTAAATAGTTTAGGTATTTGTATTTTTTTTTACTTCTCAGATTCAAATTTAAGATTGGATTTTCTAAATAAAAGTCTAGTTGCACTGGCCATTTCCATGAGTTATATCAAATTGATGAAAAATAAAGTAGTCTTGAAAAAGTACTTAATGAAATATTCGTTTTAATTTGACTTTCGGCTCCTATTACTAAACTTGAACTTGACTTGAATCTAAGTCAAGTCAAACGAAAACGTACAATTCACGGATACGTTTTTTTAGCGATCATAATGACTTATCCTCCTTTCATTTGTAGGGATGTTGAAAATGTATGACTTAACGAAAGATTGGTAATTTTAGAAGCTAGATAACTGACGGATAGCCTAGTATTTACGGCGAATTTGATATTGGTAGCAGAGCGTGAACTATATGCATATTAAGTTACTTTACTTTGTTAGTGTCAGAAATTTTACTACGTAAATGAAAAAAAAAGACGTGACGTAAAAGCATTTCAACGCCAATTACTATAAAATCGGAGAGAAACAAGCACATGCCGGAAAATAAGCAGTAAAAGCTGAAATCAAAGCGCCCCTATTTTTAACCAGTGTTATAGTTCGCCACACATTCGTATAAACTTTGGCACATCTGGCCTGTACATGAACGACCTACGCATATTATCTGTTCCTATTTTGAAACGTCAGTCGTCGTTTTAAATGTACAATTCTTGTGTTAGACAATGTCAATCAGCGTTCTACGATAATAAACATGTACTACGGTTGAATTACAATTCGAATTGAAGGACAACGTGAACTAAAATGACTCCGTTGATTTCTATCGATGGTTTTACGAGATAGTAAGTATATTAGCCAAATCAATGAAGCGGAAAAATCATTAAATCTTCAAAACAGATCTGAGATTGATGATTCTTTTTTAAATATTTGTTATATTTAATTATTTCGAAACATGAGTGATGATGCGGATACTTTCATGAAACACAGTTTTTTTCAAATCGATGGTAGAAGCCGTAACTTTATCGTAATTTCTAAATATGATTAAATGAAAGAACTGTATAGTCTTTATACCACTTTTAATAATAACATGTAAACGTTACTATAGTTTCAACACGGAAGTACCATTATCAAACAGATACAAAATTATAAAGTAAACAGTAATCAATTCAAGTATAAATAGGAGAACTGAAGTACAATAGGGTTAATGAGATTACAATTGCAAGTAAGGGTTCATCGAAAATTCCGAAACAGGTGTTAAGATGTACGATATGACTATACAGAGTATTCCACGAGAGCCGTTCGTTAGAAGTTTTCGGGGTTAGAAAAAAATTAGAATTCTGAAATTTTGGGTTCCAGGGTTATCTAAGATTTTCTTTCTTTTCAAAATATTTTCAAGATCATACTACTTCCGGTTACACCAGAAGTCGCCATGAACTTCCTTATTTAAATGGAACCCCCGGTATATTATTTCATTTTTAGATTCCTGAGAAAATTTCATAGTGGATTCCATCAGGTTTCCCTATACCTATTTTCAATTTTTTCTTAGATATCTTGATTTTTTTGAAAATTTTGACAGATGTAGCGCTATTTTGAGCATTGCGCCCTTTAACCAATTTCGATTGGTGGAAAGCGCTTCTGGGGTAAACGGAAGTACAGGAATGATTCTTTCGAATGCCATATTGACAACTAATTTATCGCATACAGGGTATCCAAAATTTAATGACCAATCGTTTTAAAAGTTGAAAAAGTTCGTTTTTTCAAATGGGACATCCTGTATTTTATTGGATGGTCGGATGCAGAATTTAATTCTGCATCGATTTGCTATAGCATTCCCTATACCTATTTCCAGTGGTTTTCTTGTTAATCCATATTTTTATCAAAAGGTGATCAAACTCCAAATGTTCTACCAAAATTTAAATGCGGCAAGATATCTGGAGATACTGAGAGGGTTTGTTAGTGATTTTCTACATGCCCTACCTCCACGTGATAGAGCAAACAGTTGATATCAGCTTGATGGTGATCCAGCACATTTCACTATAGCTGTACACCGGCAAGTGTCACTGATGTTCGAGGATCGGTGAATTGGCCCGCGAGGACCTTGGAATTGGCCATCCAGATCACCCGATTTGACCCCCTTGGATTTTTACCTCTGGGGTCGCATAAAAGTACTAGTGTACTCTAGGTCGGTACAAACTAGAGAGGCATTGTTGAACCGTGTTCACCATGCGCTTACTAATATCAGTCCAGACGAACTTCGGAGGTCTGTTTCGCGAGGAGTATATGACAGAGTTATTCAGTGTTTGAACCAAAATGGAGGTCATATAGAACAATTATTGTAATTTTACATTCTCTTATTATTTTATGTCATTAAGTTCCAATTTTTTGTTTTTATTTTATATTTCGTTCTAAATGTTATGTACTAATGTCATGTTCTAATTAAAGTAAATTTTTTACAGTTTCATTGATGTTTATTTGGCTTCGAAAGGCAAGCGATGTTTCGGTTTCTGCCAAAAAACCACATTAAAATAAAAAATATGGATTAACAAGAAAACCACTGGAAATAGGTACAGGGAATGTTATAGCAAATCGATGCAGAATCAAATTCTGCATCCGACCATCCAATAAAATACAGGATGTCCCATTTGAAAAAACGAACTTTTTCAACTTTTAAAATGATGTAATTGGTAATTAAATATTGGATACCCTGTATGCGATAAATCAGTTGTCAATATGACATTCGAAAGAATCATTCCTGTGCTTCCGTCTACCCCAAAAACGCTTTCCACCAATCGAAATTGGTTAAAGGGCGCAATGCTCAAAACAGCGCTACATCTGTGAAAATTTTCAAAAAAATCAAGATATCTAAGAAAAAATTGAAAATAGGTATAGGGAAACATGATGGAATCAACTATGAAATTTTCTCAGGAATCTAAAAATGATATAATATACCGGGTGTTCTATTTAAAATAAGGAAGTTAATGACGACTTCCGGTGTAACAGGAAGTAGTATGATCTTGAAAATATTTTGAAAAGAAAGAAAATCTTAGATAACCCTGGAACCCAAAATTTCAGAATTCTAACTTTTTCTAACCACGAAAACTTCTAACGAACGGCTCTCGTGGAATATCCTGTATATGGTCAAATGAACTTTAATAACTTACTAGGAATTTGTCATAGTATTGCCAACGTGCTTTGTTATTAATAAACAGCACATTCATTATGTTATATATTCTTATTCAACTTAAGAAACTTTAATTATTAGTTGTTACTTCGCCTTGTGTAGTAGCTATGATTTCTGCTGTATTTTACTTCATAATTTTTTTAAAAAGTGAAGTTTCAAACTGCAGATCATAATTCACGCAGTCGGTAGGATTCCAAAACAAAGTTTATCGCAAATTTTGGTTTATTTCAATAATTTATTTGGAAGTAAATTCTATCTCATCACTACTACAAAGAAATACCACCCATCCAATTGACTAATTCAGATGAGCTTCGTCTTTTGATGCATCAGTTAGAACATTCCAGAAATGAATTAAAAATTAACAAGTATATGGACAATCATATTATATAGCATACTGTGTGTATTCATCATGACCGTAATCTATAAAAGAAGAAACATCTGCAAACGGAAATAGTAAGAAAATGCGAGAATCATCGAAGTTAGAAGCCATCAATATGAAAAATTAACAATCCCGTAATTTTTCAACTTCGGCAGGAAGGTGTTAAGATGTACGATATGACTATATATGGTCAAATGAACTTTATTAACTAACTAGGAATTTATCATAGTATTGCCAACGTGTTTTGTTATTAATAAATATCACGTTCATTATGTTATATATTCTTACTCGACTTAAGAAACTTTCATTATTAGTTGTTACTTTGCCTTGTGTAGTAGCTATAATTCCTGCTGTATTTTACTTAATACATTTAATAAAAAGTAAAGTTCCAAACGGCAGAACATAATTCTGGTAAATCCCGGGGAACAGAGTGAATTGGGTTTAAGAATCTATTATTTAATATTCTAAGAATCATTCTAAAAGTGATTTGAAAGACAAAGGAAAAGATCACTTTGGTATAGGTCTAACAGATCATTTAGGTTAGGATCTTGTTATGTGAGTGTTTGACGCCTTCATAAATATCTATTGATTCTAATGTATTCAAATTGAAACTTATCAAAGCAAAGGCTATCTAAATTAGTGAAGGAACGAGATGTTTGTAAAAAATGGTTAGCAAAGGTTGAGCGACTGTTTTTCAAGTTTGAAAGAACGAAAATGTTTTTGGTATGTAAGCTTAAAATTACAACATGTTCTACCTAAATAAAAGTTGACACAGTCTGGGTAAATTAGCTTATAAACTCCAATAAATATAGTGAACCAAAAACAATTTAAAAAAGTATGAGATTCTTGTTTCTATCGCAACTCACTCGAGGGTTGTTTCGGTGATTAATTTCTCTGATTTACTGGGTCACGATGGGTTGAAAATGTTAAGCTGTAAAGAGATTTTATCTATATTCAACCAAGAATGTAGATTTTTTGATAAAATAACTAAAGCTTGCTTTTCAAAGGTCCTTTTGTACTCGTTCTTAAAGCCGGATTTTTGTAAGATTTTCGGTTATGAAGTAGATTTTTGATGATACAAATAACCCGAAAATTATCTTGCCACAGTTTGGTTATACGTTGGTGTCATAATTCGCTTGATTTTATTAGCTCAATAAAATACCACTACGCGAACTACGTTCGCATGCGATCTCAGGAGATTTATTAAGCCATTAGTTAGTGTGGATTCAACTGGTTGCCATATCGATTCTGCTAGAACAAACACAATTACTTACGTGGCACTTGGTGATTCAATACACGTAGATTGTAGTAATTTCAAACACGGCACTCATGAAATGCTACTTCATAGCTACTTATCGAATCTTGTATTTCAACTTTTCTACAAACAATATTTGTAGGATTTTTTGTAACCACTCAAGAAAAGATCTAAATCGAGATTTCATGCCTCCAAGTTCTATTACATCGATATGTTTTAACACGTCAGGATGTTTGAACACTCTAAAGCCTAAGCTATTTAGGCCAGTGACGTCTATCTCATTTACCAGTTATTTTCAACTTGTATTGCTTTCAAAAATCTATTTAATCTGATTTAGAATGGAATCCACCACGCTGTTAACATTTATTTACGCTTCAGCAGCATTCGCCGATCTGCATTGTGGTTGGTTACCGGCCTAGATAGTGGCTCAGGATGTGATCTCGTAAATGAATGGACAAACTAGATGCATCTTCATCCAACCAATTTAATCCGAAATATTTCTGTAAAACGCGAAGCGTAATTTCATCAATTTTTAAAGAAGTAAAATTTGCAATTTATCCCCAAGAACTCCCTCAATTTTAATTGGAAGGCTCTGAATATATATCTTGAACGGAATATTTAATTCGAGAGAATCCAATTTTAAAATGGAAGAAATATGCTAATTGAACTATTTTCATAAACTCGGACAGATTCCTGGATTTCCTCCTTCTTTTTGCTTAATTCCAAACGAAACAAAGTGTTAGCGATATTTATAGAGATTCTCATTGAAATCTGCATTCCTCTTCCCAGAAGTTCTGAATATACAATCATGATAACGAGCCGTGTATACAGTTTACTTCAGCAGAAGTTACATTTGACTTACTGATGTAATAACTATGGTATGGTAAATCGCCAACTGGGAAGAAGAGCAAACGTGAAATCTGTAATACGTGCATTCTTCTGAGAAAACTTTCAATTATAATCAAGAAGATTCAACTATGTCCATAGACATTCATTAACTTTAACTAATATCCGTGCCATCTATCGGATAATATCAAAACTAATTAAGTAGGTTTGGAGAGAGCTGCTTACATGAAACAGTTCTCTTTTTTTTTCGACTTAGTTTGGCTAGATGCCACTAAACTATAGACAGGTGATTTCCAAAGACAAACGTACATACTATCTTTCAGTAGTATCTAACACGGTTGGTCAATAGATCTCTACAAAACAGTAGAAAACACATTATTCCTGTTGGTCTTCCAAATGAAAGTATTTACGCACTGCCCCCAAGTAGTTTTTACACATTGTACGAAAGTTGTTTCTTCTAATTGATTATAACAATTAACCACATGATCGATATGCCTGAAGATGACAGCAGTCTTTTGGTTTTGTAGAACGAGCGCCATCTGTCAATAGACTGTTGCCATTTTCAGGCATATCCATCATGTGATTTCATTTTTATAATCGATTAGAACAAACAACTTTTGGTTTTTCATACAATGGATAAAAACTTTTCATGACCAATCCTCGTAGATTGCAGGTACTGATGCAATCATTGACAAATTTTTATGGAATTTCTCTCCAGCTCTTCGACATATACCTGAAGAACGAGAGAAAGAACACCAGGTAATGCCAAAATGATGAAGGCATCAACACACACAGTAATATTGTAATAATCCGACGGATTATTACTTTTTGTTTTGGGGCCATTGAATAATATTGATTTAAATTCAAATTGAAAATTTTATAAATTATTATATCTTGAACACGATATACCAGACAGACCTAGCGACGGTAATCTGAGTCCTCTTTTCTGTATCATTGGCCGGTCAGCCATGAACCATGTTTTACAAACGTAAGCACGGCACGAGGTCAATGGTACTTTTTCCCTGAGTCAGGAAAAGTTTACGTGGAGTTGAACAGAGCAATTCTTTCGCCTAGTTAGATTCCTATTGGCTGTTGTTATATTTCATGGGCGCGTTCTGATCCCGGAATTCGAAATTGAACATATTTTCTAAGATTGAGCGTGGGGTGGCCCCCCGCTTCAATGATTTCATAAAAACTAATTACTTTGAGGAAAAAGGGCAGTTCTCAACCACCTTCTCAGTTAGTTCTCCATCAGGTACTTGTCGGTAAGGCCAGCTTGCTTTATGTCCACAGGGATGCTCATTGTTGCATTAAATCAAATCAATTAATATAATGTTTGTCCAGAATATACAAATCAAGTTCAAGAAATTTATAGATATTAAATTAACAATGCAACAAGGGTTATACATCCCTGGGAGGCTAAAGCAGCGCTGGACTTGTTCGCGTCTTCCGCGTCACGCGTAAAGTGTTTGTTCCCTTATTTAAAATCATTTTTTTTTGTGCCAATTCCACATCATACCAAATTTAATTCGACGTAAAAATCGAGTGTTTAAATTATTTGTGCCTTATCACTACAAGGGGGTTCGAGAGGGAATTGGGTTATTAGACCAACAGGGTAAGTGCATTTTGATTGCCAAAGAACAACTGTTATATTGACTTCAACCTCGGAATCGACGATATAATATAAGGTGGTTATTTAATCTTCAGATCATGTTCCGCCCGCCTCTGTTTCATTTGTTAATATATTTTTGTCCTGCCATTCAGGCTAAGTAGTGATCAATTGTAATTCTGCTTATCGGAGATTACTTAAGGGAGATCCCAGCTTACCAGAAAGGGAGGAATCCTTTGATTTTGAACATTATTTATCAATCATCGGCGTGATCGAGCGCGAAACCGATCACTGTTCGGGGTTGTGCTAATTAGTCCCTCATTTATTTCAACTCTCTAAAGAGAACATGGACAAGAACTCGCTCGCTGGCGAAGGGGGTAGTACATTGATAATTTCTCAGGTTCCCACTTGGGGTCAACCTGAACTTGACATCTTTTTAAATCTATGCTATCATTCCTATAACCAAATTTTGGATTAATTTTAAACGTTCGTTGTTGGTTAATGTATCATTTTTTTTTGTTAATTTTGTTTTATTCAATATACATTTATTATTTAATTTGATTTACGAGTTTAACTGGAAATCCCTAATCACCTCTCAGCGAATACGACCTCCAGAATTTACGCTTGAATAGATATAATGATATAAGTATAGGTAATTGTACGAGCCGGTCCCTTGGAAGGGATCGCGGCCTCATAGTCGAAAACAGCTTCTAGGTGGCAGCTTTAAAAGAACCTTAAGGGTACACGGATCAACTAAGATCTTTGATACCCGAGCAGGTTCCAACAAACAAATCTTAATTCACATAACACGTCGATGAGGTATTAACACTACCTGAAATATTACCCAGCCGACTGTTAAAAGTTCGAGTGTTACAAGCATTGATATAGAATTTCGAACCTATTCACTTATTTGGGAAATATTAAATCTAGAGCAATTTGGAGTAAGTTCAGATTTATTATTACAAAAACACAACGCTCGGCGGAACGTTACAATATAGACAGGAAAGGTAACCTAGGGATACATGTTGACATATGCACAAACCCATTCTGGACCTGGAACTCATATTGTCCTTTCGATATATTTTATCAAAAATTTTGGATAGCGTGAGAGAGTACGTGAAAATCCAGACAACAATTGCAGAAATAATGAATCCGCTGGAGTAAGGAGTAAAAGTTGCTCAGTGCACTCCAACCTGAACAAGCTCTACGAGCAACCAAGCAGTACAAGTCTTGGATGGGTTCAGGGTTAATTAAACGTAGAATAGAGAAAACTAAGATCATTGACGTTATCGCTTGGCAGGTTGCATTAATGGTTGTCTTAATGTCGGAGTAGTTTATATCGCATCCGTACCACATTTCCAAGTAAGTATGAAAAAGGGTTACCTACTTTCATGATTGTGGAACTAGAGCAAACTATCGGCATCCCCAGTTCTTCATGTCGGAAAAGCAAGCCATCTGTACACAGCAGCTGTGACAGATCGAAAGAATCCTCACAAGACTTGCTTACATGATAAAATGCAGCCATCCGTGTCCTTACCCCGAACCGGGGGTGCATCAAGTGTAACCATAACAACGAGAGAAAGCAACGCTTTATTGAAGAGAGTCCAGTTTTCATTCAAATCAGACCAACAGATTAGAGCTGTATGAAATCATCAGTCGAGGAGGCATAATGAAAATTTCCTCATTTTCAACTCTTACGAAACATCTCGACCGTTTCATAACCAAATGGAGCAGCAGGTGATATCTTACATGACACCTCGATATAATGGTTGTTATGAATGCCACCAAATTGTAAAGAAGGACGACCGTCATTCAATTATAATAATAAGTACCAATCACTCTACAGAAATGAAGCATTGCTGAAACTAAAGGTATCGTTATTTCATGGAATCAATAGGAACTATCCTGAAAGACAACAACATGCAACGTTTTGTTTTGTTTAAAGCTAACGGTTCATGATATTGGTGAATAGATATGTTTTTACTCGATTTACCAGTGAAATAGGGGATATTCCGTTGCAGCTTTAACATGAATGCAACTGGCTTCAAGAACTTGATGTGAACGTTTGAATCCAAGGTATTGGATGTTTTCAATGTGAACATCATTAGTTATAACAACATTTTGAGCATTCTGGAACGCTTGAAGGTTCTTTGATATAATCACAATCCTAATTACATCTATTGAATTATAAGATAGCGGCATTTCACTCGAATTTATCCAATTAAACCAGAACATCTTATTACGTTCTATGATATTAATAATGACTTGAATATTGAAATATGTACAAACACAAATTTGATTGAAGTGTAGTGAGTGAAGCGGTTTGGGATGCACTGAAATGAGACAACGCTACATCCGACTTTTCTCGGCCGTCTTTTAACTAATCCACTTGAAAGTTGATTTCAAGTTATAACTCGGCCAAACACAGGTCTTGATGAAACTAAATTAAACTGTAATACCAGGTGTCAAAGGTGACTTACATGCCAGGAGTTATTGAGTCCGTTGTCGGAAACGACAAATGCCAGATCTACTGGAATTACCCGTTATCGACCATCAGGTCCATACAAGCAAATATGCCTGACGTTGTCCTCGATAAACTAAGCAGGACTATGTATGTCATCGAATTCTCTACTTCGGCAGAGAAGAACATAGTCTTGAAAGAGGAGGAAAAATGGACAAAATATTAAGATCTCCTATTCGAGCTTCGTACGCTATACCCAGGCCATAAGGTCGTATTAGTGGTTCTGATCATCTGTGTTTTGGGCGGAATTCGGTCTTCGCTGCGTTTCGAACTTGAAGATAATTCCGGCCTGTAAGAACTAGGCGCAGATCTTGAAAGACCGGATGCAGAAGGCAGTCATTCTGGGTTCAATGAGAATGCTTACGGCACACGATTTAGGAACTTGGAGCTACTTACCGACAATGGGGAGGAGTAGCTTCGATAACCGACTTTTGGGTTTTCTGGCGCGATTACTGCTTCCATGGTTAGGAAAGAATAGATGACTTTGAATAATGAAATGCGTCTGCAGCCGACTGAAATCTAATTAAAGTTGCAGAAAACATTGGTTCGGTTGGGTGTGAAAGAGTGTAACGATCTGACTTTTGAATAAATCGTTACATATCATTATCATGATAGAAACCTATAATAATGTGATTTTATATCCTTGAACTTCCTCCCAATTAAAGAACTCTATCTTAAATGGTATAGTTAACTGTATTTAATTAATACGAAGCGGATTCGATGGATACTATATTGCTACCCCCACATCAGAGTTATTAATTAGGAAGAGAGACTCTGAATAAAACCGGTTGCGAATGATAACTGATCATCTTTGGTGTTACTGTGAATACAAGGTAGGTCTTAATCAAAGTTATACTGGTGTATTTTCTTTCTTTTTCGATAGGAGGATATTGGATCCAATACGCTACTAGAGACCTCGCGGAGTCACCATCAGGACCACAGGAGGGATACAGGGGAGTAATTTTAATATCTCTGTTGCAACTTTCATTACCATGATGAATTAGATGCTGGTCGTAATCGCTGATTCAAAGTAGATTGATTATCTTCATTAATAATTGTTTCAATTTTATATCAGTGCTCCGAAAAGGCATTCGAGTTTATAAAACGATTTAGCTATTGTTTATCAATATTTTAATATATTTGTTATTGTTTTTATATGCTTTGTTTCTTTTCCTTTTTACTTACTACCAATTCAATGATGCTTATTTCTTTATTTATAACAGCCTGAAATTCTCCTTTTTTTACTCGTGGTGGCGCCCAGGGTTTGTTGTTTAAAAAGAAATAGGGCAAGTATCATCATTGTTAACGAAAAGGGCCGAACAACCACAAATTTGAGCTGGTTTGGGAAATATCAGTAACTTGGGTAAATTCATCTTTTTGATTAATTTAGAATCAAGGGAAGGTGGAAATTACGTAGCGCTTACATTTGGCGCCCAACGTGGGGCCCAAACCCACGACCCCGAGATTAAGAGTCTCGTGCTCTACTGACTGAGCTAGCCGGGGTAATGTATGCCTAATTATCAAATTGATATACTTAAAATGGATTGAATCTAGCTTATTAAATACCTAAAATACTATTCTATGATTTACAAATCTAAATGATTATGATTATTTTAAGAATTACCTATTCTATGATTTAGATTTCATTTCATTTACTAATAACTAATCAAGTTTAAGATAACTCTATGGAATTTAATTTTAAAAACTCTCACTGTCTTAAATGTAACAATGTCAGATAATATATTATATTTTTAGGTTGAATTAAACAGACAATATAAACTAAAAACAGTTCATACTGTGAAAATATTATAACACTTTGATAAGAAATCCAGTAAAAATACTATTAAAGTACTGAGAACCTTACGGCTAACAAGTAGCTATCATCAGGGTAAACTGAATTATAAGTCAAAATGTGCTTGTTTAAATACTATTTGGGGATAATTTATCTCCAGCTGAGGGTTACCTATTGTTTACATTATTATCCCCAACTATTATTTAAGCAGGCACATTTTGATTTATAAATTAGTTTACTCTGATGATGGCTACTTGGTAGCCGAAAGGTTCTCAGTAGTATTTTTAGTGGATACCTAAGGGTTATTATTTCTTATCGATATAATCAGTTCAATTTTCTTTAAAGCTATATAAAGACCATTTTCTCAGGGATACATGAAGAAGTACTTCTCTGTAAGTGAAGTAACAACTTGCAACCGAAGTTTAAATATGAAGCAAGTGAATATTCAGTAAATATAAGCCACAGTAGGACGACTTAAATCATTCCTAAAATGTTTCTGCAAGTTCCGCTTGATATAATCAGCGTCCTATCTTATTTTTAAATATAGTTTTTTGACTATGACACTGCTGAGTATTGTTTGGAACACTCGGCGTTAACTGTCAGTGGGTTCCAACATGACGGACGAGTATGCTGTCTTTTATATAGTGTTATAACCACGTTACATCTGGGACGCCTCACCACAAGTATTCTTCATCTTAAGCCCTGCCTAATATTCAATAACGATATATAAACAACTATTGTCCACCGTAAAGTGTCAGAATCGTTTATTCGATATTGATAGTATAAATTTGTATTTTATTCGTATTTTTTTACGCAATTTGTTATTAATTTACCCTGAACAAAGTAGGAGTCGATTATAAAGTCAGTCGAAATATAATTAATTCTACTATTCTCAAAATTTTATAAATCCCGACTTTGACACTCTACGTTTCGGAATCTTTATTTGATGTTAATTCCATTCATTCATTACCGGTGCTGGCCTGAAATCTTTTTATTTTTGATCGAGTTTGATTCAGATACGTGTTGAATTTGAGAAATAATAATTGTTCAAATGAGTTATTCAGAGAAAACAAATCAGGCACAGAAGTTATGTACAAAATGAGAACATATATTATTACGTCTTTGTTAGGAGTGGCGAAGTTAAAGGCATTGCAATCCCTCAGTCTCTCCTAATCCTAGAGCAATTTGTTTCGTACAGCAACACAAATGAAGGAGTTTTATGAAAAATTACCTAAGTAACTGGTTTTTATTTGAGAATTTAATATTAGAGTAACAAACAACACCCTGCATCCACAAAATCAGATTAACCAGTAACACTTAAGCTAATAGTTACGGGCAGCTGTTACGCCGTCTCGAGCTCACCAGAGGAACGAGTAGGCAGAAGTGCTACGGGTTGATATTTATGTCGAGGTTTAAATATCCCATCGACAGAAATGATAAACTAGAATAATTAAATTCATCTACTCGGAAATAGATACCCATGTTGGTGGTTAACAGTAACAGAATAAATGCATCATTCGTACTCCATTGAAGTCACGGGGGTTATTTGTAAACCAGAGTCAAGATGCTGACACCAACGAATGAAATAATCAACGAATGAACAATGTTAGATATTATCTACAAATGTAATTATTAGGTTTCTCTTATATTAGCAGCAGTGTTACTGGTCGATTTAGAGAAATCTAATTACCTTCGTAGTAATTTGTTCATTCCTCAATTATTAATACCCTGTATGTTGTAAGTAATTAGAACCTGGAAAGTAGCGAGTTTACCCACCTCGTTTCTCAGTATTTCTGATCATTGAAGTGAATGATATTGTATAGCAACTAGATGCGGAATGAATTTTTTTATTTCCGATGAATAAATGAAATGTGCATCATTCAGAAACAAAATCTCCTCCCGTTATTAACATATATGAATTTTCAAGCAAATTAACAACAAGCAAGATGAATTTAAAGTATATTATGTGAATGTCCCTCTAAAATACAGTTTAAGAAACGAAAACTACTGTTCATGTAACCTGTTTTCCGTACAAATTTTGTTTATAATTTTATCCATGTCAATTCGTGTTATTATTTGTCGCAAAAGGTGACCTATACGGTCTGAATGTGTGTGTAATTTTTTTTAACTCATATTGTATTTTTATCATTTAATTCACTGTGTCACTCTATTATTCAATTAGAGTAATAATCACAACCCCTAATGTGGTGCCCTGATGATAGAAGTCGAAACCCCGGTGAAAGGTCTATAGTGGTTTCAGTTATTTTGACCTTTTCCCAACCAACTCCAAAGTTACAATATGGATTTAAAGGATGATATGAGATCAAAAGAGTCAACTTTGGAACCGTGATATTTGACAAGAAATCTGTCATAATCATTGAGATAAGAATGAATTAATAAAATTGATAATTCAATGCAGTACACGCTCAATAATCCGACACCAAACTTTTTTCGTTCGTGTCGAATTATTGGAAACAGCGAATTACTGGTAGTTTATAACAAAACAGGCAGTTTTGATAGAAGCGGATGTATTGTATTTACTATGTAATTATACAATACATATACTATACATACTTATTATATTAATAAGGGTACATAATACAGAACCCTAAGCTTGATACCTCCAGTGAAGAACTTTTTTAACTTTTATTGATTTTAGAATGTTTTTTAAAGTTATGAGGTCCGTACTGTAATTAGAAACATTGTTTGAATTTACTAGGAATAAACCTGCAAAACAATATATTGAAATTTAAATGTAAGGCTTAGCTGAATGAGTAACGTACGAGTCTCAAAAATTGGATGCTCAATTAATTTTCTAATAATTCCTACAGATGCTACAGACCAAATTACAGAAATTTGGGGATTTAATGAAGAGCCAAAATAATGGAGTCACTTAGCAATTTTTTAGGCACATCGAATGAATACACGAATTGGATACTTCTCATTTGACTTATTTATCCTAAAAAACATCGTTTCATCAACATTGTGGCATCATTTATAAAATAATTTGAAATGAAATAATAATTTATACAAATTCTATAGACAAAATTACAGAAATTTGGGGATTTGATGAAGGTCAAAATAATGGAGTCACTTAGCAATTATTTTAGGTATATCGAATGATTACAAGAATTGGAAACATCGTATAAGTATAAATGAAAAAAGTTTGGAAATACCTTTTGAAAAATTTGAAAGTAGATGTTACGATGGGAATCTTGATAAATATATGATATATTGATTTTATTGACGGCTCATTTCGATTTCTGAGATAAAGTAATGAAATTTCACTTGTTTGAATGGAGGGAACCTCAAAAGTCAAAAGGTTTTTGAAAATCCATTGTACGTTCATTTTCCTATAGCGCAATTTTTTCATAAAGGATTTTCTGTCATATAAATTGCGAATGAGGAATTCTCAAATGGATTAAGCTTGAAATGGTGAATGCGACGGGTGGATTATGATAGTATTGTCTACCTTCCTAAGTTCCCGATGAACGAACTAATTATAGTGATTTATTTAAGAAAATTGAATATACCGGATGGTCAATGAGAAATAATTAAATTGTATGTCATAGCTTCAAAACCATTTAGATATGAAAAAACTGGAGATACCATTGGATTCCTTTTAAAAAAGTTCCTCAAGAATGTTTTTACAGAAACAAAAAAATATTCATAGATAAATAAATTACGAGGATGAGTCAAAAATGCACAAAATTGAAAACCATCCTGTATCTTTTAAACAGTTCAAGATATCGATATGCGGTTTTCGGTATTCACTTTCTCACAAAAATTGAGCTCGTAATGCCTAGGTTAACTTTTTCTAGCTTCTCTAGAAATTGGCGTTTCATATCAAAAGTGTTCAATTCGGACCAAACTGTACATGTGCTTTGATGGCCTGCACGTTCCCCCGATCTCTCACCGATTGAAGATGTCTCTGATATGCTTGGTACCAGACTGGGTGATTTAACCCATTCCCCAGACATTCTCAACGATATTTGGTTTACATATTAGATGCTTGGAATGATATACCCAAGGCAACATTGCTCATTTCACGTTCACCATTACTGGATACTTGTCACTTTGTAATATCTTATTCAAATCAGTATATTTGAAAATGTGAAGCGACGTTCCAATCTAAATGTCGTTACTCTAGAGTGATATATTGCAATGTAAATGAAAAACAAACGAAAAGCTCAATGCCACCCACATATGGAATTATTTTTTTGTTATCGTTTATACTTTCTGGAGAAGATAGACATTGGAGTCTAGATAGTTCAACATGAAAGAAACGAAAGCAGATGAATATCCCATAAATCAGTTGCACGATTGTTTTCTTAACAAAAATCACACGCTTTGACAAACTAAAGCCCTGTAACTATAAATAACAGTTGCTCAAAGGCGTTAGTTCCATGTAGGAAAAGCTCATAATCTAATACTCTAAAGACGACTTTCTTAACTTGCAATCTGTATAAGACAAGAAAAATACAAAATAAGAGTTTTCCTGGTGTAAGACTTTACAACCGGAAGTTGGGTAGCGCGGTGAATAAGGAGGCATTTAAATATTAGCGCTGGGGCATTATTCGCAGTCTCGAGACGAGAAGGCATAACACTCCGAAATTCCCTCATTAGAAATATAACATTTACCAGTAATTTGAGCATAGATTTAATTAATATAAAAATGGAGGTGAACCAACCGAGCTTTCTTTATCTTCCTTCCGGCCACAATTAAATACTTAACATTCGCATTTAATGACGCACTTTTAAGAAAGGCCCAAGGACCATACCAATTAAATGTTAATTTTTCTTAAAGCAAACTTCCAACGATGAAACTTTGTATTGTATAGCAATTAAATAAATGAAACGTGTTCGAGACAAAAGTTGTGTATTTAAAAGTTTACTAGTTAATCATAATATGGGAGGAGGGACGGGATTGGAAGCACTTGCGAGTTTTACGAATAACTCCGTGTGTCGTTTCCAACTTTGTAACTACAAATGGCACTGAAATAAAACGTTTTGAGCGCAATTTACGACTCGTGTTTATGGTTAGTTTGTCTCTACATTTGAACATATGCCTCTCGTAACTATAACTGTGAATATCTATTGTTATTGCTTCTTCATTATTAAACGAACGTTTTGTAGAGTACATGACATATGGCTATTATGTAAACTTGATTTACACACATGGTTTTTTCAGTTTAATCTCATAAATTTGTCGCAAACATTCTATTCATACGATAATGATTTTTATTCTTCTGAATGTTCATTCTTAATACTATTATCTTTCATTAGGTGAATAATTCAATACAAACCCATTTTGGAAGTAGGAAATAAACAAGAACGAGTTAGGTTTTGTAGTTGATAATAAATTGAACTTTTAAAAACGCTCTATAATAAAATTTAAAAGAAAACTTTATTTAGTCTCATTTCAAATAGACTTCTTTACTAGTGTACATCACCATAATTCAACTTCTTTTTGATTACTGTCCTAGTATGTTATCTTCATTTGATGCTAATAGTTCAAGTTCCTTATAAATATTACAGAACAGAGTGCGAATAATTTTATAATGCAATATATACTTATTAACGGTATACTGCTTTTCACATTAGATTGGCTAACGGTGAAAGATATATGGTATGTTTGGTCTATTATATATAAAATTCTTGGAAAATAGGTCACACTATCACATAAGCGTATTATTTTCGTGTTTACGTACGTTTCGGTCTCACGACCATCACCAGAAAACGTATAACTGTATAAACGTGATTTCTTAAAACTAATTGTATCACCACATAGCGTACTTATCGCACTAATTGCAATTAAAAACACCCACGTCGCCGAAACGAACAGAAACACGAACAATCGAAATTATAACACAATTAATGTTTAAATGTATATAAATTAAAAATCCGCTGCTAAACAGTATTCTTATGAGCTCTATGTACATATGGAATCACAGTATGTAATACGACTTAAGAACTGAAGTGAAAATATGACATTCGAGGATCCACTTTCAAACCAGATGTTAAAGATTTATGAGGTAATAGAAAAAGGTTGTCAAACCTTGTTCTAACTATTGATTTTGAGCATTCTACCTAAAATATACTTATAAAGACGCATGTAGGAATTTGCAAGGTTTTAATTAATTAAATTAGTATAAATTTGACTTAATGATTGAATATCTGTTCTGTGATTTACAGGCCTGGAGTCACGTTTTATGTGAATCATCTCCAGAATAGATCTTTCATAATAATTGGTTTCCTTAGTTAAAATATTAACATTTTTGTAAACGAATTGATGGTTATAATCAAAGCAGTGTTTAGCAAGGGCGGTGGAATTTTCTAAGTTCTGGTTTCTTATGGCGATACAATCTTTATTGTAAATATTGTTTAGAGATTCCTGTATAAGTCCCATCGCAATCTAAAACATTTAATTTGTATACTGTGTGGGTTTGTTTATCTTTGGATATTAAGGTTTTAGATTTGAAAAATATTTTCCAACACAGTTAGTAGGTTTATGCGCAACAATTATATCATATTTTTTTTAACATTTCTTAATTTTCTCTGAGGTCTCTGAAATGTATGGTAATGTTATAAAATTATCTATATTACCGTTTGTTATTGATGTATCACGTACCATTATAGATTTTGTTTATTCTTTCTTTAATGATGGGATTGAAAAATGTTTTGGTTCTATCACATTTATGTACAAAATTTTGACTGGACATGCGTCTGACACATTTCAAAGAATTTATTGAGTTTAATCTCCAAATACACAGTTATAATACAAGAAACTACCTTCGACCAAGGGTTAGTATCATATAATACACTTCCAGATGATATTATAGTATAATATAATATTATGTTGTTCAAAATGTCAATGGTTAATTATCTTAATACTAAGAATTATTAGTACTAATATGTTTCCTTCCATTGCTTTTGATTGATTTTATTATTTGCTGTATATTATCACGTTTGTTTATATTAGGAATCCCATTTACATAAAGATTTACTATTATTATTATTAATAATAACATGAAATGTATGTCGAGGTATTTAGAATGAATTATTTATAAAACAAATTTCAGAAGGATCTAGACAATTTTGAAGTTGGTCCACTTTAAAACTTGGGATTGACAGCATTTGGAATTTCGAGATTCAAAATTTTTCTTAAATTATATCATAAGATAAGATGATATTTATTGATGCTAATAATATGAAATATTGTTTTGAAGCAATAAAGTATTTGCAAAATCATTGAAAAATATAATAGATTACGCATATAGAGCATAAAATCAATATTGAAAAATTATCTTTTGGTTTATAATTAATAATTTCATTCCGTAGTGCATTAAAACATTTAAAGGAGTTATAACTTGTAACATTTTGTGATTTAGACAGCCTATAATTTGTTAATCTGATGTGTTTGTTAACCCTTGTAAAGTGGGGATGAATATCACAATTTATTAACGCATTTTTTGAGATTTTATATGCAAATATTATTATAAAGTACACATGGAAAAGAAAAAATCTAGAGTCAAAATCTTCAGTTCTTTGAATAACTGTTAACAACATTCTCTATATTCACTATTACCTATAATACGAAATGCTACATTTTAGTCGAAATATGCGTCAGCATTCAGTACAATTATTATCCAAAGAAAGATATCATATTTTAAATGCGATTCAAAGAGAGCCCGTTACCAGAAAAGCAGTTCCTGCATTTCGGCAACAAATATATTGATATCAGAATACTCAAAAGAAACATTGTTGTCATCTGTGTTGAGAATTCTTCCAAGAATGATGAAAAATCGTTTACGTAGATGAAGAATAGTAAGGAAACTAGCACTGATCCCTGAGGTACACCGATATCAACAAAGTTCGAAGTCAGACCAATTCTCATTTATTTCGAGAGCCTGGTATCTGCTGATGGGATATGAGTGAATCATAGCTAAACTAACATCACCAAAATAATATTTTTCACTTTTCAATGAGGTTAGAATGTGTTAGAACAGTAGTGACACTCTCCACAACTCAAAATTCCACATAGATGTTCAGAATGAATCTTTCATCCTTCGTTGACCACCAAAATAGCGACAGATACCGTAAATTTAAGATAACACAAGTTTCCGAATGGCACTACAGTTGAAGATAATACCAATTCACGAAGACAACAATGTTTAAAAGGAAGGACCGAGAACTCTTGTAGCTGTCGTTTAACTAATGTTGAGCAGTGAGTTGAATTTAGATCTTTCAATAAAGGAAAATGGTCTTTATCATATGGCACTGTCAATCATATAGTATTTTTAGCAATTTATTAGAAGCCATAGCCCTGCACAGATTTGAGGCACTGCTATTTCTCCTAGTTATTCGACCAGCAACAATAAATTTCATGTTTCCGACGATGCATAGCTCCAGGACTACCTACTTTGTGTTCATATGAATATTCATTAATAATTGGATACCTGTTTTTTCTATTGACATCATTTCTTTTTTCGATCAGGCGGAGCTTCTTCGCTTGAATGAATTAGTAACATGAATATTTTGCTTTTCCCGATGTAAAAAAAACAAGAAAACGAACATAAAACCTGGTCGGTCATGAGTTGCCCTATCAGCTCTCCAAAGGAAACTTTTGAGATATTCTTTATAAACATAAACACGTTACAAAAACACTTGAACTAGGTTCAAGTATGTAAATTTCGAAGTAGATTACGATCTTGAGTTATGAAATGGTTTTATCACGAGTAGTTTTCCAGGATTTGGAACAAATCTAGTCGCTTAAAGTTTCGATACTGACTAAGCGAAAACGTATGCAACAGCAGTCGCGGTTTTGCGCTTGGGTTTGTTTCTCCTTGGTAAACAACGAGATTTATTTCCAATTACAAGCAATGCTTCATCGATAAAGGTGAATATCGAGCTGGGAATAGAACGACCGCATCAGTGATACTGGAAGGCCTCACAGTAATTTTAATCTTCTTAAACCTTGCTGACGAAACGAATATTCATTCCCTGCATAAATACCCAAACTCGTCTGCGAGCACTCGATAAGAAGTAACAAATAATGAATATTTTAACCTGAATTTATATTTATATACGGAATTATTCCTATCTATGTTCGCTTTGATTATCGAAATCAAATGAACACACAAGTCAATTCCGAAAACTCTTACGTACTAAATGTTATATTATTTGTTAATTCTTGGGAAATAGGTCACAGTAACACTTATTGTCGTCTTTACGTACGTTTCGGTCTACAGTCATCAGAAGATGTTTTGAAACTAATTCATCAACTAAAGAGCGTATTAACGAAATATTGGATTCCGCACAAATATTTGCATGACTTTTCAATAATCTTGAGGACACATGAAAATTTAGTGAAATAAAAATAAAATTTGTATCTTTGATAAAGAAGAATATGAAGAAAAGAATCCAGTGGCGTTAAGCCAGGTCATCGTGGTGGCCACCTAGCTGCTCCGTTTCTTCCCATCCAATTATTTATAAAAACTTCGTGTTCAATAATTCTGAAACGGTCCTGATATTTTGAGGTGGTGGATCACCTTGTTGCAAGAGCTGACTTCTTGCCTCAATTGAAGGTAGGTTGTCCATAAATTCCCCAATAATTTTCTGGTTTAAGATTTCATAGTACCGTTGGCCATTAAGATTTTCTTGATACAGGTATGTGATAGGTTAAAACACGATTGCACGATAGAGCACACCCCCTAGTGAAATTACAATAGTGAACTATAGAATGTGAGGTAAAATGTAGATGTAGCACCTTAGGCCGGGAATAGCGAAATGTAAATACGAGGGAGAAGTGAAGTCCCTGAAAAATAAAACAGATGGCGCCACAATCGAAAATCCCAACCTTGAAGATTTTTGTAAACATGGGAAAAAGTGAATTTCGATTCTTGATTAAACATTATTTCATGCGTGGAAAAAACATTACGCTTGTTAAACATTATGCGGACTCTTCACCATCGATTGGAACGATTCACAAGTGGTTTACTGATTCTCGTTGTGGCAGTATGACCACATAGGACGCCGAACGTTCTGGTCGTCCAATTGAGGTTACAACGACAGGAATCGCCGATAAAATCCATGGTATGATATTACGTTCGGCGAGTTAAAGTGCACGAGATTGCTGAGGCTATGGGCATCTCAACTGAATGGGTACGGAACATTTTGCATAAATTTTTGAATATGAGAAAGCTATCTGCCAGGCGGGTGCCGCAATTGCTCTCTGTTGACAACAAACGCGACCGGGTGACAACTTCACAAGAGTGTTTGGTGATGTTCAAGCGCGATAAGAAGGACTTTCAGCGCCGTTCCGTACCGTGGTTTTCGTAAACATGAATCCATCACAAAACACCCGAAACCAAAGAACAGTCAAAACAGTGCACTTGTAATGGCGAATCGAAGCCGAAAAAAGGCAAAGTGAGTTTATCGGCCAACAAAGTCATAGCTACATCTTTTTGGGATGCACACGGTATCGTCCATATCGATTACCTTGGAAAGGGTAAAACGATTACTGGCGCATATTATGCAGAGCTGTGGATCACTCGATGCCGATTTGAAGCAACAAAGGCCGCATTTGGCAACAAGAAAAAGTGCTCTTCCACCAGGACAACGCACCAGAGCACAGGTCCGCAGTTACCAATGGCAAAATTGCATGAATTACGCTCCAAATTGGCTCTCCATCCACCATATTCTCCAGATTTGGTATTATTTGGAAGGGATCGAAAAATTAGAAAAAGGTTGGACGATGTCTATAGGGCTACAAGGAGATTGAGTTGAGAAATAAAATAAGTTTTGACCAAATAAATCATTTATTGTTTCATTTTTCAGCGACCTTTTACTTTGCCTCGTAAGAAAGCCAGATGTGCCCTAATATCGTGCCAAACAAAAAAATATCTCGGAGACCATAGCTTGGGCGCTATGCTCCTTCACAGAAATAAATACTCCAGGTCATACAAAACGACCGTAAAGGAAGGGATCTGAAGGCGTAATATGAATCAATACCTGGAGGGGGATGAAATAGTCATTTATGATAGAAACTGAAACAACACCGCTAACACTAATCTTAAGCCACAACAACTTGAGCTGACTGTTCACACATACGACATCCGACGATAGGATGACCCGAAAATGTTACTATTGGTCGATTATTTTGAATGAATTATGGAGCAACTTTTGTCACGATACTTTCAACTTATTGTCCGCCGTCGGATGATTTCAACTTTTCACGACGATTGTGTACTTTCAACATAAAAATAGAAGTACAAATGTGACCAATGATGCAACAAAGCGAACAGAACGTGGTTATTGTCTTTTACTATCCAAACTAAAAAGAAAAGAAGAGACCAAAGCCGTTTTCGCAATACAATATAATATAAGAGAAGAAATTCATATGAGGATTATCATAATTCATTACAGTAAATGAGATTAACAACTGACTAAGAAAAGTATACCCAGTGATACTTTTGATGAATTATTAATTAAAGTAGGGCCTAAGCTTTCCTCTGATTGATACATATTGTTGGTTTGAAGAAAAGCTAAATTATATGAAAGATAACGTGAATTTACAGTCAACCGTTTTCTATGACAGTCAATATAGTAATAAGTTACTAATTAAACTCCCCCGAATTACCACCACTGGCTCACACCATGCTCTTCGAACATTATAGATTCTCCTCTCGTATAGTCAAAGTCTAACGAAAAAAAAGAATATCCCTATGTTTTTGATTAATGTTCACGACAATCGGATAGTTAATTTCGGATGTGCTAAGAAATTTGTGTATGGCTTGTCGGGTATCATAATTGTGAAATCTAGTCTTTAGTGTGTCGTTAGTCTAAGCTTTAACTGAAATAACTTGTTTAATTTTCATTTCAGAACTAGCAAAATTATGCGAAAGTTTGTACATGATCTCAAACTAGTTTAAGATTTTTTTAATTTGGGTAGCGTTATCTAGGAAGTCATCTACCAACTTTAAAACCAATCCCAGTATAATATTTAAGATCTTCTATAATCTCAGGAATCGATATATGATAACTGAGAACTTTCGCTTCAAGTTGCGAAGTCAAGAAATAAGATTCTTGAGATTGGAGTAAGAAAAGTTCTGCTCTTCATTAAAAGAGTCTGAAATTTTATATAGCGCTCTTTTAGAAACTCCTGTCTATATTACATTGGTTTGCTTTGGAAAGATAATTATGTGCCATTGGAAGTAATCCCATCCAGCAAGCTGTCTTAATTCACACCATGTTCCACAATTTTTCGTATTCCAAATTTAAATTTGATATAAAACAATTAACCTTAGCATCTTAACCCCTAACTTTTTCGTATGTTATTTTGCATTATCTCGTTTGTTTTTTAGTTTGATCTACACTTATTATGTGTCTTAAAGATGTATTCAATGAATGAACTTTTTAAAACATTATTTTCTAGGCGAACGCTTGAAGACAAACGCCTGACATTATTATGAACCAAAATGTCCAAAATTAAAACGTATTATATAAAAGAAAGTTCAATAATAATGTGTATGAAGAAATATCTTGGATTTGTGGATGTGAATTGGGCAATGCATCATTTGAGTGAGTATAATAATAATATTCATTGGTGCTATTACAATACAATGTTTCCACAGGTCATGTAGGGAAGATGTTGTTGATCGCAGCTAGTATAAATAAAAAACCAAATGAACAAGGTAAGAATACACATATACATGATAAAAGTTCAAATGTACACCTGTACAAGGAACAGAGATAAAAATATTTGTATGCGTACAAAACAAATCGATTAAAATGCATAAATAGTTAAAAATACAAATATACTGACAAAATTATCCTGAATTTATACAACTATTTAAAGGTTTACTTAGATATTCATCAAATGTGTAATAAAATTCATCGATGAGAAATGCTTTTATATATTTGCGGAACCTCATCCTCGACAATCCTCGACCTGACCATGCTCGGAAGATGGTTGTATAGGATTGGGTGATAATAAGTTTCCACAGTTTTGCTTTCATTCACGTTGTGAAAATCTAAATAAATGCTTTGTATAGTGATCGTGTATATCATGATGTTTGGGAAAATCACCTATCTGCTCAAGAGTCAATATTAGAGATTTATAGATATATATTGATGGACAGACTTTCTGGAAATAGGAGCCATATTGCAATTTCTGGGTTCTTTCCATATGATAACCTTTTCATAGTGCGAGGTTATTGAGTTTCGCTCACCACGCTGGTGAGTGATTCGTCGCGAACGAAAAATCGTGGACGACAAAGTATTGGGATACAAGCCAAATCCTGTTCACCGCAAAGCGATCAAACATTTAGTTTAAAGAACGCCTCTTTCACGAAAACGTCGAGTTGCTATGCTTTTGGAAGATGATCTATTACCCAGAGTCTAAAAAGACACCATGGTATACATCCCGTTAATGATACAGAAAGGAGTATGGAGAGTTTCACCATTCATACAAACAATTGAGAAAATATTCGGAGAGATTTTTCCAATAGGTACCTTAGGATGTCTGTTCTAATATTTGACTTGTTACTGAAGAAAATTGAGGAAACATCGGACATACTACTACTAACGGGAAACCAATTTCTTCCGAAGAAAGACTAGTAGTAACAAATAGGTAAGTAAATAATACAATAAAACTCGTAGACTGGTAGCTTTAATTTTTATTGTCTTTCGACTGCAATTTCTTTTTCATAATAAAAGTCTCCTAATATCGACACGTATTGAGCTTGTTGAGATTGGTGGTAATGTTGGTATGATTGAAATTGTGGATGTGTGTGAAACTGTTGGTATGGTTGTGATATTTGACTTGGTTATTCTTAATTTTGCTGTCTAGTGGTAACTTTTACAAAACCATTTGTTGTATGCTAGTTCTTAGTTCCACGTTTTCCAAAAGAGGCAAATGCTCCATATACAAGCAACCGCAAAACTGAACTCTCGAGACTATCTTTAGAATTGTTAATTTCTTTTTCCAACAAATTAACTTTATTCTTCCGTAGGTAGTATTTGTCATTGAAATTGGCTATTTTGCGTTTCCGAGAAGTGGCAGAATTACATGATAACGTACTACTGCTGAAAGGGCCAGATGAACTACGGAACCAGCCTTGCAGATCTTCTGCATCACTCTCGTCATGATCAAGATTGTGATCATCAAATTCATCATCACTATTGTCATTATTTTCTTCATTTGTATTTATTTCTTGTTGTTCACGAATTTTTGCAGCAGTCACAAAAGGTTGCAAAAATTGCATGGCAGTGTTAATACTTCCATCTACTTGTAACTGTCGTGGCTTTTGATCCAGATTGTGAAATGGGCAATTTCTGTTTTTCGCAACTGAATTGATTCTTTAAATTTTTCCATTTTGTTTTTGTGTCATTCCCTACAAAAACCAATTAGTAGGTTCAAAGTAGAGACGATCGAGTTAACTGGCGACCGGATCGAAAAATGGCATATGAATAGCAAGTATCCCTATATGAATATTAACTAGATTGATTGAAGATTGAGTCATTTGTCACAGATTCTTGCAAAGTGCCTGAGGGAAGAGATAAATTAGTTAGAAAACCTAATCTGTTAACTGGAGGCCAGATCGAAAAATGGCACATTCTTATATAAATATTAACTAGATTGATTAAAGATTAAGTCATTTGTCACAGAATCTTGCAAACTGCCTTAGGGAAGGAATTAATTATTCACTAAGCCTAATCGGCTTACTGCAGACCGAATTGAAAAAAAGCATATAAAAATCAAATAGCCCCGGAGACAAATATCTATAATATAAACATGATTGATTAAAGATTCAGTAATTTGTCGCAGATTCTTGCAAACTGCCTTAGGGAAGAGATTGATAAGTTATTAAACCTAATCGGTTAACGGGACCAAATCGAAGGATGGCATATCAAAAGCAGATAGCCCAGGTGGCAAATTCCTATGTAAATATGAACTCGATTGAATAAAGATTCATTTGTCACAGAAAAATGGCATATCAGAAATGTATTTGAACTGAGTTTAATTATTTTGTTGCAGGTATTTAGCAGCTGCAATTTCATTTAGAATGGGTAGATTTACAAATAGTACAATAGTGTTTGAAATTGCTGGAATTATTTGGGAAACATTGATAGATGATTTCATGCCCATACCCACTAAGGAATATCTACAAGAAATTATATCTGATTTTTATCATCGATGGAAATTTCCAAATTGCTCTCGGGCCATCGATGACAAACAAAATCTCATTTAAATTCTGGTTCGCAGTATTTTAATTTTTTGAAGTATTTTTCCGTCGTATTGCAAACAGTTGCCGATGCTGAAAAGAACTTCCTATAACTATCGAGGTAGGAGGCAGAGCAAAACGAAGTGATGGAGGTGTGTGTGGGATATGTGTCCCTCCGGAGCACCAAGCACCAAATTCAAATATCACATAGCCAAATGTTATGATTGGTTATGAAGCTTACCCTTTGAAAATATATCTAATGCGACCCTATCCACGCAGAGTACTTAATCCAAGAAGAAAATATTTTAATACACGCCTGTCTACAGTTCGAAAATGCGTTGAATGTGGCGGTAGCTGGTAAAAATTATTTAAAAATCGATTTCTGCCGATTATTTTACGACCTTTTCTTCTGTATCTTTTCAAATGTAATCAATAGTTTTTTATGGTAACGCTTATCTTTATAAATGAGCCACTTTAACCAATGTCAATAATGCTTTGAAATTATTGTACTCTGCATACAAGGTGAGACAAAACGCGGAAATGAAATCGTCAACTGCTAATTTTTACAACCTTTTACATTTAAAAGCCTTAAAAGTCAAAACAAAAATTTAGGCTGCCCCTATGTCGAAATAGTCAACGGCATCCACTGAAATCGATGACATTTTTTCAATATTTCGATTACATCACGAGTGGAGTGTATAGTGTATACTCTTTGTAGTGGCCCAAACAATGACAACTATACTCATCTCGTTCGGTGATGATAACAAGACAATGGATACATTTAAATTGAATATGATTCGACATTCCCCTATTCCAAATTATTTAATCACAAAGAGAATGGACATCTCTGTATAGACCTTAATGAAACAAATCTCAGCATAATAAGTTATTTAGTTTTCTCAAGTAGAAGCGTGGAGATGAATTTCTTCAAAGCTTTTCACATTTATCATTCCCACTCTCATATTCCATAAGATTGAAACAAGTCTCATTATATTTTACAAAGGAAACAAGTTCCTCTATAATTCCAGTACTTTAATCTTATTTCTTTTATTTAGTAAGTATTATATTTTTATTCAACGTTGACAATCGTTGCTCTATACTCTATTCAATTCATAAATGCAGAGAATACTCAGCGTACTGATTACGACAATATGAAATGTTTACTTCCATCTTTCTAAAATCATACAATAGACGTAAAAAGTAATTGAATATAAAAGAATTTGGAGATATCAAGCGGAATTCTGAGAGCAGCATCATAATTAATTCCGTTTAAGGAAGTCGATGTGCAATAACAACCCTACAAACTCTTTTATGATGCACACATATAAGATTTTCCATCATAATGAGATGTAAGTTTTATGCATACACAAATTTGCTTATATAATTCGGAAGAGTTAACCTCAAGAATAGTTGTTTTTCTGAATTGTATATTCTTTTCCCATAAATGTATATATTCTCCTCTTACTACAGTGAAATTCGGATAAATATGTAAAATGACTGACTCAAGCAGATAGAAACTAACTTCGGAAAACTTTTATCCTCTTTGTTGCGTTCGAGTTTCACTCCATTTTTTGACTGTTCGAAATAAAAAGCTTTCGGAATATTTGAATCATCAAGAGATTGCAAATTCCCACGTTGAGACTATGCAAGTTGAAGGTACATAATAGAACCTCTTCGTAACACGGTAATTCTCATCTTCGGTTTCCATTATCGAAATTGTCTGAACAGAATATTCGCTATTCAGCAGCTTCTATAACTGATTTGTTCCTACAAATTTCTAAGATATGGTGGACAACAAACATCCTTCTGGATTATATAATCATTAAGCGTTCGACAGTTCATTTTCACTAAATTAGTGAAAATCGAATTCTCAATAGTTATTTTATTTAAGATGTTTTCTTCGTTAAATATAGTACACTTTAGTAATTCCTACAGAATAAAATTAAGAGGTTAACAGGTTCCATTAACAATGAGATTTTCCAATAGATAGACATTATTAATGTGAATAATCGAGATATGAGAACCGATTTAGTAGATTATTGAAATATCTCAATACCATCGAAAGTGCCTTCAGAAATTAGTAACTACTAATATTAGTAGTGGTTTTCGTTATTCGTCACATATGATTCGACATTCGACTGTATTACTACTTACTATCACTACTTCGATTTATTATAGTCCAGTCTATGAACCGGAAAAAAAACATGCAAGTTCGAATCAAAAATGTTTTTTTTTGCATTAGCTTCAGGAGGTTTTCAGGATCATTCATACACTTTAAAACCCCAACCCCACCCATTGGGGTGAAAATGGCCCGAAATCTCCAAGTCTTGAATTGTATTTTCTACAAAAAAAGGTATTTTGGCATTTCGAGTGCACTTAGGGTTACTTTTGGGTCGCTGAACACGAATCCGTAGCTAGATTTACTTGCAATCCATCGAAGGGGTGGTTAAATCGACAAAATTGGCCAATTGCGCACCCCTAACTACTGAAATTGAACTACATTGGTATACGATTAAACAAATGCATAAATACAACAACGAAAATTTTAAAATAAGATCATAAATCATAAAGAAGTATATCTAATCTGAATAATATACTTAAATCTTTGACTATAGGTGTGACACGACAATATCGAGATAGCAAGCCATGAATCATGACGCGGAAAAGACAAAAAGACAAAATGTAGACTTTCAATAATAAAATATTTATTATACTATGAAAACATAAAAAAATATTCTCTCAATTACACCAATATCCATAATTTATGACAGTTAAACGAATCAAGATTTGGTGCTATTATATAGTGTGTGTAACATAATTCCTGGATAAAAAATATAAATAAAATTCATGATAAATGAGTTGTTAAAACACTCAATTTATTGAATGATAAATTTGATATAAGTAAAAATTTACAAATCGGGAGGAAAATTTACAGTTCATCCTAAAGAACGAGATGAAATATGAATTGAGAACAAAAAGTCCCTATATTAAATGTCTTACATCAACAATGGAACTAAGAGAATAAATATGTCTTTGAGACTCTCAACGAATTTTCATTCTTCTGTATGTTTATTTTAATGATTACATTTTTTTGAAACCAGCAGAAAATTACGGATATTTGGGTAATTCACTTGACTCAATCTTCTCCATCACCGATTCTTAATAATCTACCTCTTCCAAACCCATAGTCCAGCCCTCTCTACTATACATTGTCTCACTATAGCATTGTTTGTATTTGAGGGTGACATTTCCATTTATCGTTGATAACTCACTGTATGACGAAACAATTGTAAACAACTTTGCTATTTGTGTTTTATTTTACTTCTGGTTGTTGCCCGCGGGAAACACCTACAGAACAGCTGATACTCGTAAAAAAAGCGTCAGCTCTGCTGTCGCGATATCATTCCCAAGTTCCAAGACTTAACACATATTTCAAATAAGTTGAATTAGCTGAAGGGGTGGAAAGACGTAAAATTATACTCGCGACATGTGAAAGTTAAATTGACAGTGATATCTATGATATTGAATTGTCTGTCATGTATATTATGTGACTGTCAAAGTATCAGCTATCTGTCTCGTTGATGAGTTGTGGGGTTGGCTGTCATAGTACAGAGTCTGAACTGTGATAATGATCTATTTTAATCTATGGAATTGTATGTCATGTAAATTCATAGACCTATTATCCTAAGGAGACAGAATTGTTTACATTTACACACAATCACACATTGCCAAATTTCGGGCCACTCAGACCGCTGTATATTACAAGTATGGTCGTATGGAATGTGCTGTTGCCGGATTAGTTGTTCTGTGTGCCGGACCGAGATTTGTAATTATTATAAAAACATCCATAGCACTATTTATTGGTTATATCAGAAACGATACTGTTGAAATGTCGTTTTCTCTGAAAAATATTCCATAATTTATGGTAACCTGGAATATATAACCGAATTATAGAATATTTAAATTTTTAAATATAGAACTATTCCATTCCATTGCATCATTTGTTCAAAAAGCGACAACGCCGCGCACCTTTTAAGAATGGGGGTTCTGTACTACGCAATTTGACAGCTCCCGTATTTCTCGTAGCTATTTCGAAGCGGTTTTGCCTTACAAGTGGTACCTAGTTTTCAATCATAGTTACAGCGTTGCCAATAAGGAGTAATTATGTCTCGGCGACAAAGAGGTCCGTTGGTTTTCTTTGTCATACTTCATGTAATCATTGCGACAAGTCGAATGGAGTTTTATGAATGAGATGTTCCGTCTCCTTAGGATAATAAGACTATGTGTAAATAGTATGTTATTACATTAGCAGTCACAAACGTCAAAATATATCGAATCCGTTCCACCTCCTTTGGCCGGTGCTACCTTACACCCACGGAAAGAGTAAAAGGAGTCGGCTCCGCCACGGCGATGTCATTCCCCATGTTTCAAGACTTAATGCATATTTCAAATGAATAGAAACAACAAAAGGCCTGGAACGACGTCAAATTATACTCTATGTCATGTATAAGTTTATTTGAATTGACAGGGATATCTGTGTTACGTTTCTACAACAGTTGTGAACTCTTAAATGATGTATATATCAACAATACTCAATAACTATCTCAGTAATTAATTCAGAAGAATGAGGTTTGCTTTAGATCCATGTGTCACCACGTGTTTAATTTATCTTAAGGCTTGTTTTGTTCGTGAAACTAAAACTGTTCATGAACTAAAACGACGTTTTGAATTGGTTTAAACAATAATACAACCTGTTCGATGTTTTATTTTTCATTACATGTTTTTGTAATAGGCTTATATTAAAAAAATAGTACTGTAATACTAGTCAATATGAATTATTCTTATGCAGCTATACTGACTCCTTTACAGCTTGTCAACTACGACAATATCACTTGGTGTCAACTCACTTCATAATTCTCGAGATTCCAAGCAACCTTCTCTAACCCATCGTATACCGACCTCAAATTTAATACTGGCATTAGTATAATGCACGGAGGTGCGAAGGCACATTCTCTAGAATTCCAATTGCAAATTATGGCATAGCCTTTGGGTCATGAGTTGGATCAAGTAATAAACTGTATAAGCGTATCGCTATTGAAATTGTTTGCGAGCGGTTAAAACGCCGAACAAAGGTTTCTTATTTAGTTATGCTCCGAAAGCTTAAAAATTCAAATATGCGTATTCGTATTTTCGCTAAATCCTATTGATCTGATTGATTTCAGATATGATTTGAAATATTACATTCAAAATTTTAATGATGATGTGGATTACTTTATTGGCTTGGTAAGAATTCGTTCAACTGAATTCAATGAATTCTAATCGTTCTGATATTTACTTCCCGTACTGTAATCGTGCCAAAAAGTTATTCCGGATTTTCGAGGAAATATTCGTTTTGAGCCTTTCTGAATCCATCTTCATCTTTTATATAATTCATTTTAATTTCAGGTGAATTTTGTCTGATGAATTTGTATTAACAATGATTCTATTGTTTTAATTTACTTTTTTTCCTCAATCGGAATTGAGGTGCAAGTAAGATGGTTTCATATTTTTGTTTTTTAATAATAATTCCAAGTTTATTTTACTTTCAGATATAATTTTGGACAGAAGAGTAGTTTTTGTTTATTCGCTTACAGTATGGTTTTCTTATTGCTGCCACTCGTGGTTTTTTTAGAGAATTGCTGCTCTGTTAAAGGTAGGTAGTAAATTATAATTTGGTTAGCATCGTTCTAGGCCCAGTACGGTTCATTTTATATATTTTATTTGCATAGATAGGCTTTCTATTTTTTCCTGTTTTTTCCATCCCAATATTTTGGATCCTGCCATCCAACTCAAATTCCTCTATTTTTGAATCCCCCTGGCCATAATATGTATGTGTATTGCTTTTCCTCATCTCCCTTATTCTAATAATACATTTTTTTAAATTTCAGGTAATCTTGTTACTTTTGTTGCCGTCCCAGTATGAGGTTTTGTTATATATAAGTTTGTTACAACATCAGTTATTTGTAATTTTTTGAGGAATTTTTTATAAGCTTGTGTAATCCTGAATATAGGGATCCGAAATGACATTACCGCCCTCTGGTGTTTTCTACGCCGAAACAACGAATTATCACAGAAAATATTATTTACATATAAAACATATGTATTACTAGAGTTTTTGGAGTATTTTGGAGTAAAACTTGAAAATTTATTGTACATTCAGTAGCTTGTAAGAATAATAAACAATAAATGAAACGCGTTTGATAAAATTTTTCTGGGCAAAAGAGTAACAAGTTGTAATTCTATTATTTACCTAACTTAACCTAACAAGTTGTATTTCGATTATTTACCTAACTTAACCTAACAAGTTGTATTTCTTTTACTGTGTTATACACTTATAAACATTTTCAAGCTTCCTCAATTGTCATTTCTGATCCTTTTACAGGCAGGACATTTTATTTCTAGTAAAGACTTGGATTTACTATTCTCCACAACTACACCATCAGCAGAGTAAGCGAGCCAATAATTTTTTGTAGAAATACTTTAACCCCCTTCGACTACCTCTGTTGTTGAAACTGAGATGAATTTTTTTATGGCTTTATCTTCACTCGCAATCCCTGTTTGTGTACTCACTCCTGAACTCTTGCGGATTGAAGTACGTATTACTTTTTTGATTCCAATTGGCATTTTTATTAGTGACATAAGTGTATATTTCGTAAACTCTGGAACCTGTTATACAATATTTCCTATTACTTTTCCAGAAATCATAATTAAACTACTTTCCTCACAGATGGAAATATAATCTCCTTCTAAACTTTGGATTATTCTTTTAAAACAGTCGTTCATTTCACATTTAATTTCTCAAGCCAACTGTGCAGATTGCTGGTTGACTGTAAGCTGAAAATGTTCCTTATTACTTCTTTGATGTTATCAGTCAATCGGTAACTTTTATTTTCTTTATAATAATCACAATATTAATAATCATATATTGATGTTTTTATGTTAACATAACCTCTTACTTGTAGCAATATAATAATAATAATGTTGCCATGACATGTTTACACTGTCCCCCTTGTCCTGCCTTGCATGAACATTTCATGCTTAAAATAGAACCATTATTTTTATTAATTTGGCCTTCTATTTTGTGAGGATCACCTCTTAAATTAGAAACAAAATCAAGATATACGCATTGCTTTATATGTACGTAAACAAATAATGTGACAACTCGTCCGCCATACTGGAATGGTAAAGCAGGTACCTAACCATCATTTCAGATCCCTATAAGTTAATCTAAACTTCTCGTTTCATTTTGTTTAGGTTATTGTATCTAGGTAATGGTTCACAATAGGATGTTAGACAAAGGGCCAACACGAACTGGTTAATTCATCTTCCTGGTTGACGATGATACAACAGAATTTTAATCAGAACTTGGAATAGTGCGTAGGTAAAGTTTATTTTTAAATGAATATTCCAGGGACAAATCATCTAGGTATTTCTTCTTCAAACAAAATTACAATTTGGTGTGAATGTATCTGTAAAATTTACAACAGTAATTGTATCTATACAAATAAACTTCAAACTGTAATTTCCTCTACAAATTTACATGAAACTGTAATTTCATCTATACAAATTTACAACAAAGTGTAATTTTATCTACACAAATTTACATCAAACTGTAATTTCCTCTACAAATTTACATGAAACTGTAATTTCATCTATACAAATTTACAACAAAGTGTAATTTTAGCTACACAAATTTACATCAAACTGTAATTTCCTCTACAAATTTACATGAAACTGTCATTTCATCTATACAAATTTCCATCAAAGTGTAATTTTATCTATACAAATTTACATCAAACTGTAATTTCCTCTACAAATTTACATGAAACTGTAATTTCATCTATACAAATTTACATCAAAGTGTAATTTTATCTATACAAATTAACATCAAACTGTAATTTCCTCTACAAATTTACATGAAACTGTAATTTCATCTATACAAATTTACATCAAAGTGTAATTTTATCTATACAAATTTACATCAAACTGTAATTTCCTCTACAAATTTACATGAAACTGTAATTTCATCTATACAAATTTATATCAAAGTGTAATTTTATCTATACAAATTTACATGAAACTGTAATTTCCTCTAAAAATTTACATAAAACTGTAATTTCATCTATACAAATTTACATCAAAGTGTAATTTTATCTATACAAATTAACATCAAACTGTAATTTCCTCTACAAATTTACATGAAACTGTAATTTCATCTATACAAATTTACATCAAAGTGTAATTTTATCTATACAAATTTACATGAAACTGTAATTTCCTCTACAAATTTACATGAAACTGTAATTTCATCTATACAAATTTACATCAAAGTGTAATTTTATCTATACAAATTTCCATCAAACTGTAATTTCCTCTACAAATTTACATGAAACTGTAATTTCATCTATACAAATTTACATCAAAGTGTAATTTTATCTATACAAATTTACATCAAACTGTAATTTCCTCTACAAATTTACATGAAACTGTAATTTCATCTATACAAATTTACATCAAAGTCTAATTTTATCTATACAAATTTACATGAAACTGTAATTTCCTCTACAAATTTACATAAAACTGTAATTTCATCTATACAAATTTACATCAAAGTGTAATTTTATCTATTCAAATTAACATCAAACTGTAATTTCCTCTACAAATTTACATGAAACTGTAATTTCATCTATACTAATTTACATCAAAGTGTAATTTTATCTATACAAATTTACATGAAACTGTAATTTCCTCTACAAATTTACATGAAACTGTAATTTCATCTATACAAATTTACATCAAAGTGTAATTTTATCTATACAAATTAACATCAAACTGTAATTTCCTCTACAAATTTACATGAAACTGTAATTTCATCTATACAAATTTACATCAAAGTGTAATTTTATCTATACAAATTTACATCAAACTGTAATTTCCTCTACAAATTTACATGAAACTGTAATTTCATCTATACAAATTTACATCAAAGTGTAATTTTATCTATACAAATTTACATGAAACTGTAATTTCCTCTACAAATTTACATGAAACTGTAATTTCATCTATACAAATTTACATCAAAGTGTAATTTTATCTATACAAATTAACATCAAACTGTAATTTCCTCTACAAATTTACATGAAACTGTAATTTCATCTATACAAATTTACATCAAAGTGTAATTTTATCTATACAAATTTACATCAAACTGTAATTTCCTCTACAAATTTACATAAAACTGTAATTTCATCTATACAAATTTACATCAAAGTGTAATTTTATCTATACAAATTAACATCAAACTGTAATTTCCTCTACAAATTTACATGAAACTGTAATTTCATCTATACAAATTTACATCAAAGTGTAATTTTATCTATACAAATTTACATGAAACTGTAATTTCCTCTACAAATTTACATGAAACTGTAATTTCATCTATACAAATTTACATCAAAGTGTAATTTTATCTATACAAATTTCCATCAAACTGTAATTTCCTCTACAAATTCACATGAAACTGTAATTTCATCTGTACAAATTTACATCAAAGTGTAATTTTATCTATACATTAGAGTGTAATTTTATCTATACAAATTTACACCAACGTGTAATTTTAGCGGGAAAAATTACACCAAAGTATTTTTTTTCAGTAAAATTTACACCGCCAAGGATTTTTATCCAAATCATGAGTAATTTTCCTTTTTTGGTTAGAAATACCCTTGCACGCTAAATTTACTCCGTGGAATGGTGGCCGCCCAGTGGCCACCATTTGTTAGGGGAATTTTACCCAAATATTTTTTACAGTGTAGTCACAATATTCTTATTAGATACCGTCAATAATAGGGGATAAACATTTTATCAAAAAACAAGTTTTTTTGTTTAGTAAACATTTACTAATATAGAATATGCAGAAACGCATTTCATATACGGCGAATGCCGTGGAAACGCTAAAGCGCCAAAGATTTCCCGACAGCCGCGTACCTAACGCCCGAACATTTATTAATGTACACACGAGATTGCGAAAAATAGGAGCGTTTGAAGGAATGCAGGAAGGGTAGAATGAGGTACGACTTGAACAAGAGGACGATGTTTTAGAGTATTTTGAAGACAATCCTAGAGTCTTTAGAAAGGCTTCCCCAGCAGATGGGTATGCGAAATTTCACAGTAACAAGGATTTTGAATCAGAATATACTGCACCCTTATCACTTTAAGGGAACCATCCGGAAGCTACGAATAGTCAAGATTAGCTATCCGCGGAAGTCTACTATTCATATTGTAAATATTTCAGTTTCAGCCTTGGTAAGAGGAATGTCACTGTTTATATGAGACTTCGGAAAAAGTAACTCAACCTTATTTCCCACCCTTTTAAAGGATGAAATTTTGGCGGTCGGTGTCACTAGCAATACTTATACAAATAATCTATTAAAGAGTTCATTATGTGTATACACTATAACACTACAGTACCTGTACATGTACATATAAATATACGGTGTAGGACCACTTGCCGCCAGGTAGAAAAACGGAGAAGATGCGCCCGAAGAAAATGGTATCTTCAACCGAACCACTTGCGGAGTGTAGTTGAGTGGCATTTCTGTGCCATTTGCTGACTAGGATAATATGATAATGAATATGGTACCAACAGATTGATAGAATGTGCACTTTATAATTGAGATAAAATGTTATCGCGTCTTTGCATAAATGTTCAATTGTTAGTTTAAACGTCAGACGTGAGAGATGTTCACAAAGTATACTATTTCAAAAGGCAGGTGCCGCATGGCATTCTGGTTAGTTAACTTCTGTATTCTAATAAACTATAAAAGAATTCATACTGTGGATATATAAAAAACTATTGATACGTAAGTAGATTACCTCTAATGGGAATCGATATATGAAATATTAGTTCAAAATTATGCATACGCTGAATCTTTGAGTTTATTGAAATAGGTAATCAATCGACCAACTTTCCAAAGCATCAGTAAACATGTTATTATGAATTTATACAAAATCAGTATTCAGGTAGAGAAAGAAGTAATGCCAATCTATTATATTTTCCGAATCAGCGTGTGATAGTCGTGGAGAAACTGTTTTTAAATTTCAAGTGATAATAAGTATGTAGAAATTAAAAAAATGAAACGTGTGGCACTCGGGGACTACCGCGGTAAAGCTATTGAATAGCACTACGCCACTGGAAAAAGTTGGGCAGAAAAACATCCACTACCTCTTCAAAATCTTCACGAATTATGAGTAAAAAAATTTGTTGATCGCATAGAACATAGCTTGCTATGAGTAGGAAATGTTCGCAAAAGATGTTTTCTGTACGATAAACAGTTCCGGAGATATTTGCAAAAAACGAAATTTTTGTTTCAGTTTTAACACCCACCCTGTATCTCAAAAACTAAGCGTCTGCATATATGTTAATAGGAACTTTTTTCTTCAAAATCTAATTTTCTATCGACTGTTGAACGTATAGTGTATTACCAAAAGACGCCATGTAGGGGAAACATAAAAGGCGTCACGTAAGAGTATCATCTTGATCTCTATGAAGAGTATTCTGTGACAAGCATAGATAACTCTACTACCGGTAGTAGAGTTATCTATGGTGACAGTTACTTGCAAACACAATTTTATACGAAAGTTTTAACGTTCAGATCTCGATAACGCTTCCGGCTCCGGGATTTTCACGTGGCCTATAGAAATTAGAAGGTTCGAATTGTATGAAAATACAATTGCATGAACGACAGACGTCTTATGTAATTAGCTACGAACGCAAACATTTTGACTTATGCCTCCAGGAGCTCGCTGCACGTAAGTTAGAGTTTATACATTTTACCTCTATTTTGTTAATTTGGGGCCGTTTCGAACCCCGTGCGGCCGGCGCCAGTTGTAATAAAGTATTTTGGGCTATGGGTCGCTAGCTTTTACCCGCTTTCGGTATATGTAAGTAGCTAGAAAATTCCCTTTCGTACATGGCACGTCAGTTGCTAGTAGGTGACAGCTCAAAACTGTTTTAATTAACTTTTCCTATTTAATCGACATTTTGGGGCCCGAGACTATGCTATTCAGTTGGCCCCGTTTATAAACTAACGACATGGAGCGAAAACCGCATGCAAGAAGTCCTCGTTAAGACGTTTTATGTACCGTAAATTTGCAATTTTCTAACTCGTGAGCTACGCGCTTCTCACGTGAACGTCATTCGATTTATCGAAAATTAACCAATTCGAAACAGTTTTCGACCCAGTTTGGGGCTATCACGACCTTTTAAAAGGTTCAAAGTTAACATTTCGAAACATTTCGACAATTTTAAGCTCGGCCGAGCTACATGGTAGGCGGAATGGTGGGTGTCAGGATATTTCGTTAAGCTATTTCCGTTACGGTATTTGTTCTTTGTTTTAAGCTATTTCCGTTACGGTATTTGTGTTTTGTTTTTTTTTCTTGATTCGGTCGCCGCGCTCAAAGCCCGCGATAAAAGCTATATGCAATAGCTTAAAATCATCAAGACAAGAAAGGGTAAACCTTGTACGTTATACAAATGTTATCGATATAGCTTAAAAATGGAAAAGCTTAATGGAAAAAGAGAAGAAAGGCAGGTGTTAAGGTAGGATTGTTAGTGATAACAATGTTTCCGAATTAATGGTCACCATTATGCGCCTGTAAACCTGACGAAACTTTAATTGAAGTTTAAGTTTGCATAATTCCTCCTTATTGTTAGTTGAAGTAGGAGTGGGTAAGACCAAGATCATAATTTTCTCGCCAAATCAGGAATTTAAGCTATGAGGAACGGAAAGAACTTTGTCTTGGATGGAACATTTAAAAGTTGCGTTAAAGAATTTTACCAGTTGTATAGCGTACATGTCGACATTGGAAGTAATAAAGAAGAGACAAAACATAATTCCAGCTGTTTAGTCCCTTTTACCAGACAAGAAAACTACATTTATGAGAGGTTACTGAAACTACTGAATACACATACGCATTGGAATCTTATTTTAATATAAATCGATTCCCATACTGGCCTTTACAAGAATACTTCCAAATGTGAAAATTTCAGGATGCTATTTTAATTTTAACTTTAATCAATGTTTGTGGGGAGAAAAGTTCAGAACATCGAACAAATAGAAGGGTAAGGGTAATGATGCATCAATAAGGTTACAAATTCGGAGGAGAGCTTCCCTAGAGTTTCTTTCAGTCGATGATGTGGTAGATGGTGGGTTAGTCATAATGGAAAATGCTTCGAATGGTACAAAAATTGATTTGTTTAATGACTATTTCGTCCACAACTGGATGGTGAACCTCAGCTTTCCAATTGAAATTTGGAATGTTCATCGCCAAAGACACAACGAACAATGTCGGAGGATGGTATAACCGTTTGAATATGTTAATCAATAAACCTAAAAGGTTTGAGTTGCTTGCGATCCATTGACATTTTATATCCAAACGACTAACCTTGATGGAAAACGCAGGAAAAATCAATACGTGAACACTGACAATAGGATTATTAAAGTTATTGGAAAATATATAGATGGTGATATCGACTTGTCCAAATGTTTGAAATGTCTTAGTTATATTCATGAATTAGAATGAGTTAGAAATTTGTTGTTTATACTGATGTGATTTTGTGGCAAACCATTTGTATTTTTTCGATTAAACATATTTCTTGAACTCTACATGTTAAACTTATCCTTAATCTTGTCCAATGCAAGGTGTCCTTGAAGTCCAACTTCAGTGCTAGAGATGAGGTGGAAAGGGGGTGAACTGTAAAGATATTCTTCGATTCTGTAGTCGGTACAACGCCAATTTACAGCAAGTGATAGGATATTCTCTTAAGCTTATTGTGACCATATTGGTAGAAAACAAACAACATTTGGTGCCTTTGGGTTTCATTTGTTTGAAGAAGTAAATTGCGTTAGTTTGAAATATCAGTTTTTTTACCGGTTTTTTGACCGATCCAAATCAGCAATCTTACCGAATTGCTACCATTCGTAATTTTTCGTCCTAGGTCCTAATTCGATTCAAGGTTTAAAAATCGTTGCATTTGGCTTAGAAACAGAATTCTCTAACATTTATTCTCAAGAAGCTGAAGACTCAATAGCAATTTGCTGTTCGGTCAGATAAAATGGATAACATTGAAAAGACATAAAACATTATTCCCAACATTGTTCATCTTTCACTAAGACTAATGACTTGGAAATGTGTAATACGATGACAGGCATATTTGCAAATAATCTTGTTGAATACTGAGAGTTGTACATTTCTTACTAGCATAATACGACATCAATTTAGATCCGCTACTGAATTTCCATTGAACTTGGAGTCCTTGAGCGTAGGACAAAGACCTGGGAACAAGAACCAGCGAAGAAAATAAAAGCGGATGCGCATTACAAACGTAACATGTGGTAAGCGCAACTAATGTTTACAATTCTATTTCTGTAATTACCTGTAATTAAAAATCTAATCGGATACAACACAATATGCTTTCATTATAGTTACACGAACTGTATATTAATGCACGTGGTTTTAAATATTGTTAATTAGTTCATTGTATTTGTTTATTATTAAGTATGTATAATTTAAAGTAAGTGATATTTCCTATTCTTGTTTAAGTTAGTTATAAGTTATGGCTCATGCCCCTCCATTATTACCACTCTCAACCCGGATTTACCCTCTTGTCGAGGAACCAGGTAGAAAATGTGTAGTTAAGAAAAGATGTAGCAGCCTGCTAGTACAGTTTTTAAAACCTCTTGAAAGAGTCCAAAATTATCTATTTAAATAAATGTTATTGTTTGAAAACAGTTTTAATTAATCCAGAAAAGACCCATGAAAATACAGTCCACTCGATCGATTTATGGTGAAAACGAAACATTGGTCCTACGATACCGGATGCGAAAATAATTAAGATTTCCTGCCACGTGATGATGTTTGGTGTTTGAATGCAGTTGGCGACGATTATTTTCTGATATAAATGTGAGTTCCTTTGTTATCCTTTAGATTTGTGTATGTATTCAATTTGTTTAAAAGGGTTTACAGATTCTTCAGGTTAAGATTGTTTCTCGATGCTTTATTATTACATGATTAATATAATATGATTTATTAATGCTTCTGGATTTACTTAAATAGTTTATAGATGATAAATTGATATATAGAGGCTGATTAGATTGATGATATAGATTTGAATAATGATTCACAGATACGTTTGTTTATAAAGTTTATTACTTTAATTTAAGATTTGATTATAAGATTAACAGTTTTTCTGTTGATTATTTAAAATTGAGATTTGTAGTAAATGAATTACGTTTAATCAAAATGGATGCCTTGATTAGAAAAAGGGGTTGCATTAAAAGCAAACTAACCACTCTTTCAAAATCAGTAGATTTATTATATGATCAGATAAAAGTTGATAGAAATCAAGATATTGAAAAGATTACGATGTTAGAATTGAGAATTGAGAGACTAAAACATATTATTGTTGAATTCGATCAAGTTCAAAATGAAATCGAAAATGAGTGCGATGAGCAATTATTGAATGAACAGTTAGAAGAGAGGGAGTCATTTTGTGATAAATATGAAACTATTTTGGCGAGAACAGCATGTTTATTAAAAAGTAGATCTGATTCTGATCTAGCGCCACCTTCTCAAGCTGCTCAATCAAAAAAGCTACCTATTAAATTACCTGTTATAGACTTGCCACATTTTGATGGCTCGTATGAAGGATGGTTAAATTTCAAAGATATATATCAGTCCTTAATTCACGAAAATGTAGAAATTAACGATATACAAAAATTTCATTATTTACGAGCAAGTCTCAATCCCTCAGCTTTCAAAATTATAGGGTCTGTTGAATTATCAGCAAGTAATTATGAAGTAGCTTGGAGTATGTTATGCAATAGATTTGATAAAAAGATGTTATTAGTGTCTACACATATCCAAGGATTGTTTGAGATACCATTGATTAGAAAGGATTCATTTGTAGAGTTGCGAGAATTGATAGATACTTTGTTCAAACATTTGGGTGCATTGAATAATCTGAATGTAGATACTAAAAATTGGGATTTGTTGTTAATATATATTGTCAATTCAAAACTAGATAAAACTACCCAGTCCGAATGGGAAAAGATGAAAAAGATGAAAAAGAATGAATTTCCCACATTAAATGAATTTACTACGTTTATATCAGATAGAGCTGATACAATTGAATCAATAGCTTATAACGTTAATAAAGATATTAGTAAATTCAAAGGTCATGCAGATGTTAAACAAAAATCAACTAAAAGTTTTCTTAGTAATCAGAGTAGTTCAAATAAGATAATTAAATGCAACTTTTGTAGCAAGACAGGTCATAAAATTTATACTTGCAAGATGTTCATTGATTTAGATGTTTCCGAACGCGTGAAACGTATTAATGATTTGAAATTGTGCCACAATTGTTTATGTAAAGACCATAGTGCAAATTCGTGCAAGTCAAAACCTTGTTTTTCATGCAACCAAAAGCATAGTAGATTACTACACACAGATGTTGAGACAAGGGTCGCATTTACAAGCACACTCAAATCTCATGTCCTTTTACCTACTGCGAAGGTTTTCGTTGTTGATTTTTATGGCAATAAACACGTTTGTTATGCTGTATTAGATTCTGGTTCCCAGTCTAATTTTGTTACACAAAATCTCGTTTCGAAACTGAATTTACATCAAACAAACATAGATATTTCAGTTTCAGGTATCGGTTCAGGAATTACTATTGATAAAAAATGTATCGTGAATGCACAATCTATGATCAATGATTTCTGTTTGAATTTGGATTGCTTAGTTTTACCCAAAATTACTGACTATTTACCTAGCCAGTATTTAGATATTTCAAGTTTAAAAATGCCGACAAACATTATGTTGGCGAATCCTGAATTTTATGAGCCCAATAATATAGATTTGTTGATAGGGGTCTCGACCTTTTGGGACGCTTTAAAATCTCACAGAATAGTTCTAGGTAAAGGTTTAGTTCTACAACAAACCATATTCGGTTATATTGTTGGCGGCAATTTGCCAGATGTCTCTACAGATTCGAAAGAAACCAAATGTTTATTATCGGTAGATTTCGTAAACTTAAATCAATCATTACAAAAATTCTGGATGGTTGAACAGATTGATGAGAAATGTAAATTATCTAATGATGATTTGAAATGTGAAAACATATTTAAGGAGACATTCTCGCGAGATCTAAACGGTAGATTTATTGTTAAAATACCGTTAAAACATGACGTTACTAGTTTAGGGAATTCAAAAGAATTAGCTGTAAAAAAGCTAATGTCTCTTGAAAGAAAGTTTGAAAAGTTTCCACATTTTGAAATAGATTATAAGGATTTTATGCGTGAGTATTTGGAAATGGGACATATGAGTTTAATTAATGACGATGTTGATAAAAAAATATCATATTTTATGCCCCATCATTTAGTTATGAAAGAAGATAGCCTCACAACCCGCGCTAGAGTTGTATTCAACGGTTCAGCTCCGACATCAAATGGAGTTTCATTAAATGACATTCAATATGTAGGTCCCCAAATTTTGAGTAGTTTATTTAATAAATTGATCAAATTTAGACAATTTCCGTACGTAGTTTCATCGGACATAACGAAAATGTACCGTCAAGTCTTAATTGATCGTGAGGACAGGTGTCTTCAGAGAATTGTTTGGAGATTTGATAAGTCGGAAAACATTAAAGTATTCGAACTAAATACGGTTACCTATGGCACCGCGAGTGCACCTTACCTAGCAATGAGGTGTTTACACCAACTTGCCGATGAATTTAGAGATGAATTTCCTGTTGCAAGTCAAATGATATTAGAGAATTTCTATGTAGATGATTTTATAGCTGGATTTTCAGATGAAAGGGATGCAATTGAAATTTGTAATCAGATTTCTTATATTTTGGGTACGGGATGTTTTGTTTTAAATAAATGGCGGTCTAATAGTGCACACATTTTAAACAATTTTCAATCAATTAATAAAACCACAGAAACTCTTAAAATATGTGACAAAGATACAAAATGTTTAGGTATACAATGGTGTTGTACAAACGATCACTTATCATTTAAATTCACTGATGATGAACAGATTACAGAAAAATGCTCAAAACGAAGTATATTGTCACAAATTTCGAAGTTATATGATCCGTTAGGTTTATTATCACCTTGTATAATAATTGCTAAAAGGTTAATTCAAAGATTATGGTCGTTAAAACTTGATTGGGATGATGAACTTCCCGATAATTTAATTAGGAAATGGCATTTATTTTACAAGGAATTGATAATTTTAAATACCTTAAATATTCCTAGATCTGTCATGATCGAAAAACCAGCAAAAGTTCAATTATTTGGTTTTTCAGATGCTAGCCAACGGTCTTATGGAGCAGTAGTTTATATGAGATCAATCAATGAAAATAATGAGATAAAAGTATCTTTACTTTGTTCAAAGTCAAAAGTAGCTCCATTGAAATCGTTGACTATGCCGGGTTTAGAATTGTTAGCTGCATTGATGCTATCCCGATTAATGAAAGCCTTATCGGAATGCGTAATGTATGAATTCGATTGTTATCTATGGACAGATTCATTGATTGTCCTTCATTGGATTCATACAGAAACGTATAAATTGCAAACTTTCGTATGTACACGTGTGACGGAAATTCAAGAATTAACAGCAAATTACAGTTGGCAGTATGTTGAAACTAAACAGAATCCTGCGGATATTGTTTCACGAGGTAACTACCCAACTGAATTGATGAAAAATGAACTATGGTGGTCCGGTCCATCATGGCTTTACGATTTCAATGCCTCTAGTTTTAATTTCAAGTTTACTCCTACTATAAAAAGAGATTTGCCAGAATTAAAAAAAACTAATTGCGAGATAGTTTTACATACAATAAGTCAAAACTGGCAAATATTTGATAAATTTTCTAATTTAACTCGATTACAAAGAGTTATCGCTTATTGTAAAAGATTCCATAACAATAGTAATTCGAAAATACGTGGTACCAATCGCGTTAATGGTAGATTAACGTTAATCGAATTAGATGATGCCCTTAAATGTTTGATTAAAATGGCTCAGATGCAAAGTTTTAGTAAAGAATTCAATTATTTGACAACAGGAAATGTCAAAGCGATCAAAAATAAGTTTAATGGTTTAGCTGCTTTCATTGATAATTATGGAATAATAAGAGTCGGTGGTAGACTCAAACATTCCGATTTACAGTATAATTCTAAACATCCTATAATTCTAGATTCAAAACATATGTTAACTAAATTAATATTTCAATCTGAGCATATTAGACTACTCCATGCTAGTCCACAATTATTGCTAAATAGTGTCCGTCAAAATTATTGGCCTTTAAAAGGAATTTATTTGGCTAAAGAAACTGTTAGAAAATGTTTAACATGTTTTAGGTTCAATCCTAAACCAATGGCTGTGACCATGGCTGATTTGCCACATAATCGTGTTGCTAATTTAATACCCTTTCAATGTACAGGTCTTGATTATGCAGGACCCTTTTCCGTAAAGGACCGCAAGATCAGAGGTTATAAAGTAACTAAAGCTTACATTTGTTTATTTGTTTGTTTAAGCACTAAGGCTATACATATTGAGTTAATTTCTGATTTGTCAACCGATGCATTTATAGCATGCTTGAGAAGGTTCTCATCAAGAAGAGGATTTCCAAGCGACTTGTATTCGGATAACGCCACAAATTTTGTAGGTGCGAATAATAGTTTGAATGATATGTATTCATTTCTGAAATCAAACAATGATCTTATATGTGATTATACTGATCAAAATAGATCTAAATGGCATTTTATTCCTCCAAATTCACCGCATTTTGGAGGTATTTGGGAAGCCAATGTGAAAAGTCTAAAGCGGCATTTATACAAAGTAATCGGCGAAACAATCTTAACATATGAGGAGTTTATTACTGTATTGACGCAGATTGAAGGCATACTTAATTCTAGACCCCTTTCTCCTCTTTCCGCCGACCCCAATGATCTAAATCCGCTAACCCCTCTCACTTTCTAATTGGCAAATTACTGACATTACCACCAGATCCAGATGTTCATCATATAACAATTAATAAGTTATCTCGATACCAACTTCTTCAACAATTGCAACAAAGTTTCTGGAAACGTTGGTCACGTGATTACCTGACTTCATTACAACAGCGTAAGAAATGGAATGCAGATACTGATGTTATATCAATTGGTGCAATGGTTATTGTTAAGGTGGACAATTTACCACCATCCCAATGGGTATTGGGAAGGATTATAAAACTACACCCCGGAAGTGATGGAAAAACTCGTGTTGTGAGTGTTAAGACCAATAAAGGTGTTTATAAACGGCCGGTTGTAAAGGTGTGTCCACTCCCTATTACCTGAGAAAACAAAAATTTTTTGTTAATAGATGAACTCTCACTAGTTTTAAAGATTTCTAATTCAAATAGTTAAGTTAATTTTTCCATGTTTTATATTTTATATTTCTATCTGATGGTACTGGTTGTTGAAGACCTGAGGTCTGCCAAGGTGGCCGGTATGGTTTTAAATATTGTTAATTAGTTCATTGTATTTGTTTATTATTAAGTATGTATAATTTAAAGTAAGTGATATTTCCTATTCTTGTTTAAGTTAGTTATAAGTTATGGCTCATGCCCCTCCATTATTACCACTCTCAACCCGGATTTACCCTCTTGTCGAGGAACCAGGTAGAAAATGTGTAGTTAAGAAAAGATGTAGCAGCCTGCTAGTACAGTTTTTAAAACCTCTTGAAAGAGTCCAAAATTATCTATTTAAATAAATGTTATTGTTTGAAAACAGTTTTAATTAATCCAGAAAAGACCCATGAAAATACAGTCCACTCGATCGATTTATGGTGAAAACGAAACAGCACGTATTTCAAATTGCATGTGTTGTACGCAGTAGCCGTAGAGAATTGAGGCAACGAAACAAAGAAGTTGATTAGTAAATGATTCGAATAAACTATTCTTTTCTCATTGTATTATTGTTCAAAGCGCAGAAGACTTTCAAGAGTTGTTTCATAGGAATATTCCAAAATTGATGGAACAAAAATGATCAGAAACATATTCTAGAACATACTCTCATATCTCGAATACATGTCACTTTGATTTTGGAATATATTCAAGTTTATCTTCAATTTCATTTCACTGTTTCATGTTTTCATGGATTGGCAACTGCACCCAGCAACAAACGAACATCCACGAAAGGGTGTCAAATACCCAGGGTCCATAAATATTTGAAATATTGCACTGAAAGTTTCATACAAGTAACAGGGATTTTTGTGTCTAATTAAGGGTCACCACAACCCGTCCTGAAATGAATGTTTTTCAACTCTTTGTACGCAATTTGAGCAATGTTTGTTATTTTTTGTTGTTTGTTTTTTTAGAATTTTCCATATGATTAGCAATTACTGTTATTGTTATTGAGTTTTTTGAAATAAATAAAAATGCTCAAGAGTGTATTTCTATTTATGTTAATTTCTATTACCATTATCAGTTATTCGGTATCATTGAAATGATACCGAAATGATATTAATATATTAAATATTAAATACGAATAAATTTTGATTTTAATAATCATTAATAAAATACTACCCGCATATAAATGAAACATACGGTGAAATACCAATCACAATATCTCTGATATTTTGTATCAATCAAAACAGGAATAATCCATTAACCGAGTTGTCGCACTTATACCAAATTCCATATTGAACGATTTACTGTGTACTTCAAGTGTATGTACCTTGAAGACGTGCTAGACTGGTTAGGTGTACAAATACCAAATCAATAATGTGTGGTGACGTTTCGACAATATATTATTATATACATATATTATGTTTATCAAAAATTGTTTTGTCAATTAGTGTTTCCATGTAATTTAGAAAAGAATAGATGATTTCGATTAATTAATGTAATGCGTCTCCAGCAGACTTGTGTTTTTAAAATCCAATTAAAACTGCAGAAACATTGGATCGGTTGTGTGTGGTAGAATAATGTATGCCTAATATCAATTTGAAATGGATTGAATATAGTTAATTAAACATATAAGACATTATTTCAAGATTATACAATGCTAAATATCTATGATTATTTCGAGAATTGGCTATTCTATGATTCACATTTCATTTATATTACTAACAACTAATCAAGTTTAAGATAATTCTATGGAACTTAACCTTAAAACTGTCACTCATAAATGTTACAATGACAAATAATTCACTATCTCTCTTTGGTTGAATTAAATAGACAATGAAAAGTGCCACTTCAAAACAACTGAATTTGGTTAAGTTTGAATTAGATTATTATGAAGTTTTGAAAGACTGAAATCTATTTTGTCATCAAGACAATTGTTTATCTTAATTTGGATACTTTCTAATATAAAACGTTTATCATTATTCTTTTCAATATTTGAAATTTTTGGATTGTTGTAGTCAAATGAATGGTTTGTATCTTTCACATGTTTACTAAGTGCATTTTTGGTATATTTATGCCCTTTCAATCTTTTATCGAGGTATTGGGAAGATTGTCCGATGTATACCTTTTCGCAATCGTTACAAGGGATGGAATAAACAGTATGGGTTATCTTTTTAAAAGGTACGTCGTTTTTCAATTTAGTAAAAAGACTTTTCTGGTTTAAATAAGTTTTGAGACATATATGTAGGTTATAAGGTTTTACTACATTACATATTTTTTCAGAAAAACCATTAATATATGGTAGTGATATGTAATGTTTATCTTTTGATTTCTCATTATTGGTATTGATTTTACTAGATGAGTTATAAAATTTATGAGTTTTGTCTTCAGTTATGGAATTGACTAAATCAATTGGATAACCATTCTTTATCAAATTTTCTTTTCTATTTTCAATAGATATAGCTCATAGTTCAGGAGAACTTGTATAATAGCTCTATCCATCAGATTTATAATAACATTCTTTTTATATTTTTCAGGTATATTAGAATTGAAATCGTCCTGACCAAGTAGATGTTTAGTTACAGCTTTGTTATCATTTGGTTTTCGTACTAAAGTTAAATCTAAAAAAATTATTTCATCATTTTTTTCAGTATTAATGCTGACAAGAATAGAAACTGAAAATAATAATGGAATACATTTTTTAGATTTAACTTTAGTAAGAAAACAAAATGATAACAAAGTGCTAATTAAATGCTACACCTACTTGGTCAGGAAGATATACTACAAAATGAATAAAAGATAACAAAGATTTTTCGACTTTCTTGAAAACATGTAAAAAAAATAATCATTTTGAAGCTCTCTAGCACCCAAAACTAAGCAACTTGGTATATAGGTAAGTTGAGTTAAACCATCATATTTTCGGCCAAGGAACTTGTGGTATAGAGAGAGAATTTTTCATGGTTTGATGAAACCAAATAAAGCTTACCCAATAGTTATATAGTTCATTACGAGCAATAATCCCACATGAGCGTTATATTTGATAGTTCGGAGAGTGAGCACAATGCAACCAAGAAGACCAATAGCATAAACTACGTGTGGAATGCCGTAGAATTCTATGCTAGTGTTAAGCGATTCGACGGCGTATGAAATTTTTCACGATCCCAGCTAGAACTTGTTCTAAGCAGAATAACGAGAAGTAAATAGCCTTTATCCTTCAGTAAGAATGCATAGTTGCTTGAACCGTTGAGCGTTCGACCATGACGCTTCTCTTCCGTTCTCTACCGTCGTCGCGTAAAGATATTTTTTCCGACGAGAGCTTCTTGTTGTCCCGTCCGATATGATCGTGATTCTCTATCAAAGCACACTACTTGCTGTCGTCATAAAAGCCTTCGTTCGCTGCATTAGTCCATTTCAATAAGCCTCTTTTCTTTACGTCAGTTGATACCTATCTACTCGACTACTTACATTAAATTTAATTTAATGATGCTGCGAAAACGTCTGAATAGAAAATTGTCGACGGTCTATCTGTATGAAGAATCGGTTAGAGAACGTCGGGCCGGGCTTCCCTCGATTTTTGATATTGAGGCATTCGTTAATCCCTATAATGAATGAATTTTAAATAATTCTAGAGTTTCTGCTATGTTGCTATGTTTGTAAATTCATTCAACTTGAATATTAAGACGATAATGAACTCAAATTTGCACTTCTTCCATCCATATCAACAATGAGATAAACTATGAAATTAACCCCCAAATTGATAACGTATGTGTTCTACAACTTTCCATAATTTGGAAAATCCCAGGCAATGTAATGAAAAACATATATTATCACCAAGCGGCATTTATATAGGTTAGTAGGATATTTGTTAATTTATTTTTGTAAGTTAGGCAAATTTTAAAGGAGTTAAGACGGACGAAAGTGTATATCCTCGGATCAAACTTTACATATTTGGGAAAATAGTTTCTTGGGATTTATCCATTACTTAATGCGGCAGGAAGAACCTGTATCTACCCGGCTGGACAGACGCATCTAACGGCTGTCTACTCTCTTAAATTCATCAAGAACAACAAAGTATCTGTTTTGGAAACCTTTCAAGAAAATGCAGTAGCAATTGTGCTAAATATAATTAGAACTGTGTTGCTGCTTGGAGAATAGATAAATAGTGTACGTGGAAAAGTTACTCTTCGCAAATCATTTTATTTGGATACTGATTTTTATATTATTGTTCCACATTCTATAAGATAATCTTCACATTTATGTAAAGATAATGAAATAAATTATTTCTTTCATTATCTTTACACAACTATATAATATTTAACTTAATTTATTTTTTAAATAAAATGTACAAGAACAAATTTTCCGTTTTTGGGGATCGAATCCGAGTCTATTGAGTGGGAGCCGGTATCATAACCCATAGACCATATCGCCGTTATTTGTAAATTTATTATAGCTCTCTATTAAAAAAAACTATTGATTATGCTACCTTTACACAGTCAAAATATCGCGGCCCTCGAAATTTCAGTGGACAGGTTAGACTTTCAATTATACTCTAAAAGACATGTTTTCCATAAACAGGTAAGAAAATAATTTGCCAAATTCCTTAAATTAACCTAAAATTTTCTATAAAATATTAGAAAAATATATACTAATTTTATCATCAATTCTAATTTTAATAAAAAATTAGATTAACTATAAATCTTGAATAAATAATAAATTATTATAACATAATTTTATCGATAAAAATTTCTAATCCTACAATTTATAATTTAATATTGGAGGTTGAAAATAAAATTTTATGCTCAACCCTTGAAATATTCAATTTTAATTTCATACAAATTTTCTAATAAATTAAAAATAAAAAAACTAGATATATTTAAAAACGAATAACTTTATATTTTAAATAATTATTTGACATTGAAATTCATATAAAATTATCTATCTCAAATACGAGAAATTTGAATAATTAAATTTTAATTAATAAACCCTGATACACAAGGTAGATAAGTAAAGCATTTTTTTTTAATATTTATTTTTTCAAAATTCATTTTCAATACTAATAAACTATATTTAAATTATTTTTTTCTCAAAAATAATAAAAATAACTATATTTCCTTTGAATTAAACATATAAAATGTTTAAATAATTTTCATATTTGAATTAAACTTTTAAAAGCTAGTTTTTAAATTTAAATATAACAATTTTAAAAGCTATAATTCATTTCCCAGATTCACTTTCCAGCAAATCTACTTTGTTACGATTTATTTTTAGTTAATTGAAAGTTACGGGCAAAATCACTTTAAAAAATATGTAATTAACTTGTTGGAATTAAAATGTTTAAATTCATTCAAACACGAATAACAATTTTTCTAGCCACTTTTTAAATACTGGGAACATTGAAAAATCCAGATAATCTGCATTTACCTAGTAAATTTATAAAACTCAATCTTTTAGAATCAATAGAAATCTTCAAGCATTCTTCGTTCTTAATTATTGTTTGTGTTTGCAAATAAATGAACGAAAAATTTCAGGTCGTGTTAGCAGAATTTAAAAAGAAACATACACTCGACTTCACATCTTGTACATAAATTGAGAAATAACAATAAATATTCGTGGATCCATTAATACGGATGAATGTGAAGATAGTTGTAGTGATCATCATCGGAAAGAATGGATGAATACTGTTTTGTGTTTTACGAATGCTTTTCGCAATTAAAATTGCAAACAAAAGATCGCATGATGATATATGTAGCGCCTCTGTTGAAAGATTGCTAGGATGAGGTTTTCCAAGATACAGACCACAAGTAGGAGCGGATAACAGGTAAACACTATGCGCAAACAAAGGCTTAGAGCATTGATAGACAAGCGCGTTTCGCGACATAGGAACCTGCACGTTGCCACGGTGACAAATAAGGAACACAACCAGAGTGACAAGAGCAGATATTAAGGAAAACGATTTATATCACCTGTCAAATTAAATTCGGCGAGTCGGAGTGATAAAACTGATTTAAAAATGTGATTTTAAAAATGAATTTAATACGAAAGGTTCACAGGACCGATGAAAGACATATTTCCACTGAATTGAAGACGAATGAATATTTTAAGTCTATTTGATCTTCAATCGTTATTTTTTGCACCAAAGTGATAACTTGGCACAGTTAATTGTGACAATTTAATCAAGGGATCGTACGGAACAAACACAGTTGTTTGTTGATAGTCAAATAATTGAATATATTAATTACTCAATTTCTATGTTTACAATATACATAAGCCTCTTTAATTCCCACTTTTCGATTTTAAGTCTCGACGTGGAAATGAATAAATTGAATAGAGATACGCAATGTGAGATTATATGAGGTATCTCTTACTGCAAATTTAATATCCGTATGTCCCCAACGCAGCGACTTCGCATTATCATGAACAATTCTGACTGTAGTTTGGCATGGCAAGCTTCACACTTAATGGATTTAATACTAGTTCACTACGTGAAATATAAATTTATAATTTAATTACAGTATATTGAGGGGCAAACAACTCAGATTTCTAAGTGTTCTCATTGATTTAACCACCTGTTGATTAGTTTTAAAGAATTTTTCTTTACTTCGAATACTTTCAAAATATTTTGATTACGTTTCTAAGTATCTCGAATACGTATGTTATACAGGGTGTTTCAGAAAGACCTCCCGTAAATGCAGGGTACGGTAGATTTTACAAAAATTATCATATTTTTCATATAAACTATGGTCCTATCTTCTTTCGTTTCGGAGATACAAGGGCATTGACTTCAATTGTTTTTAAACGAAATTTCGCTGTAGCTCCTGTGCAGTTTTAGATATTTCGTTGAAATCTGGATTTCAGAGGACGCCGAATAAGATGGTTTAGTTAGTTTCAGATTATGCGATAGAGGGCGTTGGGTGCGCGACTTTTCGGCGTTTCTTTTAGCCTTAACTTTTTTCAGAATAATTTCTTTGTCTTTACATATTTTTCTGGTTTACAATTTTATTTCAAACAAATAATGTACTCTTGTTGAGGGTCTCAAAATCTGACCGTTCTCGAGAAAAACGCGTTTAAATGAACATAACAAAAAATTCATTAACAAATTTATAAATATAAATATGACTATCGAAACTGAGCTTAGACTCGTACAGATAACCAAGGCACATAATTTTATCAACCCTCGAGAGTGGAAGGACTCTAATGAATACTTGAACACTAAACTATGAGATTTCCTAGTTAAAGTTATAACCCGACACATATCAATGCTTAGATTCATGAAATTTTCAACCCACCATTGCTGGTAAGAGTTTAAATCCAGTTTAAAATGTCTGCAGTCTTGATCCTCTGTAACTCTACAAAACATGTAAAGGCCATCAGAAATAAATGAAATCCTGCCATGCTTCAACACTAAGGGACATCATCGATAAAAGGCAAAAAGACAAGCAGCCTCAGATGAGATCCCGGAGGGAACAGCACCTTCACTCGGCAGATAATCCAACATCATGAAGATAATTCAAGAACCACCCAAGAAGAACACCACCCACTTCATACAGTCAGGCAGCATCAACGGAAAGTGTCCATGATTGTTCAAAATGTATGCATTTATCATTCGAATTTGTATATGTAGAAAAAACTCTACAGAAAGAGAATAATAACAGATAGCATCAAAAGAGTGTCCACATACTGTTCCCAATATGATATCAATCTACTCATTTCATATTAACTCCATATTGTAACAACAGAATAAATATAACACTGCTGTCTTGAAGAATAAAATGATTCTGATTCATAAAGCTCTCTCTCTATGTTCTCTCTAATAAAGTCAACATTTTACTTCTAGTTACAACCCATACGAAACGAAGAATAAATAAGTAATAGCATTCACCTGGCGCCTTCACCAAAACGTAGTTTAATTAATATATACGAAAATAAGAAATTCTAACAGTTAACTGAGATAATACGTAATAAATCATCAAAGTTTTTCTCTCATGCACACAATTGAAGATCGGGTATTGAAATTAATTCTGCAATATGAAAAAAATATTTGAATAAGATGATATAACCTGAATATCCAAAAATAATCAACCAGTTTATGACAACATAATAGTGATCGGCCGATACCTACAGATTTTTTTTGCCGATACCGATATTTTAGTTGCCGATATAGATATAATATCGGTATCGCCGATATAGATATAATATCGGTATGGGCAACGCTGTTAAGCATCTTCAAGTCAAATACAGGTATCGACGCGGACGTGGCGTGGACGAATTTCGGTAATTCACCTACCGAGTTCAAATAACCAGCGGTGATTACCCGTTTCACGAAAAGTAGTGTAGTATCCTAGCGCTTCTGCAATCTATTCAAGAACAACATATTTCACAATTACTCTATACAGTAAAAAGTTATTCCCAAAGCCGCTGGAGATTCCATTAAAATGAAAGGGAAGTTCTCTATAGCATGTTTTTGAAATGAAGATGACTGCTAAAAAATGTTGGTATTTGTAACATGTGCAAATCTATTTTTGAATGGGTTTTTACTTACGAATAAATGAAATAGTTAATCTTAAATATGCCGATGTTCATCGGCTAAATTTTTCCGATATGCCGAAACGATATCGACGCACCAATATTTATATCGGTATCGGCCGATCATTTCAATTACTTCATATACTCTAAAAGCATTCTGATCACATTTTGAAGTATCTGAAATAAGTGTTCAAATACCCAGTGTAATGGATTTACATCGCTATGTTTATATTAGAAAATATCAAATTCTTGACCCGTCTCTTCGCCCTAGGTTCGCATAATATACAAAAACAGATGAATACTCATGGAAACCTGAAAATGCCGAACGCTGTGTGCTGTATAGACCTGTTTGAATACTGAACAAACTTACACCGAAGTAGTCCCCATTACTACATTCACAGTAGTTCAATGATTACTATAATGGTTTGGATATAGCTTCAGATTTTTCGGGGTACCTTGAAAAGTTGTGAGTTAGAATATGGTCAATGTGAAAGTACAAGAAGCTTCATTAAAAATATTCCGAGGAGTTGAGGAGCAGTTTTCTTCAAATCTTGCAGAGGATCTTAGATTGATTCCTTCAGCAAAAATATATATTTCAAAACAAAACTAAATATAAACTATAATCAGTCGGCCACTGATTTTTACTTACGAATAAATAAAATAGTTAATCTTAAATATGCCGATATTTATAGGATAAATTTTGCCGATACCCATTATCGGCAAATCCATATGCCGATACGTTCATTATCACATAATGATAGTATTCCTAATTTTAGAAGCTTTTCAGGTAGGAGAGCAGAACATAACTGTGAAAGAACAGAGCTATCAGGATATAATTTACTGATTCTTGATTCCAACGAAAACGGGAATCATGTTCAGTATGTTAGTCATGGTAACCTAAAACAAGAATATAACTCTCCCATGTGTTCTAAACAAATTTAACTTTTCTCTAGAAAAGATATCATAGTTCTCTTTTGTTCTAGTCTCTATGAAGAAAAACAAAGATATTGTTTTTAAAAAATGAATAGAATCCATTACGTGATGAAAATTCATTCTAAAAGTAACATTTGTTTGGTGCAGCTATGGTGTTGGCAAAACTATAGTCACATTTATTTATCAAACTATTGAAAATCGTACTTTTAATAGTTATTTTATCTAAAATAGTTTCCAATTACTTAACGTTTCTGCCACATCAGAATTGGTTCCGAATTCATCTGCAATCCAAAATACTATTACAATATGATAAAAACTGGGTTAATTTAATGCAGTTTTGTTTAGATATTCGAGTTATTTGATGACATAGAAATGAGGTTTACATATTTTGGAACTAATAAGAATAAATGAAGCATTTCATGATGAAATAGAAGTTGCTCCACGTAGATGAATAATGAATATTCCCACAAGCGAAACCATCAATTACTTCATTGATACTGGAATATACAGTTAAGAAACATATGATAACGAACACACAAAAATAATGTCTAGTGAACAAACAAGAACATCATAATGACACAATTCCGAGTAAAGATTAGCATATATTCATCAATCATAATGGTCTTGACAATAACAACATAATGCTTGTTACTATTTTGAAAATATCGATTAACGAACTTCAACTGAATATGAATTGCCTCGAGAAAACTTTTCAACAGAAAACAATATATGAACTTTTTAATTATTATTCCATCATCAATAAAATATATTATACAACATGATCGCTTTTTCAATGTTCTGTCAATATTTCTGAAACACGTTTGTAGTTCGCGTAACACTTCCATATTTGATCCGGAATTTCGAAAGCATATTATAAACCTCATTTTATAACAGTTCAATTACAACTCGGTCAATATTTGCTTTTAATCTCAAACAACAGTAAAATAAGCTATTTTACGGAATATTATCTTAAATTTATTTTCACAACATGGGTAAACAAGATCTCCCATTGGAATTAAAATCGCGAAATTATTCTCATTGCGGGGGATTTTTTGCGTAAATACGTCAAATGAAAATAAACTACATTCTTGTCCAATACGCTTGCTTCATCACAGTATTACGAATATATTAGTTTGACTTATACTGAAATCTCTAAACAATATTCACAAAAAAGAATGTGTGCCATAAGTATAGCACAAGAAACAAAAACTTAGAAAATTCCACCGCCCTTGCTAAACATTGTTTTGATTATAACCATCAATTCAATTACAAAAATGTTAATATTTCAACTAAGGAAACCAATTATTATAAAAGATCTATTCTGGAGATGATTCACATAAAACGTGACTCCAAACCTGTAAATCACAGAACTGACGTTCAAACACTAAGTCATATTTATACTAACTTGATTAATTAATATTCTTGCAAATTCCTACTTGCGTCCTTATAACGTTAAAAGTATATTTTAGGTAGAATTGTCAAAAGTATATCTCAGAGGCCAGACATTCTTTTCTTACCTAATAAATCGTGACATCTGGTTCAAAAGTAAATACTTGAACTCGTCTCGCTTGTTAGTCGTTCATAGACTATGATGAAATGTGTTCGTATTTTTTGAGAGTTCTACTAAATAGTGGATTCTTGAAATATTGTTGTGTTACAATTTCGATTGCGTGTTTCTGTTCGTTTCGGCGACGTTGGCATTTTAAACGAAATTGGTGCGATAAGAACGCCTTGTGTTAATACAATTAGTTCTAAGTAATCAGGTTATTGAAATAATAAGTCTTCTAATGATGGTCGTGAGACCGAAACGTACGTAAAGGCTAAAATATGAAACAAAGCGTTAATGTATATTAACATTTTTGTAATCGAATTGATGGCTATAATCAAAACAGTGTTTAGCAAGGGCGGTCTCGTTAATATTGACGATACAATTACGATTATTCGTGGTTCTGTTCGTTTCGACGGCGTGGGCTCTTTTGATTGAAATTAAATTTGTGCGATATGGACGCTTGTGCTATAATTAGTTTTAATAAACCCTTTTTTTGACATAGGAGTCTTCTGATGATGGTCGGGAGACCGAAACGTACGTAAAGACGAATATTTAAAACAAAGTGTTAATGTGACCTATTTCCCGAGAATTTTTATATATAATACTTTTTAAGCATTTCTTCATTTTCTCTGAGGCTTCCAGAATGTATGGTAATGTTATAAAATTATCTGTATTGCCGTTTACGTTATTTATACATGATGTTCCTTTATAGATTTTGTTTATTCTCTCTTTAATGATGGGATTGAAAAGGATTTTTCGGTAGCAATTAATTTTCAGTGTATCATGAACAATTTTTGGGACGGTTCTCTGGGTGGGACAATTTAACCGCACAATTTGTGAGGCTGTTTATAACACTTTTTTATAACTTGTTGGTGCAACGGAATTGAAGTGAAGATAACATTGATATACTTAAAAGATTAATGTGTAACAATTTCGATTATTCGTGTTCTGTTCGTTTTTTAACTTGTTCTTGCATCTATAACCGGATTTTATTGCAGGTTCAGAAAACAAATTATGGAATTTATTGATTACTGAAGGATAATAAGTGAAACTTTTGAATTTACTTGGATTATTTGAAAGTAATGGGTCTAATTTGGTAGATTGCGTTCTATTTTTCATTTTTGGTTAAAATTTAACGTATTTATCAAAGATTTGTCGTACCCATTGTCGGTCGCTATTTTCTGAAGTTTCTCAACTTCAGTGTTATGATTTTCCTGGCTCAAAGGAACGTTTAATAATAATCTATGCACAAGATTCTTGAATGGAGCTATTTTATAATTAATTGGTGTACATGAATCCGCTAGAATATGTCTAATCTTTTGAGTAGGTGTTCTGTATATGTCGAATTCCAAATGGTGCCTATCTTCGATAATATTATTGTCAAGAAAAGGAAGCTGGGTATAGCGTTCTAATTCTACAGTGAATTTAGTTGAATCAAATTGATTAGTGCAGGCAATAAGCCGGGAAAAAGGCCATAATAATTTAACAAAATATAGTAAGCTAGAATTTCAAATTTTTTTATGCATTTTGTTCCTAATGATCATTCATGACTATCAAGACCGCGGTGGTCGATCTTTCTACTTCCCCAAAACGGGGTCTCAATCCCTCAGAGGAGCGTTCTTATAAAAACAATCCAAAAGTTAAAAAAATTAATGAATTAAGAGCCGAAATGACCCCTAGTGTGTTTTTTGGGTCGCTGAACATGATTCCGCAGTTTATTTTCTCGGAAAACTCTCTCCAGATGGGAAATTTGGAAAATTTATATATAATATATAATTTATAATTTTGTTGCAAAAATGACCTCTAGTAGGTTTTTTGGGTCGATGATCACGATTCCGCTGTTATTTTTCCCAAAAAACTCTCCAGATGGAAAATTCGGGAAAATTGAGATTTTCCTGAGACGGTTATGAATAATGAAGTATGATTTTGTTGCAAAAATGACCTCTAGTAGGTTTTTTGGGTCGCTGATCACGATTCCGCTGTTATTTTTCAAAAAAAACTCCAGATGGAAAATTCGGGAAATTTGAGATTTTCCTGAGACGGTTATGAATAATAAAGTATGATTTTGTTGCAAAAATGACCTCTAGAGGTTTTTTGGGTCGCTGATCACGATTCCGCTGTTATTTTTCAAAAAAAACTCCAGATGGAAAATTCGGGAAATTTGAGATTTTCCTGAGACGGTTATGAATAATAAAGTATAATTTTGTTGCAAAAATGACCTCTAGTAGGTTTTTTGGATCGCTGATCAAGATTCTGCTGTTGATTTTCTCGGAAAACCGTCTCCAGTATAACAAAATTATATTTAATTATTCCAAACCCCAGGAAAATCCCGAATTTTCCATCTGGAGGGAGTTTTACGAAAAAACTAACAGCGGAATCGTGATCAGCGGCCCAAAAAACATACTAGGGGTCATTTTCGTAACAAAATTATACTTTATCATTTATAACAATCTCAGGAAAATTTCAAATTTCCCAAACTTTCCATCTGGAGAGTTTTTTTGGAAAAAATAACAGCGGAATCGTGATCAGCGACACAAAAAACCTACTAGAGGTTATTTTTGCAACAAAATTATATATTATATATAAATTCTTCAAATTTTCCATCTGGAGGGAGTTTTCCGAGAAAACTAACTGCGGAATCGTGATCAGCGACTCAAAAAACATACTAAAGGTCATTTTTGGCTCTTCATTCATTAATTTTCTAAACTTTTGGATTGTTTTTATAAGAATGCTGCTCTGAGGGGTTGAAACCCCGTTTTTTTTTGGGGGGGGGGGGGTAGAAAGGTCGACCCCCGCGGTCTTAATAGCCATGGATGATCTATGGGGTATTAGGAACAAAATGGAAAAAAAATTTGAAATTCTAGCTTGCTATATATTTTTTTTATTTTCCGGTTCGTTGCCTGGACTATAGTATGCGTGTCCCAGAAACCATGTAGATTAGAATCTTCCCTTATAATTATGAAAATATCATCGACATGCCTGTGCTTAACTGTTGAAAACTGATTTAATTTTGATTTTAAGGAGTTATCAAGTTCGCTTAGAAAAACATTCGTCAGTAAAGGGGTGAGTGGATTGCCCATTGCACATCCGCGTGTTTATTTATAGCAATTTTTGTTGTAAAATGAAATAATTCGCTCCATGCATAAAAATGTAAGGATAAAATATTCTGAACAATTTCTATCGAGTCTGGGATATTAATATTTGAAAGCCATTTCTCTAGAACGTTTATCTATTCAGGGATTAGGGTTTGTGAACAATACATACTATAATATTGCACACTGTTTTATTAGGAAATAGTATAGATGGTTAATCAATTCAGGTCGTTAATTTGGATTTCCTGCGCGTGGTATTCTATATAATTATTTTTCATTGAATTCTATGTACAGACTAAACATTCGAGAGAGTTTAAGTAGTTGCCTATTTCAATTATTCTAACTTTTGAACAACTTTACTGATTTCAGAGTCAACTACAACTACAACCAGGACCCTAGGCTTCGTGGACATCTCTTAAACTAAAAAAGTAAAACTTTCACACGACATCACGCAAATAAGTTTCGCCAAATAAGAGTTTTTCAAGCCTGCAATAATTTACCGCCACAAATTGCTAGTGCTACATCTATTAACATGTCAACATTAATGAAGAGATGATCTTTAACCTCCTTAATAGTGTAGTCTTTTATTCTTGGTTTTTCCTCATTCATTTAACCTCAGCTCTGATCTATTTATAATAAATAAGAAAATAAATATATCGAAGATAAATGTAGATATAATCAAAGAGTGGATATCATTATATTCATTTTGTTGTTTCAGTTTTTTATCCATTTCTGATAAACAAACTGTTTATCGGGATTTGAATATTTGGTTATTGCTTTTTTGATCACGTTGATGGAAAGAATACAATTCAACATACCAAAAATGTCAAATAGAACATCTTCAACCAAGCACAAACTTATCATTCATATCCTCAGCACATTACACACTTGTCACTAATACGAACTCATGGACAAATAGAATTAGTCGGGCGGACACAAAAATCCATGCAGAAGATTATCGCTTAACGTTTTAAATATAAAGATTCGAATGAATGAAGCACCACAAGACGCTTTCAGTTTTGTTGAAACAAAAGTAAAAACTACGCTCATAAATCGTTATGTATGTGGTATTCAAGAACAAGAATGGACAACATTGTCCGATGGCCTTGACCGCACTGCGTTCTTGTTCATACAAGGCTATTACAGCTCTGCCCGGTTGATTATCTCGAGAAGAAATTCAAGCGTATTTCCTATTTCACCGACCCAGGTCATGCCGAGAATAGTTGATCGTGTTGCATATCTTGATGGATAATCGTACATGCTCAACAGAGCATAGCTGCCCTCTCCGTTTTTGAATTAAACTCATTACTATTATTAATATATAATACATTAGTTATATTATACATTGAAATTCACATTATTAGCTCTATTTAATAGCATAACCTTGATGAGGATTTTAATCACATAGGTCATCGTACTATACAGTGAGCACACGGTAACTGACATGATATATTTCAAAACGTACAACTAAAATTATCATAATCCCACCCAGAGGACCGTCCCAAAAATTTAAAAATTGTTCGTAATACACTGGAAATGAATGGCTACCCCAAAAACATTTTTCAATCCCATCATTAAAGAACAAATAAACCAAATCTATAATGGAACGTCCGGAGACCTCAGAGAAAATTAAGATATGTTTAAAAAAGTATGATATAAATGTTGCACATGAACCTACTAGCTGTGTTGGAAAATATTTCTGAAATATGAAACCTTAAATACCTAAAGATAAACAAAACCCACACAGTACACAAATTGAATTGTTTAATTGTTTAGATTATGATGGAACTTATACTGGAATCTCTAAACAATATTCACAAAAAAGAATGTATGGCCATAACTATAGCACAAGAAACAAAAACTTAGAAAATTCCACCGCCCTCGCTAAACACTGCTTTGATTATAACCATGAATTCGATGAAAAAAATGTTAACTAAGAAAACCAATTATTATAAAAGTTCTATTCTGGAGATGATTCACATAAAACGTGACTAAAAATCTGTAAATCGTATGACAGATTTTCAGACATTAAGTCTGATTTATACTAAATTAATTAACTAAAACTCTTGCAAATTCCTACATGCGTCTTTATATTGTTAAAAGTATATTTAAGGTAGACGGCTCAAATAGTAATATTCCTGATAAAGTCTGATAATCTTTTTCTATCACCTCATAAATCTTCAACATCTGGTTCGAAAGTAGATACTTGAACGTAATATTTTTTAGTTTCAGTAGTTTATAGACTTTATTGACATGTATTCGTATAATATAGAATATTACTTAACAGTGGATTCTTGATTTCATATACTTAAAACATTGATATGTTACAATTTCGATTATTCGTGTTTCTGTTCGTTTCGACGACGTGGGCATTTTTAATTGAAAATGGTGCGATAAGGACGCTTTGTGCAAATGCAATTAGTTTTTAAAAATCCTGTTTTAGACATAATAAGTCTTCTGATGATGGTCGTGAGACCGAAACTTACGTAAAGACAAAAATAATAAACACATATGTTAGTGTGACCTATTTCCCGAGAATTTATGACTGAAATTATCAGTAAAAATTCATTTTCACAGATACATCATCTTAGCATTAGATTTTCCGAAACCCGCGAAAAACTCTCTCTAGCGGATGTTGTCGCTTACTGAATGAGGCTGCAGCAAACAAATAAATAGAAAAATAAATTATTATATAGGACTCTTATGAATATATCAAGGGTGTAAGTGTAAGAAATGTTTGTTGAAAAATCTGTATCTATCCAATTTACGTTCTTTGGCATACAAGTGGCAAAAGTCACCACAAATTAATTATTATACTCTCCCCAGACAAAGTACATTTACTCAAGTTATTTCTAAGATCGTTAAAAAGTCCTACAGCAAAAATTCCTTCACCTTTCCATCGAATTTTAAGCAGCTACGAAAAAATCATTCTGTCTGTCTAGATGTCCGCCACGAAAAGCTTGTCTACATGATAAATCAAAAACGGAATGTCCTATCATAATCAAATTCTGACAAAAAATCGATTGATGTTCTGTACGAAACCTTTTGTATTTTAAGAGGATCTTGTAATAAACACACCCTTTCCTGAAGGGTTGAAAATAGAAGAAAATAACTTCCAAAATATACATTGAATCGATTCAGAAGTTTTACAGTTACAATTTGTTAATTAAAACTGCTTTCACTCAAATTTCAACAAAATCGTTCAACAACAACAACAAAAACGTAAATTTAAGTTTACACCATACTTTAACTGTTTATAACAAACGGCGTTCCAGAGTCTAGGAGACTTGGCTCCCTCCCACTCAGAAGGTTCCGGTTCGATTCCCAGAATCTGAATTTTTTGTAATAACATTATCTTAAGAACATTATCAATTTGAATATTATTTATAATGAAATATGTAATTTATTTCATTATCTTTACACAAATGCGAAGAGTATCTTATAGAATTTAAAAAAATTATATAAGAATCAGTAACCAAATCAAATGATTCGCGGAGAGTAACATTGCCAAGCACACTATTCTTCAAGCAGCAACACCAGTTTTATTTCACCTATTTGTCGCTCACATAAAATCAGGATGTGTTTCCTCTAACAGATAACAGCTAGTGATGGTTTCTAATCTATTTCCAACTGTGTTTTTTATAACATAAAAAGAGTGTCAAGGGGAATTCGTAATGACAACTGTAATTGAGTGTTTCAACGGACCACCTGCCATCAAGAGTTTGAACATCACTTTCATCTCAAAACCGCAGGAATGGTTAAGTTGTATGTCACCGGGCCCATGAGTTAATTTACGACTGTAAAACAGTTTCTCATTCATTCATAATCCTACTGACTGAGGAAGCGTTCGTGCGGCCGTTTCTACCCACTCCAACTGTCAAGGCCACGCGCTGTGACTTTACCCCACATGGGGCGGTTATATTTGATCAGCACAATTCTTCAAGAAATGAAATGTTAGTTAATATTCTGAGTATGGAATGAAGGGTTATCCTCAGCTAGAGATAAATATGAATTTACAAAATTAATTCTGAGTAGTGTTCAAAATGCTATGTGGGTCAAACTAGAAGAAACATTTTAACTCATTATAAAGAATATGTTACTCACATGAAAGAGAATAATAGAGAAAAATGAATCATTAATCCCAAATAATGTTTGAACAGATACATTTTGTTTTCTTATTTAGTTTACTATGATGATGGCTAGCTACTTGGTGGGTGAAAGGATGCTTAGTACTTTAATAATATTTTTAGTGGATAAGGGTGATTATTTCGTACTTATTAGTGATCCACAGTTCTGAACACTTTTAGTGTATTAATATTCTGCTTTTATCATCCAATAAGAATGAATTTACACTAACTGATTGCAGACACTAGAATTGTCCAAGGCTAATCCAATAGATAGTTCGCAATTTCAAATTAAGTTTCCAAAAAAAAAACATAAACTTGTAAGTTTATGTTAAGACCACGGAAATCTCATCAGCATTGACTGGTGAGGTTAGATCAGTGAAGGTCCGGAGTACTTGACCAAGACCAACCAAAGATGATTTGAAGAACAACAAATTAGCAAACAAACATTTCAAATAACTACGCCAACTCAACGTATGCCCCATGTTTGTAATATTGACCAAAGCTTTTAGCAACGTCATGATAAATTCTTGATTCATTTTAAAAATGGGCATCGTACCAACCTCGGTATAGAGTATAGATCTTTCAGTGATGAGTGGGTTTGAAAGTCCTTGTGAATTATTGCCGCATTTCAAAAGGTCTCTTTCAAGTTTATTCAAATGCGTGGTCTTTTTTTTAATAACGTTAAAAGCTCCACCGTATTAACAACTCAATTTTATTAGTGATGTCCGTCTTGGAGACCGAAGACAACGTCATTGTATTCAACTTTGAATGCACGCAGCCACTGAGACAAAAGTTATATACCGTGAAGTCGACAACAAGTAATCCTTGTTCTTGAATTTGAACATTCTTACGCTAGAAAAATTACAGGCGTCATATTTCGCTTTATAAAATGTAGAACCCTTTTAAAATATGTTTTGTAGTTTGGATATTTGAAGGGTCTTGATCTGAGCTTGAAAAAATTAACATGGGGAATTATCAGAAGTGACTAATGACTATTGTATTGCCTTTGATCATAACAATAATAATATTTATTTGGTGCTATGGATGTTTTCACAGGTGAATGTATCATAGTTTATACGGGCTAGAGAAAACAATGGATTAGGATGCTCAAGAGCTAAAAATTATGCAAGACGATCAGGAGCGTATAAAAATACTTAAAAGATAATTTACTTCGACATTCATCCAATACGTAATAACATAATTTCACATAAATATATTCTGATGGAACGGTCAAGAGTTTGAGAATGATGGAATATATTTTGCAACAATTCTTACAGCTTTCCTTTGGTCCCAAAAAGTAATACGGTAAAAAAGATGTGAATGAATCATGGCAAAGTAAGTTGAAAAAACTGAGACAGAAACAAGGTTTTTGAAATTCCTCTATTTTAGTGATGAGTAGAAAACTAGAATGATTAACCCAAGAGAGTTTGGGATCAAGAATACCTAAGAATCTTAGGCACTCCACTGAGGATAGTTTATTCTATTTTAATGTGAAATATAGGTCTTGATTCTAGATTCATTCAAGCTCAAGTCAAGTTTAGCCTCTGAGTCCTGGACAACTACTTTGAATAACTGTAGAAATACGTATTTTAGCTGTCATACGCAAATAGAATGAGGTCGTGCTTAAAAATATATATGATACATCGTTTATAAACATTAAGCACATTTTCGACCTGTCCTGGAGTACTGATCATATGTTTGGAGTTCAGTCATAGTACAGAGCCCTGTGGAACACCCTAATTGTTTTACCGTAAACTCTATGTTTCTTCAAGTCTGTGAGCTTCTATTAGAGAGATACTGTTATTAGAGAATTTGTTGTAGAAGTTTGGTTATCAGAATTTTAGAAGAGGCACAATCAAAGTCATTGGTTGGATCGTAAAAGAAAGCATGCATGTATTCTCATTTCTCGGAACTTTTTGCAACTTGTGTACAGCTGTAATAGTGAAGTGTCCGTTTCTAAATCCAAATGGTGTAGATACAGCATATTTTCATTCTCAAATACTTGTTTGTGGTACAATAGTCTATAATTAGTCAACTGATCAGTAACGACGGGGGTTTTTTGTGCCAAATTTTAGAACTGAAAATATGTATGTAACATATACTGATTATGATCTTGAACTTACATTACTGCTTCGAATTTGAAGATGACTCAAGAAACATACCTGCAAATGAAAACAAGAATTAATATTCGGTACATTACATTTTCAAACACAATTTATTACTAATAACACACAAATTATTTCTGAAACACTAATATGAACTTGAATAGATATCAAAATAGCTGACGTAATCCAGATGAAGAATATGTGGCCATATTATTATAACGAAGACATGTACAAAGAACTGTATATATTTTGGAGAATATGATGTGAATACCATATTGTGAAGATTTTACATTTGCAAAATACATTCAAGGAATCTCCAAAAATAGAATATTTTCAAGTAAATGTGTATTTATTTGTTCAAACTTTATATCTACATAACAACATAAAGAATATATTCCTGAAGGTGTAGAACACGTCATAAATATAAGATAATAAACAATGATCAACCTTTTTACCGAGTAATTAAATATAGAATGAACAATGACAATACTATTTATTATATGAAGACAATAGATAAATACACATCCGTAGTACTATAAAATGAGCAATTTAAGATATAACAATAAGTTGCACAATATGTTGATGATCTTAAAAGTTATCAAGAATTATTAATTATTTAGAGTTATTGAATGTCGAAAGCTATTTTTTTTATATTCCGACTATATAAAAAGAATTTGTTAATACAATCTTAAGAGGTGATTAAAATGTAAAAATTATTAGAAATTATCAATTTTTAAGTTATTCAATGGTAAAATTAATAAAATAGCACAAAAACAATTTGTAAAAGTCAAAGCTTAAGACAACAATATTACAAATGTTCAACATTTATACTGGCCATGTGCCCGTCGGATTATTTCAATACTCATCTTTTGTGCAATAAGTCTTCTTTAAGAGGGATGATTTCTATTTGTATTTCAAGAAAGCCAATGGCATCAGACAGTATAAAGTACGATGTTATACAGGTTGTTGCCAAATAAGTGCGAAAGTATTTAGGGGATGATTCCATTTACAGAAGATCCGTCATGCACGATGTTGTATTTTATTGAAAAACTATTGCTTTTGCGGAAATCTTGTTTTGTAAAAAAGTTCTGGTAAAAAATGAAATAGGGGTTGCTTGTTTCACCCCTTTGAAAGATCACAACAAATTTAGAAAAATATTCATAAGTAGCCTTTTTATTGGTAAAACACGCTCACAAAATGCCATTTCTCTCTTCAGCAATTTCAAGAAAAGAAAAAACTAATACATTTTCTCTTTTTTGGAAACGTATAACTTTTCAAGGAAAGGCCAAAGAGCTTTCGTATAAATGAAAGACCCACTTTAATTTTCCCTAAAACCAAATGAATTTTTTCCAGCCTAATACGTATGATCTCTCTGACATTCTTGGGATAGGTTTTTATTTGAAACAATAAAAATTATTGATTCATAATATATTATATAAATGCCTGCAAGGAAAGTGTATTTCTGAGGAACTTGTCCAGAATTTATTACCGTACTAGATTTACGATTCTATGTTCGCGTAGTAAACCTTAAAAGTAGAGTGCATGCTTGTTAGAGTAGAGGTTATTTACAAAATAATTAATAATTGGTGAGTTATAAATATCAAGTTGGTGATTCAATATTGAATTACCATTGTTTATAATATGCTTTAAAACTAAACCTAAAAGCATGAGTGGGAACTGGAAAACATAATATAAGTACAAATAGGACCCTTAATAATAAACGTTACTAATGGGAAACAGCTTCCGATGATAAATAATTTTCATTCACTAATTTAGAAGATATTATAAACATGTGTCTATTTTAACTTAGTATAATTGATATTACTATTTAAAACAGTGCCAACGTATTTAAAAACTTCCATTTTGAAATACATTATTGTTTAACCAATTTAGTACCAAGATTGAGTTGAAATTTTCATTAAATAGTAAATACCTATTAATTATAACCACCGCCTAAGTATAACCCGGGAAAATATTACCGTGTACCTTGTTTAAATTTACTGTCATTTGGTTTGAAATAATCTTCAGTTCAAAATAAAATTTTTAGAAACAATAAAAAATCGGCGATTTCTGATTTTTTTTAATTACGATTTTTATCAACCCCGGTTCAGTCATTAATGTTAATGTTTTTATTAAACTTTGTTAATAATGATCCACTACATAGCAATCTATTTATAATATTCGAAGTTATCGAAAGCAATGTTTGAGTAAGACTGAAACCAAAATATAATGCTCAAGTAGGTATTCACTTTCGACCCAGATGTTGGAGATTTATGAGGTAATAGGAAAAGATTGTCACACCTTACTAAAAATATTGACATTCAGGGTTTTGATTAATTGAATTAATATAGATCTCAATTAAAGATTGAACGTCTGTTCTATGATTTACAGACCTGGAGTCACGTTTCATGTGCTTGAGATGACTTCGAATATTATAAGTAGATTGCTAGCAATATTCGTACACTTAAAACATCAATGTGTTACAATTTCGATCACTCGTGTTTTTTGCTTGAAATAAGAGCGACAAGGACGCTTTGTGACATTGATACATCTTCTGATGATGGTCGGGAGACCGAAACGTACATAAAAATGAAAATCATCAGCATATGTGTTCGTGTTACTTATTTATTTTTCTTATACAGAAAATATCCAAATCAATTACCTTTTCTTTGAGGTATGACTCGAGAGATGATGATGATGATGAAGGGAGTATTGCATCGAATATTATGAAATATAAAACGATATTAGTAATAGGTCGTTTTCAAATCATAATTTTGTTTCATTACTATTTGCTTGCACTGTATATCAGAATTGAGAACGTTATTATGAAACTTGTCATGATGCTTTTCAGTCGAATTGATCTGATCCTCCGTTTCAGAGTCGATGAGATTAATATCTAATTTTTCAACGCTCATTGGATGTACTCTTGAAGATCCCGATTGGGAGGGCAGTGAAAACTCATCCCGAAACGCCACTAGATTAAAAACGTATAGGTTTTAGCGTTGCTTGCATTATTGAAAAGATTTCCGCAAATTCGAAGGGTTTCCGGTTCTAACCATTCCCGATAATTCCGACCCTTTCAATCACATTGATAGTGCCACTACTGACTTATAAACGTACAAGTTTACTTTTTGTAATCTATATGCCAGACGTGTAACGGTTTAAACACCCTTGGATAGCTTGAAATATATTCAAATTCGTTCGAAAACTTGAAAGAGGTAAAACTCCGAGAGGGTTAGCTTAAATGAAAGAGTGAGGAAGTCAGTTGGTACGGAATGAACGTAAATAATTTATCGAAGCATGCAGGGTTTCGTAATATTACATCTTCAAAAGAGGTATATTCTAGCAATCTGAAAATGTACGAACCTATTTTACACTCCTCCGCGCAATCCTAGATTCTCTTCGCGATACTAATATTTCAGAATTCATTATTTAGCCCGTGTTAGAATTAGTTAGAATGCTCCTACAATTCATCTGAACAACAGATTACTTGGTATCATTTCTGAAATAACTCAAACAGGAAGGATACAAACATTATTTATTTATTTATTATTATTAATGGGACGAACCCTTTTACAGTATAACAAATGTAGTAAAATATAATGTGTCGTAAAAAGAATAAAAAGAATATAAAATAAAGAGCAAATATACATAGAAATATACATACATTCGTAATTAAATAATCTATCTATGTTAAGCTAGTTTTAAAGCCCTTTGAAAATCAACCAAACAAATATTCCAAAAATTGAGATTATTCCAATAATGATTTGCGGTAGATAAAATACAACAAAGTGGAGAATGCATTAGGTAGTTTGTTCTGCTATATGGTAGGTGAAATATATTAATATTAGCCGAGCGGGTATTTCTTTGGGGAATGCGGAAATTAATTTGTAATAGTAAATCAGAGCAGTTAACTAACCCATTAATAAACTTGAATACAAATTTTAGATCATTATGATTTCTATGTAATGTTAATTTTTCAATATTCAGAATAGATTCAACAAAATCGTAATTGAATTTATAGTCACGAAATCTAATATCCATTTTATAGGCGACAAATCTAAGTTATTATGTTGAACCCTTTCAATCATCATACGATGAACATTAAAAGAAGCAGACCACATAGAAGAGCAATACTCAAGATGCGGACGCATCAATGCTGTGTAACGATATCTCATAGAAACAATGTTATGAAAATCGCTAGAAACACTTTTTATAAAACCTAAGGGCTTGAGTGCTTTATTAAATGTATAATCACAATTTGCAATGAAAGTAAGCTTGCTGTCCATAAATAACAGCAAGAGCCCTTATATCTGTTTTACTCCCTAAGATTATTGATATAATCGAAATCCACAAAACTATTGGTTCCATAAAACCTGAGTACTAAGCATTTATCAACATTGAGTTCCATCCCATTTTCGTTGCACAATATTTAAGGTTCTGTTAACTCTTTTTGAACTGTAAGAGCATCTAAAACAGATTCAATGACATAGAAAAGTTTCAAATCATTGGCAAAAAGCAAAAAAACGACATATCGATGAAAAGGAGAAACAGCAATGGCCCTAAATGTGACCCCTGAGGTACCCCCGATGCAACATTAATTTTTTCAGGAAAAAAAGTTGTTAGCTTTACTATTTGTTTCCTGTTGGTAAGGGAACTTTTGAACCACTCCAATAATGCCCATGTATACCTACTGAGTAGTTTTGAGAACACTACTCGTGATTTATGCGGTCAGAAGCTTTACAAAAATCGATGTATATACAATCTACTTGACCCTTTCCATGTATAGCCTTCAAGACAAATTGTGTAAATAGTAATAAATTAGCCTCAGCAGATTTTCCATCTGTGTATCGCTGTTCATCAATTATTATATGTTTATAGACTAGAGAAAGATGTTCCGTTATTGGAGAGGATTAACAATAATTTGGCAAATAAGAAATTTGCTCACTACGAAGATCCATATATGTATATCATTATATTCAATTCCACCAAATAGAGTTCAGGTGTATTCCATAAAACCGACATAAGACGAATAATGACTAGAATAACATACTTATAGTAGCGAACATAGTATAGATCCATATACAATATGTTCCGCTTCGAAGGATGATAACAAGAATCGCTACAAGGCTCTAACGAGAGTAGGTCAGATCGATACAGCTGTCAACTACTCTTAGTATCTTTGTTCACATCCTTTTGTGTTCTGAGTTAGACTCGGTGAGTAGTTTTCTCTATTTATGGATATATCCCGTGTAATTCAACATCCGTGGATGTGTTAACTATAGAGCTAGATGTTGAGAAATTATGCCTGATGTACCAAATATTTATCAGTATTATAGGTCAAATAGGTCATTACAGACATCACAGTTGAATAGCTCCAGACAGCTGTTTCGCTCATCAGTGGAACGATCAGTGCTGTTAGCCTAGTAATGAAGCCCAAATCGACGTGACTAACTAACATTTTTTCTTATGGACCGATTTTGATTTGTGAGGGCTCATCCGATTTGTCTTGACATCTAGATCAAAGCTTATGACTTTTGGTCCTTGACAAATTTTTTATTTTGTTAATAAACAACAAATAGTGACAAAACATTTTTAAACGTTATTTTCCATTGATTTTAAGCAGGTAGTGTATTTTTTCACTTATTTCACTAATAAACAGTGTTTATTCAATGTTTATAACAATTTATTAATAAATAAACAATTCGTTAATTGACAAATTAACAAGACAATAAAACTTCTCTGAATATTCAACATTAGAGTCATTTTCGGATAATTAGGACCTGGATAAATGTTTTTTAATATCAAGAAAAGGTTATATTCTAAAATAAATTGGAACAAAACATTTCAAATTATATTTACATTAGTTTTAATTAAATTAAGACAAAATTATGAAATATTATGTATACATTATTCGTTCTCATCATTATCATCACCATTTTCATCATCGTCATCTTCATTATTATCATCATTTTCATTTTCAATTCTATTATCATTACATTCATCATGATTTTCTTCTTGAAAATTATTGGAACAGTTGCCCATAGAATTTCCGCATGTTGGTGAACAATCCATACACTCACATTACCAGTGCAGCCTTTTGTGCAACCACATGAAACAGTTTCAAGAACAACTTCTGGGATTGGAGTTTTGTTAATTTTTTTATTTATTTCAGAATATAGCCTTTCCTTGATATGAAAAAACATTCATCCAAGTTCTAATTATCCGAAAATAGTTAGAAAACTTTCATTTTTTTGTTAATTTGTTAACTAACAAATTAACTATTAACTAATGCTATTAGCAACTAATTAAAAAATGGACATCAAATTCATGTTTAGCTTCATTGTTTTGTTGATTTGTTAACTAACAAATTGTTTATTAACTAATGCTATTAGCAACTAATTAAAAAATGGACATCAGATTCATGTTTAGCAGGTTCTAATTAACCGAAAATGACGAATGTCGAATACATAGGAAACTTTTATTTTTCGTTAAATTGTTAACTAAGAAATTGTTTATTAACTAATTATATCAGCAGTTACTTAAAAATGGACATCAAATTCATGTTTAGTGAGTTGTCCGAAAATGACTCTAATCTAGAATATTTCGAAAATTTTAATTTTTTTTTGCTAATTTGATAATCAACAAATTGTTAGTTCATTAACTAATTATATTGGCAACTAATTGAAAAATGGACATCAAATTCGTTTTAAAAGGTTCAAATTATTCGAAAATAACTCTAATCTCGAATATTTAGGAAATTTTGTTTTGTTTGTTAATTTCTTGATTAACATATTATTATAAACATTGAATAAACACTGTTTATTGGTCATATGAATGAAAAAATACTCTACCTGCTTAAAATCGATGGAAAATAGCGTTTAAAAATATTTTTGCGACTATTTATTGTTTATTAACATAATAAACAATTTGTTAAGGACCAAATGTGGCAAGCTTTGATCTAGATGTCAAGACGGATCAAATAAGTCCTCACATATCTGAATGGGTTCATGAGAAAAAATTTTCGCAAGTCAGCTCGATTTTGGGTCTCATTTACTGGAATAATTATGGAGATTTAGTAGGTTGGTCTATTATTCGCTTCAGTATATGAGTATTTAGTAGGAATTCTAGTCCTTCTTTGGCACTCGAGTTAGTCAACATTTTAATGTGTATATCATCTAATAAGAGCACTTTATCGTAATGAGGTGTAAGTGTACTTAGTATATCTTCAATTCCAGCTAGAAATAATTCAGTGTTACCATCAGAACGTTAGACAGTACAAACAGTCTATGTTGTAGTTCTTAATTTATATTGTAAATAAATATATATATTCAGTCCAACTTGTTTTAATTATATTAATTTTTCTTGCTTTTATTATTGATTTCAATATAGAATGCTGCATCTCCACCTCTAAATAGTACCTAATTCCTAGTATATTCCAAATATGTTAATGTGTCAGAAACTGCAACATTCTACGTTTGATAAAACAATGAAATATACAATACGTTTCAGAATTGAACATCGGTCCATGGTAATATCTCCACACTGGCGACGTCGATGCGGCTATAAAACAACTGATGGCCTATTTTAACTTCCAACATTGTTGCTTTTGCCATTACAGTTAATCCATTAGTCGTTGGAACATCTTCGTTAATTTTTACGATGTCCTCGAGACTCCAATTCCGTAATACTAGTTAGTGGGAGCCTCGTTAAATTTATTTTCCGACACGTTCCATTAAAAGAAATCTGGCGCATTTCGAATCGGAAAATTCATCAAAGCATCAACTGTAGAGACTTCAAAAAGTACCACTAGTTAAGTCAATGGGGGATTTCACTTCATTTATTTGACTTCTACAGTTTTCCCCGACGACAAAAGTACAATATTTTTAGTACATTAAAACATATCAAAACAATTCGTAAAATAGGTTGAATTTATATGTATTATTATAAAAAAATATAAAATATATATATTAAAACGATTTTTGAATATTAATTGAATTTTCAAACTTAAATAAGCAGTAGAAAAATTTTCAGGATAATTTTTAGATTTTTATTTATTAACGATAAAAGTTTGAGAAGTGATACAGATAGTTGATAAAGACTTTTTTGCCAAGAACTTTTCCAAAAAACCATTTGCTTCGGTATACTCATTAAAAAAATTCTTGCAAAAACATACATATACATGTTAAAAAAAGTTTAAGAAAATCAAAATTGTTTAGAAGGCCTCATTGTATACGTCTGATTTTAAAAAATTTCTTTGATTAAATATTTCTAAAAATTTCTACAATTTCAAAGAAAGCTGGTTTTTTTTCCGGACAAAACCGATTTGAGGGAAATGTTGTAAATGAAAAAATTAAAATTCGATCACACATTCACCGGCATTTTTCCTGATTTTACTATACCTTTTACATTTTCCCTTCCCATTATCAGGAATTTTCGATGAGTCATATTTCGGAAAATATTTATTTTTCAGAAGAATTCGCCGGAGTATAAACATCTTATTTTGGGTGAAAAATGGTTAGAATATATAATTTTCTTCATTTTTACTCAAATTCAATAAGTGACGGAACCGGTGATAAAAGGGGTGTTTTCTACCCCTTCCAATCTTTTTCGCATTTAATTGTATTTTTACCTTTTCCATTGGCGTCCTTATTACCGATTGCACAAGGTTTCATCGATATTCATTTTGTAAAACTCAAATAAGAGATTTTGGTTATTTTAACGCTTCGTTGACTGGACCACATTTACTTCATGACATACCTATCGTATATTTTATAATTCGAATTCAACTTTTCGAAAGCCACGTCTGTAGAAACAGGGGGTAAGAGCTCTGAAGAGTTTTTATTTCTGGAATTAACGTTTCCTAAATAAATGTGATCATTGATTCTGGTGCAGAAATGATGCAACATTGGTATTATAAATACAGTCCAAGATCAATCTACGGGTAGAAAATGGTTATAATTGGGATGGTGGAAATTGTATAGATGACAAGTATTCTAGTATAGATTATTAGGTTTGGCACTAGACTGAAACATTTCAGTGGGACAAACATTACAGTAATTTTGTTTGGCAACGGAAAAATTTCCAAAACCCGTTAAAATTAATTCAAGATCTTGATTGAGGTGAAAAATATTAGAATTCTTTAATTTTCGCCAATGAACAATTTATCCATTAGTGGAGGAATATGTCAGAAATGATAATGTATGTAGACTAACTGTTAGCTTGCCTAATTGAAAACACATTAGAGATTCGGAACAAGTCTAATTATGAATTAATTTCTTTATGATGATCATATAAAAAAAACAAACAAAGGTTCACCCAACCAAATATTTAGAAAAAATATTGACGTAAACGAATACGTCAGCACAATTAGCAAGTTACACGGGTGTATCTATTTGATATTTGCTGTAAGCCAAAAAATATTTATCAGCTAATATTTAAACAATGAATAAAAAAACACTGCCCTATTCATTACAGTCAATATAAGCTCTGCGTTCATTTTCTGCCTCCGTTTGTGATTAGCAGGCAAATTTCTATCCAAATCAAGGTTTCACCCAGATCCCAGTATTCATAACAACGTAGAGTTATAGTTCCAAGCAAAAGTAAACACCGATTCAAATTATGACATGCACTATTCCTTACGTTCCACGTGAAATATGCATTAGTAGAAAAAGCTACACTCAACACTTATACATCACTATCCCGAATAGTAAACACGGTTTTAAACTGAAACTTATTGCGGAAGTAATTAAAATATTTTATGAGTTAACCTACCATTTTGATTTATATGATATGACGTTTGTTAAATACCCTACAGCTGTATAAGTAGACTGCTGATACGAATCCAATTTACAGGCGTACTTTGAATTCGGTGTACATCCGCGGAATAAACGGTATAGGGAGACAGATCCAATCTCTTCAATATTGAGTTATAGCTGTAGTTGTGAATGAATGGTGCCTTCGCTGCTATATCATATATACTTCAAGCCCATCGTACAACAGGTAAAGCAGACTAAGTATCAAAAGTAAATTAAGGATCTATACTTCTGTGATAAGACCAATAACATATGCCACCGAAATATGGTACAAGCATCACCCGCGCCACTTTGCTAATAATACAGAATAAGGTAATCAGATCCTATCTGGATGCACCATATTACGTAACAAACGACCTGCTCCATAGGGATACAGGAATACCTTAAATTGGGGTAATATTTCGGAAACAGGTGATAAACGCATTCGAAAAAGTGGAAACGCATAGAAATCCCACAATCAGAGGCGCAGCGGCATATGACCCGTTGTTGGAGTCAAAATGGGCCAAAAATGGGAAATAAACTGAAATAATAACCAAAAGAGTTTTTAATAAAAACGCAGCGGAAAACGAGCACGGCTCGAATTCGCTAAAGCAAATGGAAAGAAGGCGAAAAAAATAATATAAAAAACTGTTACATTGTTACTGATAAGATATTACGCCATGTTTCGCGTTACCTTAGCGAGAAGCAAGATGACTTTATGTCTGGCAGATCTAAAACAACTAATCTTCTCAGGTACAGTGCGTTTCTATGTAACTCTTCAGATAAGAGAAGGCAAGTGGAATCGGTATATGCAGACTTCTCCAAAGCATTCGATAAAGTCAATTTCTGCTTGCTTCTTTAAAAAACCAGCAATGTATGGTGTTATGATGAGCTGGTTCTAGTCGTTTTTAGATGGTCGTCAGCTGCAAGTAGTAGTAAATGGCTTCGCATCAAAAAAATATACATCCACATCTGGTATTCCACAGGGATCAAATTTAGGCCCGACATTATTTATAATTTTTATCAATGATCTTTGTGGAATATTTAGTTCAGATAGTCTTCTATATGCTAACGACTTGAAAATATTCAGAAATATTTCATCGATGGCGGACAGTGATTTGTTACAGAATGACCTTAATAGGCTTCTAGAATGTACCCGACTGAATAAACTCCTACTGAACTGTGATAAATGCTGTACAATTTCATTCACAAGAAATATCATAAATTACTCAACTACGTCATACGTATTGAATAATGATAAACCATTGAAAAGGGTAGACAGTATGAAGAACTTTGGAGTGACATTCGACTCTAAACTAAATTTTAAGCTGCACGTGTAGCACATAGTCAGAAAGACATACTCTATGATGGGGTTTATTTTGCGAGTTGGTAAACATTTTAAAACAGTGGATAGCTTCAAAAAACTATACTTTGACTATGTAAGATCTCATTTGGAGTATTGCAGTGTTGTATGGTATTCGTCGTTCATTACATACATTCAGCGGTTGGAATCGACCCAAAGAATATTTACTCGTTATCTGTTTCTCAGAGTGAATGGTCACCTGCCTGATTATGGTACTTATCCAGAAAGGATACGGATGTTTGACTTGCAGCAGCTTGAACTGAGGACAGTCTCAGACTTACTGACGTTATTCAAAATAATAAGACACAAATATGATTTTGATAAGCTTAAGGGCTGGGAGTGCGTCCACAAGATCAACCGATCTTTTTCACATTAAGCGCCTTAATACGAATCTGGGTTCACATGGTCCACTTGCTCGAATGTGTGGTGAATACAACCGGGTCTCTAATAGTCTAGATATATTTCACGATTTATTCAGTCTTCAAAAGTAATGTAATTCATATTATGTTCCATTCCACTGTCTGATGACGGGATGTTATAGGTATTATTCTATGTATAATATTGCTCACTGGTTGTATGCGTTATTGACTACTGATGTTTATTCTTAGATAATATATGTCGAAATTCGCTTACTATTCAACATTATACTGTAGGTTATTGATACTTTTATTTATATATGTACTTTTTATATTGTGACAATCCGTTATTGGACACATTGTGTCTGTTGAGTGTACTACAGTTCTAATAAATAAATAAATGAGTAAAGCCCATCGTACATTTTCAAGGGGTCAAGTGACTCACCATGAATTACTTTCAGAACGATATTGCTCTATAAAACAATAACTTTACTATGCAGTCTATTTTGAGCGGTACAGGTAAATTGAATTTTCCATCCGAAGTTGGAAAATTTCGACAAAATATTCTTGTATGGCATTCTCCGATGAGATATATCATGAAAAAAAACCTGGAGCCTACTGCCGTAAAAAAAATAAAGGGACCGGAAACCAGGAGAATTATTGATTTTCTGAAAATTTTCCCCCCGAATATAGATGATGTACTACTCTACGGCGTTTGAACTATTCGATTTCTTAGTGTCTCAGCACTCTAAACACGTTTGTGCTCGTGAATCATGTGCTTACGAGCACTTCTTTAAATGGGTGCTTAGGGCTTAGTGCTCTGAGCACTTTATGAAAGGGCTTAGTGTTTTATGCTCTCAAAAACTGCTCCTAATCAGTTAATATGTTGAGTAATTATTAATAAGTTAAACTATTATTGCATATTGATATTTTTAATTTTATATCAATAATCGTTATTTCACTAAAGGGTCTATTATTTTAGATAGTCCTTAGAAACGTTCTACGATTCCTGATTTTAGTTCAAATATTCACACGATGTGTTGAGAGTAAAATGGTCAACGTTCAAATTTATATTTCTTCATAATTTGAGTTACGACACTGACAAACATTATTTTGCTATTAAATATTTACAAGTATGATGGATATCCATCTCTCGATTACCTTCTAACATTGTTAACGTAAACAAGATACATCAAGTATTCATTGAATAATGATGACAGATTAAATACATCAAAATTTCAACTGTCACTGCGATAATATAATATCTCAATTTATTGAATCTGAATACTTGTTCCTTATTACATTTGAATATGATGATACATCAAGGTGAACAATTCAAAATATGGCATTGCCTTAAATTGTATTATGTAGAATATCTCAAGCAATAAAATTTTTTTCAATTTCAACACATCTCGAAAACGAAGCCTTCTACGACATATGTTTATTGAACTTTTCTTCTTAAAAACACTTGTTCTATCTCCTGTTGCAGTTTGGCTACAAAAAACTGACTCACCCGTATGAGTGTGCCTCATATATCGGCGAAGATAATTCAGTGCATTATTACATCCCGCACGTCAGGCCCATGTATTGATAACGCTCAAAACAATGTTCCGGAGAACGTTCTGAAGTGTACCTATATCAAGTTTGATTCGGCTGTCTACGGTTATCTTCGCCATATGCTCTTATACCGTCGGTTTATGGCACAAAGCATCGTATCTCCGATAAACGTCTTGCCTTCATAGTATACAATGTGTGAATTCAATTCGAAGACATGAAGTCTGGAGTGAGCCTTTGAACTGGCGTTAAGAGGCCATGATGAGACATTGACGTCGGAAAATCCAGGTATCTATATATGTAGGCCTAATCAACTTTGCTGTTGAATTAGACGCTGGGCTTGCATTATATATGAAAGGTTCGGGTTCACACATGTTTAATAGCGTCTCAAAATCTATTCAGAACGAATTGCTGGATGCAAAGTTGCAAATTTACAAGCAGGAGATATCAAAAGATATTAAATCTGCAAATTTGATTGCTTTGGAGGCCGATGAAAATACAGACACCTCTAATCATCAGCAAATGGTTGTTATTATTCGATACGTGTTCAATAGATACATTTTTGGATACTTTTGGTGTTTTTTTAAGCTGGGTGAACATAATGGTGATGTATTAGCAAAAACATTGCTGAATGAATTGAAAACTATTTTAAATTCCCCTTCTGGGTCTGATAACAATAAACTAATTGCTCAAAGTTACAATGGAGCGTCCGTGATGAGTGGTAAGACAAACGATGTCCAACCTATTATCAAAACAACATTTTCACATGCAAATTATATTCACTGTTACGCGCATCAATTTAATGTAATTATTGAATGAGCGGCACAGTGCAATAAGAAAGTAAAAATTTTCTTTGCAAATTTGCAGTCATTTTCAAGCTTTTTATCTCGATCGTCAAAACGAACGGTAATTCTTGATGAAATAGTTAAACGTAGCTTACCACGCGCTGTTCCTACATGCTGGATATTTAATAGCCGAACCATGAACACATTATTTGAACACCAGGATTCTTAAAGAAGCAAGTGGTCTATTGAGACATTTGAATTGCCCAGAATTTCTCTACTAGATGAAAATGTTTCATTTCATCATGCCACATGTTGAAATATTATTTAATCAGACTCAAAAGCGCGGGATTGACAGTGCTCAACTTCAAAAAACAATTGAACAATTCCAACAGCAAATTATTCGAATTAGAAATTCTACTGACAATGACAATCAAGAACGCAATAATGTAGAACCTGCTAGAAAAAAAAAAAAGAGAGCTGGAGATAACAGAGCTGTTATTGCAAAGGAAGTATGTGACACTATTTAAGATTTATAGATAAGCATTTCCACAAAAACATTTTGATGAAACTGTGAAATCTTATCCTATGTTGGACAGTGTAGAATTAAAATTTGAACTTTCAGCAATTTATGAGCCCAATGACATGTGTGACGTAGGTGGTATTTTGCCACTTTTAATGTTCAAACTATCATACACCTATTATCCCAAGGAGACAGAATTGTTTACATTCAAACACGATCAGACATTGTCAAATTTCGGACCCCTCAGACCGCTGTATATTACAAGTATGCCCGACTGGAATGTGCTGTTGTCGGATTAGTCGTTCTGTGTGTCGGATTGAGATTTGTAATTATTATTAAACGGCCATAGCATTATTTATTAGTTATATCAGAAGCAATATTGTTAAATGTCGTGTTTTCTGAAAAATATTCCATAATTTATGGTAACTTGAAATATACAATCGAATTATTGCATAATTTGTTCAGAAATCGACAACGCTGCGCACATTTAATATATGGGGACTTGGTTCTGTACTACGCAATTTGACAGCTTCCGTATTTCTCGTAGCCATTTCGAAGCGGTGTTGCCTTACAAGTGGTACCAAGTCTTCAATCATAGTTACAGCGTTGCCAATAAGAAGTAATTATGACTCGACGACAAAGAGGTCCGTTGGTTTTCTTTGTCATACTTCATGTAATCATTGTGATAAGTCAAATAGAGTTTTATGAATGAGATGTTTCGTCTCCTTAGGATAATAGAGGTTTTGACGGAAATATACAAGCTGTTGGATATTATTAGTACAACGCCTATGTCGACAGAAGAATGTGAACGATGTTTTTCCACCCTCAAACGCATTAAAACTTTATGAGAGGCACAATTTCAGAAGATCGACTGAACGCATTGGCGGTTCTATCAATGGAAAAGAAGTTCGCCCAGTCTATCCCGGATTTTGACAACAAAGTCATAGACGTTTTTTCTAGCTGGAAAAATAGGAGAATGAATTTTATGTACGAAAAATAGGTAAGTTTTTTCTTTTGCTCACCCTCTTTCATGACTCACGAGCCGCCGCTGCCTAATTCTGTGACTGAGTATACTAAATTACTTTTAGAAAAGTTTTTCCACCGTATTATTATGTAAATCCTTAGTTGAATGATTAAAAGTCATAATTGCGTTTTGGTCTAACGTCAAATTAGTACATTTTTTCGAATTCCAACATCGGAACGAGAGAATCAAGCACAGAAGAGTTAAGTACGCATTCTCAGTTGGTAAATAATTCACACAAACGATGTGTTTCATGGCGAATGCTCAAATTAATCTTCTAACTTCATGAATACAAATACTTGAATTAGTATGCAACTTAGTCTCACATATATTCATATCCGCTGCTGAATTCGGAAGTGACATAGCTCTGATCTATGCGGTCAGTAAACTTAGGTGTTTGAATTAATTATAGTTGAATGTTTTAATTGCGCCGTATCTTTGTTCCATAATATCATGCTTTAATTCATTAGTTTAATGTGGGAACTGGAACCACAGAGCATGGGAAACTAACCATTACGGGCGAAAAAGAAACGTCAGATTTAATTACATATTTGTGCTTTATGTAACAGATTCCAATCTGCCGTATAGTTCATAGAACTATACTAAGGTTATTATACTGGGTTCCCCATAATAGAGTACCCATTTAAATATTTGAATAAAAATTTTTTTAGTTAACAAAACAAACTTTTTATTTTACTAAATTACAGCTAACTCTTTGGGATTTATGATAACCTATAAATATTTGGCTAATTTAATTCTAACTTTTAAAAATCACGTCTTCTAAATACCTCCACCAACTTCGACATATTTTTCAATATTAGATAAAAAGTGGTTGATTACACGGCGTAGCAAACCTTCGTCTATTCCTTCAACTTCATCACGAATTTTGACTTTCAGTTCCTCGATTGTACCTGGACGACTCGCAAACACTTTGGCTTTTAAATATCCCCACAGGAAAAAATCGGGTGCCGTTAAGTCGGGGGACCTCGAAGGCCAAGGCAAATCTCCGAATCAAGAAATGAGTAGGCCATTAAACATTTCTCGCAGGACCCTCATTGAGTTTCTGGCGGTATGAGCTGTTGCCCCATCTTGTTGGAATAGTAAGGCAATGTTAAGTAATCCTCGTCTATTTAATTTTGGAATGAGGAATGTCTCTAGCATTTTAACGTAGCGCTCGAATGTAACTGTTACAGCGCGGTTATTTTCATGTTCGAAAAAATAAGGGCCAATAATACCAAAAGATCCTACTCCACACCACACAACAACTTTTGGATTATGGAGGTTCTGTGTAAAGGTTTCACGAGGATTTTCATTTGACCAGTATATAAAATTCTGTTTATTGACCATGCCGTTCAAATGAAAATTTGCTTCGTCGGTCATTAGGAGACTGTGAATTGCTCCTTGATGTAAATCCAAAAATTCTTGACAAAATGATAACCTTGCTTCTTTATCTTGATTGCTAAGGTGCTGTGCCCTTTGGTATTTATAGGGATGAAATTTTAAATTCCTTTGAAGAATTCGATCTAAGCTTCCCTTCGATATTCCTAGGATAAGGGTTTGTCTATTAGCAGACCTTTTAGGACTTCTCGTAAACGCAATTCTAACTCGTTCAATATTTTCTGGTGTACGAACTGTTCTTCGATGACCAGACTTCTTCAAATTTTGTACAGAACCATTTTCACGCCAATGAGGAACCCATAACTTCACAGTCTTACGATTTGGCGCGTGACCCCTATTGTCGTTATTAAACTGACAACGGAATGCACGCCTAACTTCTTCTATCGAATTGCTTCTTATGTAAGTTTCTAACACAAAACACACGTTGTTGGACTGAGTAATCCATGAAAGTTCAAACGGATTTAATAATGTCTCAAAGCAAAAAAATTAAATAATTGTTGATGAAAACTAACAAACTTCTCGTAGAAAAATGGCGTTTCACGAAATTATTAATTTAAAATTTACATGTGACAGGCGCCTACTCGATCAATAATTTACTTAAATCCCAAAGACTACAGAAGATAATCCTACAGAGAACAACGTATTTAGTTATCTCGTAGGGAATTTATTAATAATATAAAATAGGTAGTCTATTATGGGGAACCCAGAATGTAATTATAAAATAATACAATATTCACTTCATTACATATAGTATCGAAGAGAAAATGTCAATAAATAAAATAGGAGAACAATGGAAAACTCGATACTCCTCAAGGTAATGGCCACTATTAAGAGAAACATTTGAGTTCAACAAGGTTTAGTTATTAGAATTCAGATTTCATATAAAATTTCATGGCTTTTATGAATTTATTTGTTCATTGATTTATATTTCTGTCGATGATTAACAAAATACCAATGAATAAGCAATTTGTGAGTACATAATTATCTGATTTATACAATTTTCCTTTCGAAATTTCAAACTGTCAATCGAAGCTATCGCTCTTAATGATGTTGAATTGCGCTCCAACAATGAATCGTCGAAAGCGTATATTTTGCTCGTAGGAATGATTCCAATATATTTTACGAAAAATTGATTTAAGGCAATCGTCCCTTGGTACAAGGTTATCCAACGAAATTGATATCTTCCCTATTTCTGGCAGTTCAATAGAGAAGAGTTTTCTAATGGGCTTCCTAACAATGAAAAACGAAATGAAGGAATAACAAACTGAGACCCATTATCGTCCGTGTTCTTCACGATTGGAAAGCTAATTATCAATTCTCTCCAAATCATATACAATACATAGTGAGTTTATATCAGCGGGCATAGAAGAGTCTTGTGAGTTAGAGTGAGCCTGACTCATTGTATTGTTTCAATTTAAACAATTAGAGCGCTATAGTGGGTTGCACCTAGCAATATGCGATGCGCATATCTCGCGATAGAAGCACGGTTATATATTGGTCATATTTAATCTCGTGAATCTGTTCCATGAATAATATAAGAGTTCACACTGTGGATACACTGTAACACTATACATAAGAAACCATCACCATTATTCAATAAAACTACTGCTAAAGTACTCAGCCATCTTCAGAGTCAACTAAATTAGAAACAGTGCCTGTTTAAATACGGTTTGGAATTAAGAGAGTAAACAAGGAATTACCCTCAGCTGGGGATTAAATTACTGTTTTGCTCATAAATTTTAATCTTTTCCTACGCGTTTTTTTAACTTGTTCTTACATTTACAAACGGGTCGTATTGCAAATTTAGAAAGTGAATTATGGAATTTATCAATTACTAGAGTGACTTAGATAATTTCAATAGTGGGACTTACAGTCAAGCCGATAAGGTGGTTAAAGAGACCGACCGACTATCTAAAAATTTTGTAGGCAGTCGTACAGAATTTTTTTTTCTGCATGATGTTCTATGGACCATGAAGGTCATTCATCACTACTGAGCGATATACCAATCGCCCCTAATTCATTCCTATTCAAAAAATTTACCCCATTATCAACCAATCTTTAAGATAATTTTTAATTTATCAAAAACTGAAAATTAAGCCTCCAAAATTGGTTCTGGGAGGTTTTTTGGGTCGCTGATCACGAACCCGAGTTCACTTACCTGGAAATTTCATTCAATGGACAGAAAATCGGAGAAATTTGATAATTTTCAAACAAATTTTCCCATTTTTCAGGTGATTAACGTCTTCTACTTAATAGAGGAACATTTTATCATGAATTCTCCTTCCATTTGAATGTAATTTTTCGAGTGTCGTGTAGAATTACGTTTTTTTCGAGGTCCATTTAAATTACAAAAATTGAAAGTAATGCCTGAAAAAGAATAGTTTCTGTACCTGCTCACGAAAAAGATTCAATATTATATTCAGGGACTTAGTCGGCACTGGTTCACTGAGGCACCTGTCCCTTTTTATTTGTTTGAAAAAATATATTCTAACACTTGAAGAGAACTTTCTAGATAACTCTTCCGGGTAAAAAAAAATTTTTTGAGGGTGGTCCTTGTTACTATAAGACCCTATATGTAATCGTGTGAGAGCATGCGTGTGACTAGAAACTATTGTTAAAATGTTATGAACAAATTATGTGCATAATTTAAAGATATGTATATTCAAAATTAAGAATTTATTTTATTAAATTTATTTCATAGCTCCAAAGTTGCAAACTTGTATAAATAGAAAAAATGCTTGTATTTTTTCAATTTTCCTTTATTTTTCACATAATAATGGTAATTTCAACGTCGTTAATGTAAAATTAGTAATCAGGGACCTACAATATTTATAATGACCTATCACGTCTATGACGTTATAGTGTTTTTCCTTGTAATTTTCTTTGATTTTACCGAAATTTTCGAACAATTAATTTTTTGGCTTTACTTTTGATTTTAGTAATTTAAAATGGACATCGAAAACATAAACGTACATCAACGCGACTTTCGAAAAATCACTTTCAAAGGAAAGGAGAATTCCAGTTTTTAAATCGGGAAAAATGAGAAATTTTGAATTTTCCGGGAAAATGAACACGGATTCGTGATCAGCGACCCAAAAAACCTCCTTGAACCAATTTTGGAGGCATCATTTTTTGATAAATTAAATCTTAAAATAAGTGGTTAATAAGAATGGGGTATAATTTTGAATATAGTGGTAAATTGGGGGGCGATTGGTATATCGCTCAGTAGTCATGAAAGACCTTCATGGTTCATAAGACGTCATGTAAAAAATTTTTTTTCGATACGACCGTCTACAAAATTTTTAGATACTTTCCCAGCTTATTGACTGGTCTATTATTACCTTCATTCTACTCTGAACCCAGAGGCGGTCCATGTTACGCTTTATCCTCGTCTAAAACGAATACACCCATTCCCTCACTTACAATACCCATCTACTGGATTTCCAAGCATTCATCAAGTTGTGTCTTGAACAATTTATTTGCATTATTGTATTCCAACATTGTTGGATTGGAATAAGTTCGTTTAAGAGAACCTATTTGAAAATGGATAGAATCAACTTTAAATATATTTGATCAGAACGAACAGATGGAAATATGACGATTGTGAAAAATACTAGCCTCGAGGGTTCAAAGCTAAAATGAGAGGTGATTTATAATGCAAATGCTCAAGCGCTATTCTTAAAGATCAAGATTATCCGTTTACGTAAGTTTGAACAGCACGAGCGATATTTCATTATTTCCTCTACTTTGAAAGCGAATAGAAGCCAATTACGATAAGAACGCCCGGAATGTGTGAGTTTTGTTTTTTTTGCTAGCATGTGACCTTTTACGGAGAACAACATCTATAGCATCCGGTTAAGCAGACGTTCGCGAGATTCTTCCTTTCCTGCAACAAATGCATCGCGTCGGTGACTTTTCTTCGGCTTTTTCGTGATACAACATCAATCAATATCTGAGCAAGTTCACCTCAAACTTGAGCTATACAAGGCCCAACTGAAAAGACGGGCGAAATTCAATTTGTTCCGTGAGGCGAGCATGTTTGTAAATAAATCTGGTGTCATATTGATAAGAAATTGTGCCAAAATACCGTTCTTTGTATTTCGTATCAATATGAAACAAACATGAAATGTCCGACAAATTGAACTTCAGCGATTTCTAAAGGAGAGAAGAGGGTTCGTGCAAATAAATGGGTATTTATTCAACATTCCGAATATTAGATGATACAAGTTGTCTACAATCAGTGCTGATATATACCGGAGAACATTTCATTAACCATAGACAAGGAAGATTTCTGATTCGACAACTTTTCGAGATGAATGATTCTACAATTAATCGAAAGGCGACTTCTGAATGGAAAATCTACAATATAATTACCTTATCTTAGCACAAAGAAAGTCCAATAAATGATTGTAATTATTAATAAATATCCACAGTTCCCATTGTTTGCACATCGGTATCTAGGTAAATTAAGTTACATTCACGTATTTATTTCATATAAATATCAATAATACGTAGTTGAAAAATGTTTCGCAACTGAACTCTAGACTCTAGTACAGCAAAACTTCTCAAAATCGGTCACTGAAAATATCGTAACACCGTCACCGTGATGAACTATATCAATTAAATTTAAATGACATAGAAGATTTTGGATCCAAGCTTTTGATTAAAATACCCGATAATAAAACGAACAAACCAAGATCATTTGTGATAAACGAAACGTATGCCATTGTATAGAAAATATGTTGAATGTCGTCCAGAAAATTTTGAAAGTAGCCGCTTTTTCTTTAAATATTCAAATGGGTGTAATGTTGCAGGCAAGTAGTGGGAATACATCAGTTTGGCAAAATGCCTCAAATTGTCGAAAAAATTTTAAATTTGCCATATGCACATTGATACACAGAACATTGTTTCTGTCGGTCTTCTGCGACAATTTTGGTTATTGCTGGGGCAGATTTAATTGCTTTAAAGATGCATGGGGAATGGAAATAATCAACCGTTGCGAAGGATATATAGAGGAATCTTACACAAATAAAGTAGATGTAGCAGATAAGATATTTAGAGGAGGAAGTGACAAAGAGAAATCTGCTGTATCCTTAATTTTCTTGAACAGATTTATTTCATTATATTGATCACATTTTTGAACCAAATGGCTTAAATATTGCAACTTCCGATGGTCCTTTTTAATATCAATGAACTGTGAAAATGTACACATTATTTCCTATTTCTTATTTCATTCCAAACTTCATTTTTATAAAATTATAACGTTATAACTAACTATGCTGAAGTGACTATCTGCCCACCTATTATTCAATTTTCGATATATTAATTTAGCTTGTAATATCACTAATGCTTCAATTATTTCCGTGAATATTACACAAATTACCGACTTCAGTTAAACCAAATAATGAAAAATAGTTTGCTAATAGCCCTATCTGTCATTCTTTAACAACATTATTTTACTAAATATGGTAGAAATGTATTTTTTTGAAAATAATCCGTCAATGGTATAAGAGAAATATATCTATTCCATTAAACGAAACATAAATGACCAACTTTAATTGAACCAAATAATAAAAGTGGTTCGTTAATTGTCCTATCTGTCATTGTTTAACAACATTATTCTACGAAATATGGTAGAACTGTATTTTTTTGTAAATAATTGGACAGCAGTATGTGAGTAATGCTAATAGAATATCTGCTGCATTAAAAGGAACAGAAATAGCCAACTGTAGCTATATCAAATAATATGAATTAGTTTGTTAATATTCCTATCTGTCATTCTTTATCAACATTATTCTACTAAAAATGGTAGATATGTTTTTTTTCTGCAAATAATTCGTCATCAGTATCAGAGACATCGTAATAGGTATACCTGTTGCATTGAACGAAACATAAATTACCAAAACAGAAGACTTTGCTAAAACTTTATCGGGATCAATATTCACATCAACGACGGCGTCCATTACGACTATTTATTAAAATCCATGGTCACACCAAAGAAGTATGTAAAACAAAAATACCGTTGTTATGGAAACGTGTATATGAGGTGATGCGATAATTTCTTTGAGCCCCTTAATTATTTATTAACAGAGTTATTTAAAATTTCTTTATGGAAAAAAATAAACAGTATGAAATAAAGTATTATACGATACCCGTCCGTTAGGTGTTGTTCCTGAAGTCGTTTTGATATTTGTTATATCAACTCGTGCTGTAAAAAGTCACCCACCGGACTTGTAGCGTGAATTAGTATTTATGATTCAAAGATCAGATTTAAAAGATATTAAAAATTCTCAGATCAATGTATAACCGTGCTTCTATCGCGAGTTGCCGTCGTTAGAAGACAATGGAGTGAGTGTCAATAGACTTGCGCGAATCGCATTTTATTTCTATACTTTGACTACACTAGAGGGAAAACCTATAATGTTCGGAGAACATCGGGTGAGCCAGCGGTGGAATGTTAGGAGAGAATATAGGCATTCGAATTTTCCTTGAATATTTGGAGGTCATAGACATAGGGAAAGACCTCACTAGGCGAAGACGTCCTCAACTTTGCTATTCGATAGAATCGATATATCGGCAGATCAACCAACTATAAATAGCGCTTCACTTGTTCCTCTTGTAAATCAACTTAATACGTCTGGCTCGCTCGCACACACAAGATTCTTCTATACACCGCTGATTTAAACTCAATCTGTATATTAATGATGAACTTTTAGTTTCGTTCTCACAAAATTCATACGATCGTGAGTTGTCCGAAAAATGTCAATGATAAGCATGAGCACGCTATTATTAGTTGAGGTCATGATAAACAATAGCAAGATGACACAGCACTTAAATTACTAGTTAAAATGGAGAACTAGATCCATCTACGTGTACTACGTCTTCCCTATTTTCCCGTACAGCGGGCAGGATGCCAACATTGAGGTAATTCTCTTGGGTCAGCCTGGGGCGTATAACATACCGATAAATCTCAGGAGTTGTCAAGATTTCATTGGAAAAACGTGTTTCATAACCAATGTGTATCATTACATCTCTCATTTTCTCAGCCAATCATACAAAATAATGGTGTGCACTAGTGCACTATACCTTTTTGATAAAATCGTTATTCCTCAATATGAATTTTGTACAAGCAGTTATCTTCCACAATTGTTTCTCTGTTTTCATGATCAAAATTTTCAGTTTAGCAATAACGTGATCTTACGGGGATCTTATTAAAAACAATGCAGCTATTACAGTATTTTTCTAGGCATATATCATTCTGGTGATATTAGTAGTGGTCGTGAGAAACAGTCTATTGCAAAAAGATTGACACAAAGATGCATTTCGTCCGTGACAGAATCTATATTACATGATACGACGTACATCCATGCGTTCGTTCACAGTTACTGAAGCAACTATGAAGTACTTCAAGATAGCGATCTCCCTCTAGAGATGACAGCTGTTACACTTTATACTCTTCTAAAACGGATACGCTTTTCGAACACTCTCAACTCATATACCTACTGATTTTCAGATTCCAATCTGCACATGTCTATGCATTGTTTAAATCTGTTCAATTATACAATTCCCATCATATTTCTAATACGTTTCATTCTTCATGAAGATTCTCTTTATGATTTGAACTGACTGTCCAAGGATTCTAGCAGTAATTTGAAAAGGAACGTCATATTAGACTAGTAATTCCAACGTGATTACTATGTAGCCTATTACTCATATTTACCAACAGTTTGCAAATCATGACAGGTTTTTCTTCTCCAATTATTTAGTCGAACATTTAATATTAAACGGAAATAAAGTTATTGCTGGTGTAACATTTCCAAAGGAAGATAGAAAATGTTGAGTACATTGTCAAATTAATCTCCCAACTTTATTTCAGTAAGGCACAGATGCAGATATCGCAATTATTAATAACTGAGAAGACATGAACGTTTTGTTAAAAGATGCCAAGAGAATCGGATGAACGTATTTTCTCGTGTTTTCCGGAGTTTATTCGGTAAATAATTGAACAGCAATGCCCTAAGTATGTACAATCGTTTTAAAAGTTTTATGATGATGCTTGAAAGTAATTGTTCGTTGTTTCTGTTGTATATTGTGAGAGCTTGATGCACGTTCGTTCAACTTATAGGAAAGCTCCTTACCGTCATCAAAATCGGATGAACGCAAAGTTCTCTAAAAAATAACGATCACGTAAAGTATCTTATGAGAGGAAATCGGTTCGCAGAAACCTTCGATAACTTGTTGAAACATTTCCAGGAAAGTTGATGGCGATATGAAGCGTAACTTTCAGATAGCAACACCAGTTTTCTATACACCACTAAAGAGTTTAGGAGTACTTTAAATCGTACTTTGTCGCAATGTTCTATTGAAACAATGAAATAACTGATAGCGATAGTGAATTTTTTTATACAATAGATGAAGCTCGTTATATAGCATGTTTGTGGAGAGAAAAAATGGCATCATAGTATTTTTCTGTAACCAATTCACTCGAACAATTTTCCCGAATAAGTGCTGCGCTATCTCCGTCATACCAGGAATATTTCATTACAACAGTTGGCAACACTTTCATGTTGCCGGACGGAGCAGTCAATTTAGCAATTGACCTGACAGTTTATAAATTCGTTGTAATAGACTTAAACTTCAGAAGTATATATAGTCGGGTCAGATTAGACGAAAAAAGTATAAAAGCTGGGAAAATTTGCGGACAACTCCGATCAACTCCGGGTTTTTTGCAAAATTTTCCTGAACGGATTTACAACATTCCCGAAGAAAAACTAATATGTGTTTTTCCATTTTTCAATTGTTATAGAAGAAAATGGCCAATTTTCATGCCAACAATGGCTGGAAATACCCACTCGGGAGTTTTCGAGGTCGCTGATCACGATTCCGAAATAGGATTTTCCATTTTTCGATTTATTGGCCAGTTATATTGGCCAATGTTGATAGACAAAACGCGGAAATTTTGCAATTTTCAACGAAAATGTCTAGAAAACTGTACTCGGGGGTTTTCAAGTGTCTGTTGAATTTTATTGTGTTTATTGTGTAATAGTGTTAATTGTGTAAACGACATTTTTTTAAACTTATCATTTTTTGGAATAATTGATTAATAATTAATTATTCATCCACAAATTAGTTTTTTTTACATCCACTAATTACGAATTGTAAGTATTTATATTCTTTTCTATTGTTCCATATCAACACAGATATTTTGAAAAAAAATTTGTTTTCTCAATTTTTTTCTCATAGATTTCAATTTGCGTTTGGACAATATTACGAGTGGGCATTTCCAGCTATTGTTGACATGATTTCGAAATTTTAGGAATTTCCTAATTTTTTGGCCATGAAAATTGGCCATTTTCCTATATATTCCTCTATAACAATTGAAAAATGAAAAAGCACATATTAGTTTTTTTTCGGGAATGTTGTAAATTCGTTCAGGAAAATTTTGCAAAAAACCCGGAGTCGATCGGAGTTGCCCGCAAATTTTCCCAGCTTTTTTGCTAATATGACTCGGCTAATAAACAGTTATTCACAGAACTGTAATCTAACCTATATTTACGTTGTGTATTGTGTGAACTGAAAAAATGTCGAAGCCACTATCATCTAGTGTTCAACGAATGGTAACCTCAACAATAAATCATTTTCAGAGACCGTGAGAAGGGAGGGCCTTATCTTCATATCAAGGCCGTTGGAGACAGAGTCGCGGCAGCCTTACAACTGCGTGTCTTAATAGTGATTGAAATGGCAGGTAAGCGAAGCAGAGATGGAGTGCAAGACCAAGTAAACACAGTGCAAAAAAAGTTATGGAAATGAAATATGCTGGTTGTACTGCAGGTTCCATTTCTGGTGCAGACATAATATTGTCTCCAAAAATACAGGATGCTTATCATGATGAAATGGATCAGATTAAAATTGGTTTTAATTTCAACTTTTACTGTATTCAGAAGAAACGTCCTCCATAGTTGTGATAATGCTACTTATCATAGTGGGTAAAGTATAGTTCATATTACATAATTGACATTTACTAAATTAAATCAACTAGTTGATTAAACCCTATTGTGTTGGTACCAAAATCATCAAATCGCAAGAAATGGGTTCCAGTTCTTCACAGGACTATAGTTTTATTTACATTTACGTTGTGTACTGTTTAAGCTGAGAAAATGTTGAAGCCACTATCATCTAGTGTTCAACGAATGGTATCCTCAAAAATAAATTATTTTCAAGAAAACGTGAAAAAGGAGGGCCATATCTTCATATCACTGCTGTTAGAGACTGGGTTGAGGCAGCAACTGGATTGAAATTGCAGAGTGAAGGTTCAAGAAGACACATTGCAAAAGAAACTTATGGAAATGAAAATGTTTGTTGTACTGCAGGTGCCATTTCTAAAGCAAACATAATAATATTTTCTCCAAAAATAAAGGATGCCGATTATCATGATAACTGAACATAAAGGATATTGCTCTAGGAGTCTTTGACACCTTCATAAAGCTCTATTGATTCTAATGCATTCAATTTGAAACCTTTGGTTTCATTATGTAAAATGTTTAGGCTATCTGAATTAGGAAAAGTATGACCTGTTTGTAAAAAATGGTTAGCAAAGGTTGAGTCTGTTTTGTTAAGCCTGAAAGAACAAAAATGTTTTTGGTGTCTAAGTTTACCAATTACGACAAGTTCTACCTTTATAAAAGTTATCGGTCTGGGCAAATTAGCTTATAAACTCTAGGTTTACTATATTTGAATTAAAATTTATTTTCAGCAAAGATTGGATTTACTTTTTACATTATTTGTTAATCAACGGTAGAATAATGCTTTTTTCTGAAAATGACACTAGAAGATGCCTCACTATCAGCACAAGCCCAAGGACGCCACATTCTAACTAGTACAACAGGAATCACTGGCCGGAAAACCAATAAGAAGTGAAATTAAAAATTCTAATTTCTGGTTTATATTATAAGGTACATCCTCCGAACGGTTTAATTCTACCCACTTAAAATTTTATAATTAGGGTTACAGGTAAACAAAATTTGCAAATACTTCGGCCCTGTTCGAAAAAATGGTAAATTTGGTGCCTTCTATGGCCAGAAGGATAAATATGAAGAATCTTTACTTTAATAAATAAAGCGCCAATAACCGCTTCCAAGAAATGTAATCTACAATAATGGTTACGAAAAAAATACATTAACATAAGAAATCCTTGAAACCACAGTGATTGGGCGGTGGATGGAGGTACTAGGAAAAGCAATACCAGAAGTATGGGCAAACACTATTCGGCGTATTAATAAAGTAAATAATTTTGTGATATTAGTTAATGTAAAATATTCAAAGGAACTATGGTGTGTAAAGCAGTGAAATGGCATTTATTATTTAATGTGGTTGTGCAATAAGCTGGACAGCATAGGTATTTGGAGAGCGAAGAGTTACGAATAAAAAATATGTGAGGGTTCTAAGGTTTTCTAAACAATATTTCAGTTACACAGTTCTATAAAATAGCTTGCATCATTCAAGCATGAACAATTGATCTAATTTTATGAACATTCTACAAATATGTACATGAAATTTAAATGTAATTCAAATAACAGGTTGCGTCACAATGAAAAAAAATCTAATTACTATGTGGAAACTGAATGTGTTCTATTTACATAAGAGCGTATGAGTATGGCACAAAGGAAGTGCTGCCATCATTACATTTTATGTTTGACTTTCAGTCGTGTGATCCGGGACTCTTTTATTTTTTTATTAGGATGAGGTTCCCTTTAGAATTCTCACAATTTGATTTGAAGTCTTGTCAATTCATGATGGTAATGAAGGTTCACCAGATTTCTATCATGCTAGACAGCAACTATCGTCTGTAAAAATCGTGAGAAAAACACAACATGATTGATAACACTCGTGTACTGAAAAATGGGGTGAGATCAGAAATTTGTATCATTTTGTACATCATGAAAAATAACCAGAAATGTGTTGCCGCTTGGAGAATAGATAAATAGTGTGCGTGGCAAAGTTACTCTCCGTAAATCATTTGATTTGCTTACTGATTGTTTCACATGCTATAAGATAATCTTCGCATATGTGTGAAGATAGTGAAAATAAATGAATTATTCATTTCTATATCTTTACACAGCTAAATAATACTCAAATTAAAAATGTCTCCAAGAAAATGTACAAAAACAGACGCCTCTTCTGGCAACCGAACGCGAGTGTACTTAGCAGGAGTCAAGTATCCTATCCCCTAGATCACAACGCCTTGTATTATAAACTTCTTGATGTACGATGTTTTTTTTAAGTTCGATAATTGTTTTTGTTGTTGTATTTGTTAAATTTTAAATCAAGTTCAATTTACTGTTAAAGTTTTGATTCGGTTTAATGTATAATTAGTGATTTTCTGCAAAAAGTGTGTTTATTTCACGATTTCTACGAAAAACAATAGGGTTCGCCACCGAACACCAAACGATTTATGTTAAAATTTTAATATGTAGGATCTTCCGATTTTGAGTTATTGTCGGGACATATTTCGGGACGGACGTCCAGACAGACAGAAGAATTTTTTCGAAGTTGCTTGAAATTCGTTGAATAATACTACGGTGAAGGATTTTTTTAACGATTTTAGAAACAGCTTCAGAGACAGGTTTTCCACTACACGATCCTTAGGAAATGACTGGATGGAAGCTTTGAATAAATAGTCTCCATGGCGTCCGTCTATCGACGGATAAGGTCTTTTGGTCTCCGTTTCTATCGACCATTTTTGATGCCTTCCCCTTACCCCCTCGTCATCGCACCCGTAGGCTGGAGTGGTGTAATGAGCTAGTGAACTGGGTGGTGCAAGAATGGCATCATGTGGTCTTCAGTGAGGAGTCGCGATTTTATTTGTGGGCCCATATGGGCATAGGAGGGTGGTGAACGTCATACTGCCCTTACATTAGGAGTAATGGTTTGGGGTAAAATATGTTAGGGTAGTAGGGACACCTCTAGTTTTCGGCCAGGGCAATTTAAATGCAGTCAATTACATAACCAACGTGTTGGAACTTGTTGCAGTGCCATATCTTCGGGGGTTGGTTAATTCAATTTTGCAACTGGATAATGCCCGCCCTCATACTGCAAGGGTTACAACGCAGTATTTAGAAGATGCTGATGTGGTGGTGCTTCCATGGCCTGCACGTTCATCGGATCTCTCGCGGATTGAACATGTCTGGTATATAATCGGTACAAGACTGACAATTCAGATGATCTTCGACTTCGTATCCAAGAATGAGATACCTCAAGGTGACATTGGTCATCTTGTTCGAACTGTACCTCGTCGAGTAAATGAGTGCATGAACAATCGCGGTGGGGTCACTCATTATTGAATAAATTTTTCATTTATGTTTTTTTTTCGCTTCAACACCATTTACTAGCTACATTAATGTGCCTCTTCTGTAAAAATTTAGCTTAACTATTACTAGGTGTTGCGTTTTTATTCAAATCAGTAAATTTACACGTCATATACAATATAAAATGAAATGTAATTATATATAAATTCTCAGGAAATGGGTCACACTAATACATATATGCTTATTATTTTTATCTTTACGTACGTTTCGGTCTCACGACCATCATCAGAAGACGTATCAATGCCTAAAACGGGATTTCTTAAAACCCAGTTCTACTTTCTAGAGCGCTTTTATTCACACTAATATTGAAATCTCCACTGAAACGAATCTGTTTTCCAGAATACTTTTGTTCAATTTTGGTTAGAAATCTCTTTAGTGTTTCCAAATATACATCGTTGTTATTTAGGCTTTTATACTAATTACTATGATACCATTTTGAACCAATTCATCACTTGCGATTTGAATATTTATATCTTCAACTAGATTTGTTGCTTCGAGCAGCACATCTGACGAAAATAGCTGTTACTCCATGTCCGAATTTCCGACCTAAAAAGTGGAGCCTAATCTGTTATTTGGGATGCAGATGTCCGCTATTTCTTGCTGTGATATCCAGGTTTCACTTAGGGTGATTACATTATGGAGCTTTTCTAGGAAGCTTATGAAGAGCCAAAAAAAATTGAAGTGTCCGAGTTTTAATCCGGAGTGTTAAGCTAGAAAGGGAAAATTGGTGAATAAGATTTCTAATGAATTTTACATCGTAGACACGTTGACCTGGCTGGTATGTTGAAGACAAAAGCAAATTTTTCTATCTGGCTCCATTATTGTAGTGTTTCTAAATGAGAATTGAAATTACAATTTTTATTGTGGTTAACAACTAAATCAGTGAGTGATTCTTTTATCATCTTCAGCAGTACACCATCGTGCCAAATTCAATATGTGGTAGTGGTTGAAGAATGAATAATGATTATCTACTGACTAACTATCTAACAAGCTAATTAGCAAGTGGAACTACATGAAAGCGTGTAAAAAATCAACAGCTTCTCGAACGTCTTTCACATAAAATCTCGGCGTCATAAAAACGTAGCAAAAGCGGGATCATTCAGCTGAAAATGCTACAGACGTTTTCCCGACATAATGTTATTTTACTCTGCGTTATCCGTTACATCCTCGCGAGAAATAGGATGTAATAAAATGATAAATCAATCAATTTTCTTGAAAGCTGAGAACAATATTCCGCCGAAGGCTCGTGTGTACGAATATATTCCCATCTATTTCTATATATGTGTGCAAGTAATATTTGTGGAGCCCCAAGAGAAAATGTCTGGTTTCTATCATCGACCCGTCAGAGAAGCCTCATCAACGCAAGTCAATAGCAATCAAAAATATAAACGTTCGATCAAAAGCAGTCTTATCTAGTTCATATTGAACCCTCCAGCGGACAGATGCCACCTGGATGATATGCAGCAACAGGGAACACATACCTCTCCGAAATAAACCCTGCTCGTTCAAACACTATGACTGACGGATACACTACAATTTAATTAAATATTCGCTTCATTTCTGTGAAGATGCTTCAAGCAAACGTTGATCAATAATCAATACATAATTAATAACACCAGTGTATTCTATCTCAAATTATGGCGGAACTTGAACCTGAAATAATTTATTTCTGGTATTTCAACAGTATAACATGGAAACACCCAAGGGAGACCGGTGGCAATTGTAACAGATGTCAAAAGTGACAGGGTTGATCTGAGGAGGAAGTAGAGAATCGTCATTATAATACAGTATATCTGTACATTTTTTTGGAAAAAAAATGAAGATTGTTTGTTTATATATCATTATCGAAGCATGTGACGAGCTTAAAACCAAGTAGTTGTGACTCCACTCCCCTCTGGGCAATGAGAAATATCAAAATGTTTTTGGATTTGATTTTTCGTAAGAACGGTAGGTCATAGTGAAAAATTTTTGGGACAAAACTTGTAGAGAACAATATACTTTACAATTCAACTCATTCACACACTGCGCTATAATGAAAAATGCAAAAAGTAAAGGGTGCCAAAGTTGCCTTTGACTTTTTCCTCTTACAACTGACCTAGACATCCCAGCCCTAGCACACTTCGACAGTCAGCGAGAATGAGGTCAGACAAGCTGTTGTCGATACCAGAACCTTTGCTCCGTAAGTTTATTAGTGTTTCCATGTAATTTAGAAAAGAATAGATGAATTTGATTGATGAAATGCGTCTGCAGCCGACTTGTGTTTTAAAATCCAATTGAAACTGCAGGAACATTGGATCGGTTGTGTGTGTATGGCTGATTATCGAATTGATGTACTTGAAACGGATTGATTATAGCTAATTAAATACCTAAGTACTATTCTATGATTTTACAAATCGAAATAACTTTGATGATTTAATGAATTAGCTATTCTATGATTCATATTTCATTTCTATTACTAACAACTAATCAAGTTTAAGATAACTGTATGGAATTTAATTTCAAAGCTGTCATTGTCATAAATGTAACATGTCAGATAATACATCTCTTTTTAGACTGAATTAAATAGACTATATAAAGTAGTAATTCGAAATATATGAATTTGGTTTGAATCAGATTATTATAAGTTTTGAAAGATCAGAATGAATTGTATCATTAACAAAATTGTTTCTTTTAATTTGGATACTTTCTAAAATATTAAACGTTTATCATTATTATTTTCAATATTCAAACATGTTTGTATTGTTGTAGTCAAATGAATTGTTTGTGTCTTTCACATGTTTACGAAGTGAATAAATACCACAGTATGGTAGTATTAAAAATGTTAATATTGTTGTAGTCAAATGAATGGTTTGTGTCTTTTACCTATTTACTGAGGGTATAAATACCACTGTACTGAAGCAAATATTAGTTAGCATTCTTTTTTTAAATGTATTTATTTATTAAACGTCGGGATCATGTGAACGCCGAAACTGTAGCAAAGGTGCCTTATTAATTATCAATTACAATTCATTCAGATATCAAACGTATCAGTTAAGTATATGAGTTCATTTCTTGGTACGACCGTCCCATCATAAACTAATAGGTACAGTTTGTTCTTTGCATCTGTGGGATGGAAACAAAATATATAGTTGCTGGATCCTTGTGAAGGAAGGGTCATCATAATTTGTAAAATACCGACAAGGTTAACAGAAATGGTTCTAAAGAAAACCAGTGCTTTATAGTATATTGGTAGTTAAGTTATATTTCTATGATCAATTCGAAAAGGCAAATAGATCACTTGCTATGGTTTAAACAAAGGTTTTTACCCTGTCTTTCCCTTTGAAGCTACAATCTATTTACGTAACCATAACATAAGACGTGTGGTCGTTTCTTATTAAATATGTAATAAGAATATTAAGTTGATATAATTTTCATTCAAACCTAAATTCTGGGAAGTCTAAATATGGTCATAAAATCAAGGGGAACAAAAATAAAACAGTTCTTTTGTATTCAGCTTGCTCTAGTCTAGGCAAGTCTCTCTCTTATTGGGTAAAAGTTACTACCCCCAAACATATTACTAAAATAGGAGTGGTTATCCGAAATTATAAAAAACCAAACTCACCACACTAAACTCAGTTATATTTTAACTTCTTGAGTTAAATCTTACTTTGACTATTTCACGATTCACTTAAATTATATTTTTAGAAAAATTTCTAGTTAAGCTTGCGTTGTGGTGTTTATGGTAGAGTTTTCGCTAAGTTCATTTATAATCAAGTCATATTGCTTAATACACAAGATTTAGAATTCCTTGAATAATTAAATCATAATAGTTTTGTTTAACCCCTTACCCTGGTTCATCCAGGCTGAGTTAAATCAGTTTTTATTTCATATTTAGGTTCAAAGAAGAGTGAGTATTACAAATATCTATTGAACTTATTATTGCCTGATTTGCCTAGCTAATGAGAAACCCGTGATGCGGGTCACTTCCTGGTTATCGGTACACGTACTGCAAGTTCTATTGATATAAGTTAATCAAGGCAAATGATATATGAGAATGAATTTGATGAAATAAGTAAATTGATATCCTTTAGTAAACAAAGTAAAACCAAGGAAGGGCTCGTTATTACAAAACCATAGGTGCACAATACATTAATTGATATAAATAGACCGTTTACGAGACAAATATTTGATCGTAGAAAGAAATTTGACATACAGGGTGTCCTCGAACTGCGTGGCTAAAATAAAACCGAAGATTCTTTGATTCGAAAAAAAGTTGAGGAGCCTTTTTACTTTTGCCTCAAGTGTCTTGTTTACCCGGTAGAGGGCTTCAAAATTGCAAAAATAATTTTGTTTTTTCGGTATAACTTGAGAACGTGATGGAGAACTTTTACAATATTTAGCAAGTGAGTTACTGTCAATAATGGCCAGTTTTGAGAGTGGAGCACAGAGCCTTAGAGACCATAGAACTGGCTCAAACTTGAGGATGTAACGGGAAAAGTGTCCAGAACTTTTTTGTGGTCAATGTAATTCACTCGATATTTTTTATGTAGATAGCTTATCTAATTTGAAAACTTTTCTTACTCTTAGAAAATTTTGATAAAATCAACGGATTAGCTTGAAAAAATTAATTTTCGAGTCTCTGCAAATTTTGGCTTACTAATTTTACTTGATTAAAATACCTTAGTTGCCTTTGCTTTTCTAATGTCATTTTGGCATTTGAAGAATTTATTCTCAAAATGTCAGTTTTTACTTTGCTTTCCGTAAAATTTTTATAAAATTATGGCTCAAAATTTCACTAACACTGAAATGGTTGATATGTTATTGATTTATGGACTTTGTCGTTGCAATGGCCGGAGAAGGGAAAGATATCCGCATCGCAGAATTCCAAATCGGCAAACCTTCGCGAAACTGGCAAATTTGAAGCAAATCGCAGAGAAACTGGACGCAGACGGACAAGAAGGACGTTAGAGCTCGAAGAAGCGATACTGGAAGCGGTTGAAACTGAACCAGGGATAAGCGCACTACGTTTGGGACTTCGTATTGGAGCCTCAAAATCATTAGTTCATAATGTACTGAAAGAAGAACTGTTGTATCCCTATCATATTAAAACAGTTCAAGACTTATTGCCCATGGATCCAGGTCATCGGCTAGATTTCTGTCGGCTTATTGACCAAAGACAAAACGCAAACCCCAATTTTTGTAGAAGAATTCTGTTCACGGACGAAGATACTTTCACGAGATGTGGTCTTTTTAACCTCCATAATGAACATTTCTATGCTGATGAAAATCCTCATGAAACGGAAGTTACATATTTTCAGAATCAAACTAAAATCAATGTTTGGGTTGGAATTGTGGATAACTTTATTATTGGCCCTACCGTTATACCCGATCGATTGAACGGGGAGAACTACTTGAACTTTTTGGAACAAAGGCTACTTGAACTGTTGGAAGACTTGCCCTTACACATTCGTCGTGGCCTGGTTTATCCATGATGGTGCACCTTCTCATTTCACATTAGCTGTGAGGCGACATTTGAATGCGGAATATCTAGATCGCTGGATAGGAAGAGGACACGATGCACCAGTGAACTGGCCGGCCCGCTCCCCTGATTTGACGCCCTGCGACTTCTTTCTATGGGGCGCTTTGAAGTCGAAAGTTTATGCAGCTCCAGTAAACACACGAGAGGAATTGTTGCAACGAATTAATCATGAAGCGGATTTATTGAAGAATGATCCTGAAGTACTAGCCAGAGTTCAATCCAATTTCTTGGAACGAATTAATTTGTGTATTCAGGAAAATGAGCAACATTTCGAACAATTGATGCCTTAGCGATTTCCCAAAAAGTTTTGTTGTTTCTTTTAATTTAGCATTTGTTTTTCCTAAATAATCACATCGTTTCCCCATTTCTATTGTTTTTATTATTCGTGTTTCACCGAGATATTAACCATTTCAGTGTTAGTGAAATTTTGTGCCATAATTTTATAAAATTTTTACGGAAAGCAAATTGAAAACTGACAGTTTTGAGAATAAATTCTCCAAATGCCAAAATGACATTAGAAAAGCAAAGGCAACTAAGGTATTTTAATCAAGTAAAATTAGTAAGCCAAAATTGCAGAGACTCGAAAATTATTTTTTTCAAGCTGATCCGTTGATTTTATCAAAATTTTCAAAGAGTAAGAACAGTTTTCAAATTAGATAAGCTATCTACATAAAAATTATAGAGTGAATTACATCGACCACAAAAAAGTTCTGGACACTTTTCCAGTTACATCCTCAAGTTTGAGCCATTTCTATGGTCTCTAAGGCTCTATGCGCCGCTCTCAAAAAAACGGCTATTATTGACAGTAACTCACCTGCCAAATATTGTAGAAGTACTCCATCACGTTCTCAAGTTATACCGAGAAACCAAAATTATTTTTGCAACTTTGAAGCCCTCTACCGGCTAAACAAGACACTTGAGGCAAAAGTAAAAAGACTCATCAAATTTTTTTCGAATCAAAGAATCTTCGGTTTTATTTTAGCCACGCAGTTCGAGGACACCCTGTATAAATAATCATATAAGATCGAAATATTTTGTGCAATAAATAGTGGTAATTAGCAAAAAGGCAGAAACAAGCACATAATAATCTACATCGATCCATTCTAATGGTTGGAAAAGGAAAATTGATGGAACTCCATCAGTTTTACATTATTTTGGAAAAAAACATGCTTAGATTGTTGCTCCAAGTGTATCCTATAAAAGGTCTGGACTTTCCAGAAAAACCGAATGAATCATTCATCGATTAACGACGGTTTTATGTTGGAATTGCGATTTCTACCGATTTCTGTCATTACTTGTATAAGCAAAAAATTCATTTAATTGCTCAAAGAGGGAAGGAATATAATTTTACATCTAATAAAATTGGTTTTATCCGGGCGTAAGTAAGTTGATACCAAACGTAAAATGAATATTGATCCGGTTATAAGTAGCTGCGTTATTAAATGCTGGAAATTGTGAAAGGTATACTTTATAAACGAACGGAGAATTTGTGCAGCATATATATCTACAGGGAAAAAATAATTAAATATAAGTTGAAATGCAAATAAACCACGAGTTTCTAAATGAAAACTTTTTCTTCTTCGAGTCACTTTCATTCTGAGGGCATAAAAGTACGCCGAGGGATATCGGAGGAAACATTATAGGATATTAAAGAGAGATACCGAACTAACCCCGAAATAACGTTAGAAGAAGTACGGGTATTGTAAACGCATAAACTCACTGCGGATCCTCAGATTAACAATTATGAAATAATCACAGACTCATATTTAATTTGACCGTGGTTATTCGGATCTGCTTTGCTTCGCCATACAGTTGTAGAAATGTTCTTTGTTCGATATAAAGCATCAATAATTGTACATACGCCAACTGGGGAATCCTGGGTTGAAAATATGAAGATTCAACCCATTACACTTGGATAAGACATGGCATGGCTCCTTACTTATTTAGAAAATATTAGAATGATTTTCGCTCAATACTTTAACATATTAAAGTATCTTGAAAAATAATTTCTGCGTTCTACAGAATTGAGGAACAGTTTACTCTAAATTCCACAAAAACCATTTTAGTATAATTTATAAATTCTGCAAATACTTTTTATATAAATAACCTACTTTTTCTTCTAAGCGATAAAATCATTATTTCTTGAGATATTTGGTGTTTATTATTGTACTTGTTTTTTTGCAAAATCGGGCTACCAAAAGTGGAGAAATTGGTATAGTGAATGTCCTACATGCCCGAGAGAATATTCAAACAATAAACGGCATAAGATTTTCTTTAAATAACCAAAATAACGTTCCTGTGGTCAAATTGTGTGTTTTATTCTTTTATTCCAAATTAAATTTTAATCGTACCAAAAACAGTCGTTACTCCTTATTTGTTGTAACCGAAACCAATTCTGAAAATGTTATATTACAGTGTTTACACATTTGTTGAATTACGTCTCTACAGTATTTACAAAATGGGCTAAGAATAATGGGCTAAGTATATTTCAATATTTGGTACGACTATATTAATGAATGTTAGCTGTCTATGAAAAATGAGACTGCGTTTGAAATTATTTGTCATCAAAATGGAAATATAGCATGTCTGTCTGTGTATTAAATTAAATTTATGATAAAACAGGATTCGAAAGCATGAGTCAATTATATATGGCTAGTTCAATGTCGTAAAACCAAAATAGACAGCTTTATTATAGTCCTGAAAATAAACCCAGAAATAATTAGATTTTATGCTCTGTTTTATTATACGGCGCTCACAACATTTCCAATTTCTTGGGAGTCCTGGTTAAACTATAGGTTTTCTGCTTAACTCTTCCTATACAATTAATTGTATTAGACAAAATGGAGAAAAGAAATTTTCTAGTGGTGAAAGGACATTGTATGAAGTAATCCACTCATGACGATTGCATCATGATGACAAACCAGGAGACTCGGGGAAATTATTTACGTTGAAACCTAAATTATTTTTAGGGTGCATGTATCTACTTCATTTGAATCGATACCACCCAAATCACCCGCAAGGCATCGTGATCCAATAATGGACTCCCTTTCATCGGGGATAAGTAACTCTTTAATTGTATATATACGAGATGAACCGCTTTAGGCTTATTCGAAAAAATGGAAGCAGCACGTGAGATAAATTCACGTTTTACTTAGTAGAATTTTTTGGATACATCAGAAATATACAATGGAAACTAAATGGAAGTTAAATTATAATATAGATTCATGCTCAGTTTCTCGTTCCTTCACCAACCAATTTTCTCCAGATTTTTCGAATATATTCGTTTTGAGCATTTAAGAATCGATCCAAACTATTGTCTGTATGTGTATGTGTGTGTGTTAATGTGTGCGTGCGTAAATAGTGTGGAGCCCATTGCGCCGTTCCTATTTGGACATACACATTTGAAATTTTGCAGATCGATTAAAAAAACTGTATTGTTTTTGTGCGCGATAACCCAGTTTCGAGTGATATTATTAACATCGATCTTCAGTTTTTCAAAAGGAATTATATTTTAATTATATTTTTTTTTGAACCATAATAACAAACGTATTATTCTGGTTATGGAAATATTGCACTCATATATTCAAGTGCCCGGAATTATCATTTGAGGATTCAAGTTTGAAGATGCAGTCTATTTTCTTTGGTCACTATCTTAGTGTTATGGTGTAAATAATTGAGCTCTCAGAATGAATGAAGGTTAAAATAGTGTCAATACAATACGAATAGGAGTAATACACTATCTATTGGTTTTCATGGTTCCTTTAAGGAAAGCTGCATCAACGAAAATATAGATTGAAAATGTGCGACGTTAAAATTTCCTTCCAACTACTGCTAGCCGTTTTTGTAGTTATAACTTTACAAACATAATCATAAATAGCTAAAATCTGCTTCCGGGTTTCCAGGTGGTGATCAAACAGCGCAATTCTTCAAAGCAAGTTGCTGTATCATCGTATCATTTGTATACTTTGAATATGTAAGACACTGAAACAGGCTTCAAAATTTTGTATTTAAACTAATTTATTAGAAGTCACGATGAAAATCAGAAGCTACTTATAGTTTTAGCAAATTAGTAATATCAATGAATCTTCAACATGTTACAATTTCACAAAACACAGCCCTTCAGTTCCAGATTCAGATTGTATCTCTCGAGAAACCTGGATATTCAATATTCTTTTTTTTTTCTTACTTTCACTAATGACATGCGGCAAACACTACAACTATTTGTAAATTACATTTAGGATTAAAAATAATTCGTATACTTAATAAGTGAAGGGCGGAATATATGCACGTCAATTCAGTTAAAATATGCGCATACATATGCATGGTTTTTCTTTGAAATATGCAACAATATGCATTTATTTGTCAAAATATGCAATTATATGCCTTGAATATAACATGGAAAAATGAAAATAAAGAAACGCCGACTCTTACAAAAATTATTTATTTTAAGTGAAGTGTTTGCCTTCTGTCTGTAAAAATATGTTTGTACAAAGAAAAAGATCTTTCAACATCTACCGATGTGATCTGGCAATATTTTAATTTGGGTAGTAAGTTATAAGGCCAAGGTATTACTCCGTTGGATGGTTTAGTATCAAAAATATTTTTGACTTCCATTAAATACTTAAAGTTTTCATTCATTCCCACATTAACTTCGAGTTTACTTCTACACTGGAATCTATCGACAAACTAAACTATACAATATAAATACAAAAGAAGAGACCACATTTGCTCTCCAATTAGGCGCCGAAAAGAAACAAGACAAGAAGGTTCACTTGGCGTCGGTACTTTGAAGTCCGAACTATAAAAGCAAGCCGTCGCATTCCAGCTAGACCCCCGCGCACCGAACAGAAGTTTCTGTTCGGTGACAATACTTACTACCACCGAACACGACTTGGCACCACCAGGGATTATTTCAGTGTGCCAGCGAAATAGACAACATTAGGGGTGGAGCTTAAAGTTAACCTTCTTGTCTTGTTTCTGTTCGGTGAATTAGGCAAGCTGATTACTTGGAAATTCCTAAACATCCAATAAATGCCGGCAATAAAACATATAATAATAAAATGGGACCATAAACCATATAATAATGAAATTATCTGCAAGGGTCGCACTTAATCTTTTGATAAAACGAAAAACATAAAAATATGTAGACAAATTTTATTTTTGCCGAAATATGCAATTTTTTATGAAATTTGTAAAAATATGCAAAATATGCAAATATATGCACTTTGCATATATTCCGCCCTTTATTAATAAGTAAACAACCCAATTTTGTGTGTACAGTTTATTATACAACAGTGCCTCAAAAATTCTAATAGCTGTTGATTATTCTGCATGTAGAGAACCGTAAAACTCTAAAAAAATCAGCTACAACAATTTGCATTTTTCCACTATCTAGCATGATAATGGAATGATAAAAGCAGTAGAAGTAAAAGAAAAGGTTGAATATAATCTCCTCTGAAATCAGAAAATTTGATTGCCACCCATTAAAAAAATTTTGCGACATACATTTTCATATTCTTTGTTTTCTTATACGTTTTATTCTGTTTCATATAAGCATCATTATAATTTTCAGAATCGGAAAAGCTGATATAAATAACAAATTCTCAGATAACGAAACATAAATTAGTTAAGAACGCTTTAAAATTTAAAACTACTCGAAGTTTATTATGAAATTGGTTGAGTAATTAAAAGTATTTAACCAAATCCAACTTTTCCGACATAAACTTGTAAGGAAAGTCACGTTAGCAATTGATCACAGCTTTTCAGTATTCGAGTATATTATAAGAACATAAAGAAATACAGTGAGATCAAATAAGTAGTACATTATACCAGGATATCAAAAATTAACTTGGTCAAGGGTGGTTGTGGAATCTAAAACGTGTGTCTTACTATACTTTTGAAATAATTTGTCACTGTCACACTGACATCATCAATAACCTACAAATTTCATACCTATTTTTTTCAGTTGTAAAACAATAATGAACTACAAATTATGAAAGAATTATGTGAACTTTGAACCTTTTCAGAGGTCGTGATAGCCACAATCCGGGTCAAAAACTGTTTTGAAATAGTTCATTTTCGATAAATGGAATGACGTTCACGTGAGAAGCCCGTAGCTCGCGAGTTGGAAAAGTGCAAAAGTTAAGAACATAGAACTTCTTTACGAGGGCTTTTTGCGTACCGTTTTCGCTCCATGTAGTTAGATTTAGTCGCGATACGCACCCGATGGCCCTTCTTTTTTCCAAAAATTCCGTTTAAATAGGAAAATTTAATTAAAATAGAAGCAGGTACTCTCAGGTCTCAGCTACGCTCGTCTAACGTGCGACGTACCAAAGGGAATTTTCTTGCGACTAAAATATACACGAAGAGGGTGAAAGCTAGCGGCCCATAGCCGAAAACATTTTATTACAACTGGCACCGGACGCACGGTGCACGAAACGGCCCAAATTAACAAGATCGAGGTAAAATGTATAAACTCTAACTGACGCGCAGCGAGCTCCTCGAGGCATATGTCAAAAAGATTACGTTCGTAACTAATGACATAGGACGTCTGGCGTTCATGCAATTTTGTTTTTATACAATTCGAACCTTCTAATTTCGATAGGCCACGTGAAAATCCCGCAGTCTAAAGCGCTACAGACTTCTGAGTGTGATAACATTCGTATAAAATTGCGAAATTTCGCACTTTTAGAAACTTCAAATTAATTAATTTGACACAAGTAAAGACACACGTTTTAGATTCCACAACCACCCTTGACCAAGGTAATTTTTGATATCCCGTTATTAGGTTTTATGGGAGCTGTTCGCATGGATTGTTACTGCGATCAGGTTCGATTTCTAGTCCCTGGACATTAGAACTCCATTTGGGTATATTTATATTTTTTCTCAATAAGATTATATTACCTAGCACCAATATCTAGCCCAACGTAATACATCAATATTGGAGAAAACCCAATAAGTTCATAGAATAAATAGGAGGAGTTATTGGATAATATGGAGGATCATAATATGGAGCATTTCATTTTTGAGAAGGATATTGATTGGAGAAGCCGTTGCAACAGCTATTGGTATGGGTGCGTTTTCGATTAAAAAAATGTCTTGCTATGTCATCGGATTATCGATGAATTATCATCTAAAAATATAGATGTTAACCTTGCACTTTCATGGTGTTATTGGAGCGCAAACAATTGTAATCATTTGAGTAAGAATTCAGATTTTCAAGACCGAATTAACGATCGTTCACAGAATATAAACTAACATTTAGTTTTTATAACAAATGAGTCGATAACATCTTGCCCAAAAGCTTCCATGAAAATATCATCCATCTAACTATTCATTGACAGCAAACTGTAGGCTTATTCACATCCGGTAAGACTTCGACTTCTCGGGTACATGTTTTGATCGACATAATTCTCCCTGTGAGGTAACAAATAACATTCCATGAAATAATTGGACTAGATGGAATACAGTGGCACCACCGTGTTTTGTAAATCACAAAAAAGAGATCTTTCTAATGTGCCTAAAAACCTTTACGTTACTTCACACTTCACGATCGTCATCAATTTACCGCAATATTTGCAAGATTCATGCACCTACCAACTGTTACATGCAAATCAACATACGACAGCCAAAATTGGTGGTTTATCAGTAGTATCAGGATATATTACATGCTATTTTTTGTTCCTCAGTAATGAGCCGGCAAGTACGGGGTTTTACTGCAGAGAATCATCGGGTTTTAAAGAAATACGTTTCAGAAAGTATTACAGTTATAATACTAAGTGACATGTGACAAGAAATGGAAAATATCCAAGTTTTGAGCACATCATTAAAAATGTTCAATGTGCACGACATATGTCCAAACGATAGTCCAGTTCTGCCCATACACATTGCAGTGTGTCCAGATCTATACTGTTCACAGCAGTAGTAATGCGTTATCGGAGTACATCTAGCAGCATACATACAGTAAGATCGGGATATCTGGGAAGGCAGACGAGGTATGCCAAATCTTGTTCAGCCCATCGCCCCATCCAATAGTGAGGAAGGGAGTTCCTCGTTATGCCAATGAAGCGGAGCTTCATCTTGCTGGAATATGAAGTTATCAGTTGGGGAAATAACCACAATTGCATCATATCTAGGTAGGATGTACTCGTAACAGTGTTTTTATGGAAGAAAGAAGGCCCATACACTTTTGTTTTGGATACTGCACAAAAGACATTTAATTTTGGAAAATCCCTTTCATGTTGCAAATTGTTATGACGATTTTCCGTGCCCCATTCCAAATGTTTTGATAGATCTTTCCACCTGAAACGAATGTCGCTTCGGCGTTGAATACCAGACGATTAGCAAATTCACATCCTCCATTGCTTCCTTCATGACAGTACATGAATCGGTTCGTTCCACATAGTCGTCGGGTCGCACTATCGGTTTAAGGTACGGTTTGAATCGAAATCGCCGACGCAAAATTTTCCATACAGTTTGCTGAGAACTAGCAATGGTATCTGCAGTTCAAGAACACAGGCTCCATTGGCAAACGTAAACGAAATGGATGACCCAGCGTTCTTGACTAAACGGTCGAGACAGTTCCTGCGTTGAAATTTTTTTTTGTGTTCTTGAACTGCCAATACCATCGCATAATGCTTTGATGACCTGAACATTCTGCTTGGTATTGCCTTCGGTATGCATGTTGCACCATAAAAACTGATAAGCATCGAGCGTACTTTAACATACAAAACACTTTCTGCTGCATAGTGACTATTTTGCATAATAAGGTCGTGGTATCACCTGGACGTGTAAATCGAAGTTCTCAAACACGCGTTTTAAAAAGTTTGTCTTTTTTGTGACAGGCAATTCAATACCATAACTGTAATATTTTATGGAATATATATTTTTAAAACCAGGTAATCTTTTTATATTAACCCTTTACATATAATATTAAGCAATATCCATTTTGTTCATGATAGTGACGATCAGTCAGCGGAGCTCTAGCTTGCAGTGTGAGAAGAACGTTTGTAGTCTTTTCGCTAACCTTTATTTTAAACCCCATTGGGTGATTTCTATAATGCCTCAGATGGTTCCTGAGATGTACTGTTTGTCAAGGCGATCAGCTTAAATAACTTCGTCAGCCATGTATAGCTCTTTTTGATTTTTCGTATCCTTTCAAAATATTCCAGTTCTTGTCTTTCCCAGACTAACGTAGATTGTTCGATGACTTAATGTGAATATATATGAACTATTTGTTGAATACCGTCTGAAGCTTGAACTCGAGTAACGGGAGTTACAAATGAAAGTGATATCAACGTAGTAGCATTTAATTTCACAATATAATAATTCATAATTAAAGAATTTCAGACACTTCCGTGAGCTTCAAACAAATTTCGGAAGCTGTTTGGGAATTTCAAATGTTTACTCAAATAAGATAGAAATAGCTTTGGATGGAGATGGGGCGCTAGCCGCAATCAGTAAATTAGATGGCAATTTTACACCTGGAAAGGGTTGGGTAGTGCATGAGAACCTTTGAAGCAACAGTGAAAGCAGAAGATTATAAGGCATGCCAATCGTTGGATAGATTCCGAGTGGGGTAAAAGACAAAATGACTGATGGTATTCACAATTATATGTTTGTGTGTTCGGTAATTAGGTCTAACCAAGGCATATATAACGGAATTTACGACTTTGAAGAGCCAAGGCATATTTCCGTTCGGATGAATAAACACTACAAGGGCATGGATGTTTGGAAATCCTTTAGAATTTCATTTAACAAAACCTTACATTTTCTAGCTACGTACGTAACAACACTGCTCGAACTATGAGCCTGCTGTATTGTGGCTGTTGAAATAATTCTCTAAATAATATTAACGTTCTAATCGACATTAGTGCTGTTGGGTTGATTGAAATAAAGATGGGATTTCTATTCAATTTATTATTTCAGCAAAATTTAATTAGCTTCATATTCATTCAACAAAAAATAAATTTTTTTGTAATTCTGACTTGGCACCCACACTAGTTTTACCCGGTTCCTAGATCAGCCTATAATCTAGGAGCTAGAGCGATATGGTGGACCTGAATGAATACACCTTGGCACTACTGTATATCAGTGGCGGCTCCTCGAAGGAGGCTAAGGAGGCTCAGCCTCCTCACAAATTTATCTTGTTGATCATTCTTCATTTTATTTCCTGTTTCTCTAATAATTTTTTAAATTTTACAATTAATTCCCCGTTCTCAGTAGTTATTTTTAATCTGGCAACTGTGCCCTGAGGCTAGACTCTCTATATATCTCAAACGCTGAGCATGAGTTGTTCAACACAGTTGCCGATTTTCCGACCAGTCAATCGCCAAATAGCGTGAAACAGCGAAAACGGCAACATCCTCTGGAGGCTAGCCTGCCGCCCGCCTTTAAGTTCAGTACGAGTACAGTCGGTGTGGTACGGAATACGACACATGCGTGTTGCCTCTTGCGTCAGTGCTTGTTTTGTTTTATGCGGGTATAATGGTTGAGTGATACCACGCGAAATAAGGTTAGATTAGAATTCGTCTGTTCGGTAAATTATTAATTGTAAAAATGGACAACTAGTGGAAAGATTTTTAGGGTTCTACGATGTTAGTTCGGGAAGAACAGCGGTCAATTTATTCAATTTTTTAATGGAAACATTTCAACGATTCTACTTTGCGAATAAATCTGACTTACGACGGCATCTGTAATGGCGGGACATTTAAACGGTCTTCAAACAAACGAACGTAAGTTTTAAATAACATAGTAGGAAACAGAATTCCCTGTAATGCTCGAACTCGATGGAATTTTACATCACGTGCAATGTTTAGTTTACCATCCATAAAAATAAAGACAAATTAATTGAAACATTTGATTTTATATTAAACAGTGATGACTTTTCGACAGATCAGGTTTCATTAAATGCTGCTGTTGGTTTAAAATCTTATTTAGAAAATGAAGAATTTTTGTTTTTTCTTGATACTTTTAAATTAATATTTGAACAAACTGATCTTATTTTTCAAATTTTACAACATAAATTCACTAATATAATTCATTCAAGAGATCGTTTAAAACATCTCATTGATAAAATTTCAAGTTTCCGTAATACAGAATTTCATTTTAATATTTTATTTCGAAATTTTTCAACTGATGAGGTTTCTCCCGCGAAAAAGAGGAAAACATATAATTTGGTAGACAAGAAACTACATTATAAACAACTATTTTATGAAATTTTAGATACTATTAAAGGTCAAATTGAGATTCGATTTTTCGATTTACATGAATTGAAGTTTTTCGACTTGACGAATAGAAGATTTTTCGAATCTTTTTCAAAAGAGTTTCCCAATACACTTTTAGATAACTTAGTTCTCAAATATAAATTTTTTGATAAAATAACACTGCACAATGCGTTATATACTCGGATAAAGATATTTTAGGCCAGTACGACAGTCACGCCGATATGATAAAATATATGATAGACAATGATTTGCAACAAGTTTTACCTCAGTTTTATAAACTACTTTGTTTGACAGTCACCATTCCTGTCACGTCGGCATCGGTGGAGAGATCATTTTCTACTCTCAAACGAATAAAACATACATGCGAAATACAATGGGCCAAAATCGTTTATACAATGTTAGTTTAATATCTATTGAAAAAGATTTAGTAAAACACTTAAAACATAATGATACATTTTATGATAATATTATTGATCATTTTTCGCAAATTAAAGACCGTAGAATTTCGTTAATATATAAAAAAGTTGATAAAATTGATAAAAAAAACAAAATATGAAAAATTCCAAAAAAAAAAAAAAAAAAATTGAAAGTCCAAAAAAAAATAAAAAACAAAAAACGAACGAAAAAAATTTGTGGGCATGAGAAACTCTATACCTCCACGTTGGTTATTGCGGGGTGACAATTAATTTTGTCACTGAAGTAGCTGGTACGGTCGCTGTGCAAAGGTTAAAAGGCTGTGAATAGAGTATATTTTTACAAAAACGTTTTATGTCCAGCCTCCTCTCTCAAAAAGTTCACGAGCCGCCACTGCTGTATATTGGTTGAGGAAGGTTCAATGTACGATAGCTCTCACAAGCCGAATCGTGTATTGGCAGGCGTTTCGAAGCTACAGCCACCTCAAATTTTTGACTTTTTTATTGCACGAATCCTTCGGATTTGTTGTATATTGAAAAGCATGTAATCCTTATACATTTCCACCTAGTGCCGAAGTTTTTTATAGAGGCAATTTCTTGGAGCTGGTCAGTTATTTTAGTAGGCTAAATGGAATGCACGAACAGTATCTAACCTGTTGGAAAATGTCATCATTGCCAGTTGTTGAAAAGACACATGCCTAGGTGTTTTATTTGGTCATTTTCGAGTTACTGGCCATTATTTGGACCAAAAATGGTCTTTTTGACTACTTTACTGCTGAAACGGGTGCATTGCTACAAAACACCTTTGCACCGTGGCAAATACGTTAATTTGGAGTCAAAAAATAACCAATATGATTGCCAATGTTTTTCACCAATATAGCCCCTCCCTCAACACCGAAAACCTCCCCCCAAAAAAAATCAGTAATTTTGATATTTAACCGCTGTCAGAGTCTAAATATTTGCGTAACTTATCACATCAAATTTATTGATATCAAAATTACAGATTTTTTTTTGGGGAAGTTTTCGAGGTTCAGGGAGGGGTTGTATTGAGAAAAAAATATTGGCACTCATATTGGTTATTCTTAGTCACCAAATTAACGTATTTGATACGGTGCCAAGGTATTTTATAGCAATGCACCCGTTTTAGCCGTAGTGGTCAAAAAGTCCATTTTTGGTCCAAATAATGGTCAATTACTCCGAAATGCCCAGATAAAAAACCTTGACATGTGTTTTTTCAACAACTGGCAAAAATAACAAAATTTTCCACCAGGTTAGAAACTGTGTTCATGTATTTCATTTAGCCTACTAAATTACCTGGCCAGTAGAAAGGTGGGAAGTTGTGAAACTCTACCTAGTGAGGTCTTTCCCTATACCTATAACCTCCAAACCAAAAAATACGAATGCCTATCTCCTCTCTCTACGTTCCACTGCTTGCTCACACGATGTTCTTCGGTTTCCCTCTCGTGTAGTCGAAGTATAAAAAAATGTTTCAATATTAATAGTACGAGATTCGGAGAATAATAACAAGATATGTTCAAATATAAACATTTTAGCAAGTACAAAAAATAATCATTATGACATCGAATATTTTCGAAATGGTATTGATTACCCTCGTATTTTCATACTGATTGTGAAACAAATCATTAATAAATGATACACTCTATCACTTGGCACATACCACGATATGATTCAATGTGGTTTTATCGACAGGCGAATGAATAATCATGTGTGAGAAATGCATTGTAATATAATGAATGAAACAAATGCAAAATCATTAGTCAATTGCATTATCGATGTTTTTAAAACATAGCTGATGAAACTTCTATTATAGTTGGTTTGGAAATTACTGGGAAGGCAGAATGATGAATGATTGGAATTAGTAATATAGGTACCATGATGCCATACAGAAAAGCGTTAAACTATAATACTCATATACGTTTCGATCTAGATAGAAATACTATTGAATTCAGAAAATTGACTATCTCATGAACTTCATTATATAATTTCGTCTAAAACTCAATGGAATTATATGCTAAATATTAATATCATATATTCTCAAAACCATCTATAAAATTGGAAAAAATTGGATTGGTAAATCGCGAAATTGCTTCTTTGTATGTTCTATTACTTGAAATTATATAAGTTGACGAAGATTCAAAACTCCAAGTAGCAGATTCTCAAGATTCGGAATAAAACACTTGAACAACAATCATGGGAGGGATGGGGTTTTTGTGATATAATGAATTTTATGATATAACGAACAATTATAATGTTAACATGAATCACATATGAGATTTTAGCTGATATCGCCTGAATCCCAAGTCTAGAGTGTTAACAAAAATTACAATTAATAGTAATAAATACTGGAATTCCACAGGGCAATGTGAAAGAACCAATTTTGTTCGTACTATTCTTAAATGATATCGCTGAACAAAAATCACATATTAGTGTGATAGAATTAGCTTTTAGTTTTTAATTCTCAGTTCGGAGAAAAAAATTGCCTTAAGTAGATAATTATGATACAAATTGAAAAAACTAAAATCGAACACTTTTTGATCATCGCAAATGGTCCCAAAAAAATGGTAAAAATGGCCAAAACCGGTTTTTCGCGTCAGACATCGTCGGCTTGAGTTAAAAAAAAGCTTTTAAAAAGCTTATGCGCCGTAAAAAATGAGCTGCGGATGAACCCACTTGGTCCAGCGGTGACCCCACAAACTGCAAAAAACCATCGATTTTGGCCGAAATTTCAAAAATCCATAACTCTTGTTCTTTTAAAGATTAAGAGCTGAAATTAATAATGGTAGTACGGATAAAAAAAAACATCGATTTTCGAGCAAGGGTTCCCGAGATATTGTTGTTTTTTACGAGCCTAGCGCGGCGGCTCTCCCGTATTTAAAATAATTGTTTTAGCAACATTTACGAAAGATAAGAGGTTGGAAATTTGATAAGTTGTTCATTGACTATTGGAGAAGATGATCCCGTAAAAGAATAGCGCATTACCGGATCACAACTTTTTAGGGCCATTTTACAAAAGTGCTTTTTTTTGCATTAAGTATACATCCGATCTTGCTGAAATTTTGTGTGGTACTTGGTGGGCAGAAAAGCTACAACCTATTAATTCCAACTCTTAATCTTTAAAAGAACAAGAGTTTTGAATTTTTGAAATTTCGAGCAAAATCGATAGTTTTTTGCAATTTGTGGGGTCACCGCTGGACCAATTGGGTTCATCCGCAGCTCATTTTTTCCGTCTTTTCACGGCGCATAAGCTTATTAAAAGCTTTTTTTAAACTCAATCCGACGATGTCCGACGCGAAAAACCGGTTTTGGCCATTTTTATAATTTTTTTTGGACCAATTGCGATGATCAAAAAGTGTTCGATTTTAGTTCCTTCAATTTGTATCATAATCATCTACTTAAGGCAATTTTTTCCTTCGAACTCAGAATTATGCTAAAATTACCGACATTTTTTGCTAATTCTATCACACTATATGCGCAGGTTACCTATGTCGACAAAAGTTGTTTGAGTCTAGGTTCAAGTTTATACCCTCTTGAAAGAAAGTGGCGAGACCTTGTTGAGGACTGTTGAATAGTTCGAAAAGAACAAGTTGTTTCTTAACATTACCTTTATTCAAGAGGAGTCTGTTTGTTTTTTAGGTTCACAGATTGATGCCACAATAGGTTGGACTGATCATGTAAACAAATTGAACTCTAAATTAATCAGTGTTGGTTACTCAATTAGACTGAATGAAAACTATTGGGATAATCCAACACTAAGAACTACATATTTCACGAGTGTTTATTTGCGAATAAAGATTGGTATTATGTTAGAGTGGTAAGAAGTGTTCTCAACTATAAGAACCTCGAAACGTCTAAAGGTCAGTTTAGGAAAGATAACCTGCTAGCAGCATATACCATTTATATTCAATTTTCTAAAAGATATATTAGTTTTGCTACTTTTAATAACTATTAATTATTATTAATTATCACCCATAACACTACAGTAAAGGATATAGGCATTCTTTAAGATAATTAGTTCACTTTTAACTTTAACTTCTACTATTTAGAAGTACTATAACCATTATATGAGTATATGTAGTTCATACAAAATAGAAGCGATGCACGTGACCAATCATGTTTCATTTTGACGAGGCACTGTTGCCAGATCGTCATAAAATTATTGAATCGGTTGGTTCTTGGTGCTCATGCGCATCTCCATTTTGAAATAATTACAACTGAGAATAATTTGGCATTTAGCATTATCGATAGTAATTCAACATCTATTGTATTTTGTTTGTTGTTATTAATCTTATACCATCTCGTTTCGTGCTTATTTGGATTTTGATTAATGTGTGATGTTGAGTTGGTGAATTCTGGATTTATGCAATATCTACTAATTGAATTTATTGCTTTTCTAGTAACATTAGTGATTCTACAAATGTGTTAACATTCATTCATAAATTATAAAATGTCTTAACTGTCTTTTCTTCATACTTTTGTATAAGTAAGTAAGCTAGGGTTACTAGGTCTCATATTTTTAATATGATTCTCATATATTTTATACTTCTCTGTATCCAAAACTTATTCTATGGTGATTCATCATATGGATAAACGGAATTGTTAATATAGTTTTACCACTAACATGAATTGCGTTAGGTAAAATTTATAATTATTAAATCAAATAATTTTCGTTAGTAAGTCTATGAAAATATTTGGCAAAATAGCAATCAACCATGGTATATAATTTCACGGCAGATGTGATAGTGGAGAGAACGGGATTTGATATTAATTTGAAAGGGAACGAGTGGTCAGTAGATGTCAAGACAATGAACTGCAGATAATATGGACCATCAGACGCACACGTTCTATTAAATCTCACCTCATAAACGACAAACCAACTCACGATTTGATGAAATTAATATATATCTCATCTCCTCTTTAGTTCTGATATACGATGATAAATTCTCGAAGGGGAGTCCCTTTTGAGCTTGAGGACTATGTTATTTTTATTCAGAAATAGAACTAGAAACATTCAATTTCAAAATTGTGTGCTAATGAACGAGCATCAATAGTTCGACAATTTCAATTTCTTTCAATAAAATATTTAGTTGTCTATTTGGAGCCTTAAAATTTGAGATCGCAAGGTGTAAAGTCCCTGAAAAATTAAAAAAGAAATGATTTATTTGGTCAAAACTTATTTTATCTCTCAACATAATCTCCTTGTAACCCGATTTTCTAATTTTTCGATCCCTTCCAAATAATACGATTTCGCCAATCCTTCAAAATAGGCGTTTGTTTCAGTGATGACCTCAACGTTGGAGCCAAATCTCTTTCCGCAGAGTCATTTCTTCAAGTTGAAAATGGATAAAAAACGAAGGGTGCCAAATCTGGAGAGTAAGGTGGATGACGTACCAATTCGTAGCGCAATTCATGCAATTTTGCGATTGTGCGCCGGTGCGTTGTCCTGGTGAATGAGCACTTTTTCTATGCCAAATTCGGCCGCTTTCGCTTCAAATCGGCGTCGAATCTATCCATCAGCTCTGCATAATATATGCCGGTGATGGTTTTGTTCTCTTCAAAGTAATCAATATGTGTGCATCCCAAAGAACTGTCGCCACGACATTGTTGGCCGATAAACTCACTTTGGCCTTTTTCGGCTTCGATTTGCCAGGACAAGTCCACTGTTTCGGCTGTTCTTTGGCCTCTGATGTGTTGTGATGGATCCATGTTTCGTTCACAGTTGCGAAACGGTGCAAAAAGTAAGTCCTTCTTATCGCGCTTGAACATCGCCAAACACTGCTCTGAGGTTGTCACACCCATTTGGCAAACAGCTTTCTCATATTCAAAAATGTATGAAAATTGTTCCGTACCCGTTCGGTTGAGATGCCCATAGCCTCAGCATCTCGTGCACTCGCCGATCGTCCAATATCATACCATGGACATTATCGACGATTTCTGGAGTAACCTTAATCGGACGACCAGAACGTTCGGCGTCCTTTATGGTCATACTACCACAATGGGAACAGTAAACCACTTGTGAATCGTTCCAATCGATGGTGAGGAGTCCCCATAATGTTTAACAAGTGATGCTTTGGTTTGTCTAATGTTTCTTCCACGCAAGAAATAATTTTTAATCAAGAAGCGAGATTCACTTTTTCCGTGTTTGCAAAAATCTTCATGGTTGCTTGCTTTCGATGGGTGTCAAAACAGAACTGAATGACATATCAGTCTGAACATTTTAATGCGGTCTAGTTAACGATGGTAAATCACAAATGTCACATGGGATTATCGATTGTGGCGGCATCTGTTTCATTTTTCTTGGACTTTTCACTTTGCCCTCGTATTATTGCACAATGATTGTGATATCCATGACTCCAGGAATGTTGAAGAACGATTCTTTTCAGTTACATTATCGTCAGAGCTGATTGATTTTTCGTTTTTCGATGAAATTTTTTGTTAAAGAAGTAAGAACATTGATATAAACGAAACGATTTTACGAAACACGGTAACTTTTTCAGTTACCCTTCCAAATAAAATGTTCATTCTACGACCTGCAAAAGGGGAAATCTGCGACATAAATCCTTATCCTCCTTGTGAATATCAGCAATCTAATCATTATTATGAAAGGAACTTTCGAATCTCAACCCAAGTTCGCCACTACCTTTTCAATCTTTTCAGACAATGCTCACCATACAAATTATAGTGATCGGGCTTGATATTTAAGATGAATAATGTCTTTCTACAATGTCGTTTATAGACTTTCAAACTCCTGGTGAATAATGGCTTAAGTGGATTAAGACAGTTTTGAGGTTCGATATGTATTTATTTTACCACCAAGCATTTTGACAGTTGTCTCGTGTTCATTGTTCGTAAGTACGAACATTCTAATCGTGTTTTCTTAATATTTCCGTTAGATAGAAAAAACATTTCCGTTCCATTAAACGATGCAAGTTTATGTTTCATCTAATGCGTTTGTTAAAATCACGCCAACTAGACTCAGTATCTAGAATCTAATAATAAAAATACACGCAACTTCTGCACGATCTGTTGACTGTTCATTCCAATTAACATCGTTTCAATTCCAGTACCGGTTGTTTTTGACTAATGAACTGAATTTACAGCTCGAAACCTATACCAATTCTAGAAGAATGGGTATACGTTCGAATCGAATTTTAATATTTGAAGAGCAATCAAAAATCGTAATATAATCTCTTTCAAACTAGACTTGAATATGGAAACACGAAGTTAACATGGTTGTTTATATTGTGGTTATATATACAAGGTCTTCAAATTTAATGCTCATCCCCTTATCAGCTGTAAACAATTGAATAATGTGGAAGATTCGATTTGAAATTGATGGTAGAGAACTCAGTAGGGTAACCAAAGTTGGAAGCACATGGGGCAAAAGTGATGGAGTCACCCCTTCCCTCCCTCATCAATCGAATATGAAACTGTATAATCTTGAATTAAATAACTGTCAAGTTTAGTTTGCACTAATTTAATAAAAAATGTAGCTAGTTTCGCTATCACGGTAGTTCCCCCAAACAATATCTCCAGGTACTAACATCCTACGAAAGAGATAACCTAATATAACATTAATAATATTCTTAGACTTGATGGTTACTTTACCTAATTGCGGTTTAACACATCGATGGATTAAGTAAACGGACAGTCTATTACAGTACAATACACACATTTAAAAAAGGAGATTTGTTATTAATGAAACTACTGATTCAACTTTTCCCGAACATTTAATTATGGAAAACCATAACATTGATGATAACTTCAAGATTTCCCACATTAAGAAAAAAGTGATAAATTGAATTTGCTGAAATCCCTAGAAATCAAAAACTATAAGAATTTCGATATCCTGTTGCACGATCAACAAGAACTTTATACTTCTCCCCTGTTTATTAGATTTTTCGTTTGCTATAAGTTTGTGTTTAATCCCTCGATGGGTTAAACCGCAATTACATAAAATTCCACTAATCATCTTTCCTACGATTATCATTGATCTTTTATATTACATTAGCTATTTTTTTATAAGTTAGTATTTGTAATATCTCTTTGAAGAGCTTGATTTTTCGTTTGCTATAAGTTTGTCGTTCAATCCCTCGATGTAGTAAGCAGCAATTACATTAAATTGAACTAACCATCTTTCCTACGATTATCATTGATGTTTTATATTAGATTAGCTATTCTGTTGTAAGTTAGTACTTTGTAATATCTCTTTGAAGAGCTAGATTTATCGTTTGCTATAACTTTCTCGTTCAATCCCTCGATATATTAAGCCGCAATTACATTAAATTGAACTAACCATCTTTCCTACGATTATCATTGATGTTTTATATTAGATTAGCTATTCTGTTGTGAGTTAGTACTTTGTAATATCTCTTTGAAGAGATAGATTTTTCGTTTGCTATAAGTTTGTCTTTTAATCCCTCGATGGGTTAAATCGCAATTACATCAAATTCCACTAACCATCTTTCCTACGATTATCATTGATCTTTTATATTGGATTAGCTATTTTGTTGTAAGTTAGTACTTTGTAATATCTCTTTGAAGAGCTACATTTTACGTTTGCTATAAGTTTGTCGTTTAATCCCTCGATGGGTTAAACAGCAATTACATTAAATTCCACTAACCATCTTTCCTATGATTATCATTGATCTTTTATATTAGATTAGCTATTTTGTTGTAAGTTAGTACTTTGTAATATCTCTTTGAAGAGCTAGATTTTTCGTTTGCTATAAGTTTGTCGTTCAATCCCTCAATGAGCTAAACCGCAATTACATCAAATTCTACTAACCATCTTTCCTAGCATCGATGTATTATATTAGATTAGCTATTTTGTTGTAAGTTAGTACTTTGTAATATCTCTTTGAAGAGCTACATTTTTCGTTTGCTATAAGTTTGTCGTTTAATCCCTCGATGGGTTAAACAGCAATTACATTAAATTCCACTAACCATCTTTCCTCCGATTATCATTGATGTTTTATATTAGATTAGCTATTCTGTTGTAAGTTAGTACTTTGTAATATCTCTTTGAAGAGCTAGATTTTTCGTTTGCTATAACTTTCTCGTTCAATCCCTCGATATATTAAGCCGCAATTACATTAAATTCCACTAACCATCTTTCCTACGATTATCATTGATCTTTTATATTGGATTACCTATTTTGTTGTAAGTTAGTACTTTGTAATATCTCTTTGAAGAGCTACATTTTTCGTTTGCTATAAGTTTGTCGTTTAATCCCTCGATGGGTTGAACAGCAATTACATTAAATTTCACTAACCATCTTTCCTCCGATTATCATTGATGTTTTATATTAGATTAGCTATTCTGTTGTAAGTTAGTACTTTGTAATATCTCTTTGAAGAGCTAGATTTTTCGTTTGCCATAAGTTTGTCGTTTAATCCCTCGATGGGTTAAATCGCAATTACAACAAATTCCACTAACCATCTTTCCTACGATTATCATTGATCTTTTATATTGGATTAGCTATTTTGTTGTAAGTTAGTACTTTGTGATATCTCTTTGATGAGCTACATTTTTCGTTTGCCATTAGTTTGTCGTTTAATCCCTCGATGGGTTAAACAGCAATTACATTAAATTCCACTAACCATCTTTCCTCCGATTATCATTGATGTTTTATATTAGATTAGCTATTCTGTTGTAAGTTAGTACTTTGTAATATCTCTTTGAAGAGCTAGATTTTTCGTTTGCTATAAGTTTGTCGTTTAATCCCTCGATGGGTTAAATCGCAATTACATCAAATTCCACTAACCATCTTTCCTACGATTATCATTGATCTTTTATATTGGATTAGCTATTTTGTTGTAAGTTAGTACTTTGTAATATCTCTTTGAAGAGCTACATTTTACGTTTGCTATAAGTTTGTCGTTTAATCCCTCGATGGGTTAAACAGCAATTACATTAAATTCCACTAACCATCTTTCCTATGATTATCATTGATCTTTTATATTAGATTAGCTATTTTGTTGTAAGTTAGTACTTTGTAATATCTCTTTGAAGAGCTAGATTTTTCGTTTGCTATAAGTTTGTCGTTCAATCCCTCAATGAGCTAAACCGCAATTACATCAAATTCTACTAACCATCTTTCCTAGCATCGATGTATTATATTAGATTAGCTATTTTGTTGTAAGTTAGTACTTTGTAATATCTCTTTGAAGAGCTATATTTTTCGTTTGCTATAAGTTTGTCGTTTAATCCCTCGATGGGTTAAACAGCAATTACATTAAATTCCACTAACCATCTTTCCTCCGATTATCATTGATGTTTTATATTAGATTAGCTATTCTGTTGTAAGTTAGTACTTTGTAATATCTCTTTGAAGAGCTAGATTTTTCGTTTCCTATAAGTTTGTCGTTCAATCCCTCGATGGGTTAAATCGCAATTACATCAAATTCCACTGACCATCTTTCCTACGATTATCATTGATCTTTTATATTGGATTAGCTATTTTGTTGTAAGTTAGTACTTTGTAATATCTCTTTGAAGAGCTACATTTTTCGTTTGCTATAAGTTTGTCGTTTAATCCCTCGATGGGTTAAACAGCAATTACATTAAATTCCACTAACCATCTTTCCTACGATTATCATTGATCTTTTATATTAGATTAGCTATTTTGTTGTAAGTTAGTACTTTGTAATATCTCTTTGAAGAGCTAGATTTTTCGTTTGCTATAAGTTTGTCGTTCAATCCCTCAATGAGCTAAACCGCAATTACATCAAATTCTACTAACCATCTTTCCTAGCATCGATGTATTATATTAGATTAGCTATTTTGTTGTAAGTTAGTATTTGTAATATCTCTTTGAAGAACTAGACTTTTAGTTTGCTATACGTTGTCGTTTAATCCCTCGATGTATCAAACCGCAATTACATTCAGTTCCACTAACCATCTGTCCTACGATTATCATTGATGTTTTACACTAGATTAGCTATTTTGTGGAAACTTGGTATTTGAAATATCTCTTTGAAGAGCTAGATTTTCCGTTTGTTATAAGACGGTCGTTTAATCCCTCGATCGATTAAACACCAAATACATTAAATTCTATTAATCTAATCTCTTTGAAGAACTAGACTTTTAGTTTGCTATACGTTGTCGTTTAATCCCACGATGTATCAAACCGCAATTACATTCAGTTCCACTAACCATCTGTCCTACGATTATCATTGATGTTTTACACTAGATTAGCTATTTTGTGGAAAGTTGGTATTTGAAATATCTCTTTGAAGAGCTAGATTTTCCGTTTGTTATAAGACGGTCGTTTAATCCCTCGATCGATTAAACACCAAATACATTAAATTCTATTAATCATCTTTCCTACGATTATCATTGATGTTTTATATTAAATTAGCTATTTTGTTGTAAGTCAGTACTTTGTAATATCTCATTGAAGAGCTTCGATATTAACGCAACCAGTTATATTTACTTTATTTAAGTTTATGATGAATCTTCATGAAGTATTGCCTCATTTTATTCAAAAATGTATGTTTTTTAGGGCAATAGTATTTTTGACACAACGAATTAGCGCCGAATGATTCTAACGAGGTGTGCCGCTAAATTTAAATTACACTGTTTTAATTAATAAGACTAAAAATTTTTTTTGTAGAATATAAAATCTGTCAGCCTCTGAAATTTCCTCTTGTGTTAGAGTGTCACTCGTAGTCGAAGTATGAATGAACACTTCTTAAAATTCATTTGAAATAAACATAACATACAAATATTACGTAATTTTCGGATTTTTTTTTTGAAATTATGTACATTTAATTACAAATTCTCAATTTATTTGAACGTTTATTGCCCCAAACGACACAAGAAAGATTATTTTATTCGGTTGATGATGTAAAAAAATTAAAGAATATTTACATACGAAGAAGATAAACATTTATCTTGCTAGGAAACAGCTAATTGTTTCCTAGGAGTTTGCACGGTTATTGAGAATGAAGCACTGATCAAAAAATAATTATTCTTCCCTCCTTGCAATAAAACCTTAAAGTTGAGAGGAAAATAAAAAGGAAAAGGAAGCTAACAAAGAGTATTGTTCAATTTCCCGTTTCACAGGTCGTTGCATCGTATTAAGATGAATCTATAGAGTTGTCTGTTCAATATGTCACTAGCGACGAATTAAAAAGTATATTCTGAAAAAAATCCCATTGTTACTCGTACAAACCAATTCATTGGATAGCAGTGCCAATAAATGACATTTCATCTAAACTATGATATCTTATCAGGAAATAAACTTAAATAGCCAATACGGCGAACGGAAAAACCAATGTACTTGACGCGTTTCCATAAAAGCAACGTAATAAGTTACCAGCATAACGGATGTCCCAGGCAATACATTGAGTTGGCGTTGGAATGAGCAGTATTCGACTGTTTGCATTCATGTTGACAAATCATTCCCACTTATCTAACTATTCTTACAGTATATGATTATGAGCAAGGTGTGCCATGTGTAAATTTAGCAAAAATTGGAAGACCCAGAATTTACACCCAAGACAGGGAAGACATATTGGTGAGAAGTGCCAAGAATATAGTTCCAGTATCTCTCAGAAAATTGGAACGTCAGTATTGAACTTGTGAGGGCATAATTTTGGAGAATTCGCCAGGCATGGTATAAAATATCGAAAACAAACGAAGTGCCCAGCATGTAAGACAATATATAGTATATATAGTCTTCGAATTAAACCATTAAAGTAATTATATGAAATCTGTGACAAAGCGTGAGAATAATAGACAAACAAGGTTAATCTCTTAAAATCCACTGTCTATAACCAACTTCACAATACTCCCTCGCTCGTCTTGTATTTGTTCAGTCCTGCTATTTCGAGCTCCCTTGCGTTGTTAATGTTAACTGCCGTTGTTTATATTAATCGTATTGACAGGGTTGACGCCATATAGTAACTATGATAGGAAAAACAACATCGTACAACATCAACAAATGTGTGTGTGAGCGTGTTTGAATCGCAAAGTGTTCTAACATTTTGTTGGATTTTCCTATCATCAATATAATAAGAAAAAATGAATTTATGTAAAAGATTCCTTGGACCTTGTTTCTTTATTTATAAATATATCAGTCGTTTTGGCATTGAGTAGCATCAAAAAACGTTGGGCACAAATTAAAAACCACACACCTCTAGATCAATGTGAATTTATAAATGCAGTGAAGTTTTGTTCAGAATGTACCTATTTTCAATACGGTGAGCAATATTTTGGGCAAATATTTGGCAAAGCAATAGGATCACCTATTTCAGCTACTATTGCTAACCTAGTTATGGAATGCCTAGAGGAATTGTGATAAATTGATTAGATTTTCAGCCCATATTCTTTAAACGGTATGTACATGATTGCCTAATGTTTGTTCCCAATGATATAATTCACTACATGATTAATAAATTTAACAATTTCCAATTTACATGAACAGAAGTGAACAAAAACATAAATTTCCTAGATGTGAACATTAGTGATGATGCAGATGGAAAAATAAAAAGCAGTTTACTAAAGAAGCTTGGTCTCAACGTTATCTTCACTTCAATTCAGTTGCACCAACAAGTTATAAAAAAAAGTGTTATAAACAGCCTAGCAGATCGCGCGGATAAGTTGTCACCACCCAGAGAACTGTCCCAATAGCCTATAGACCTACTAACTGTGTTGAGAAATATTTTTGAAAAATCTAAAATCTTTAATACCTAAAGATAAACAAACCCACACAGTATACAAATTAAATTGGTTAGGCTGCGATGGGACTTATACAGGAATCTCTACACAATATTTACAAAAAAGAATGTATAGTACAAAAATCAAAAACTCCACCGCCCTTGCTAAACAATGCTTTGATTACAACCATCAATTCGATTATAAAAATGTTAGTATTTTAACTAAAGAAGCCAATTATTATGAAAGATCGCCTGGAATCCAAATCTGTAAATCATAGAACAGATATTCAGTCATTAAGTCAGATTTATACTAATTCAATTAATTAAGACCCTTGCAAATTCCTACATGCGTCTTTATAATGTTAAAAGTATATTTTGGGTAGAATGCTCAAATTTCAATATTTCTAATAAGGATGACAACCTTTTTCTATTACCTCATAAATCTTCACCATCTCGTTCGACACTTGAGAGTTACATTTTTGGTTCAGTCCTTCAGTCGTATTACAAACTGTGCTTTAATATGACTTTTGAGTTTATAAGAAAATTGCTAAGCAGTGGACTCTTGATTCATATGCCTAAAACAGCAATGTGTTACAATTTCCATTACTCGTGTTTCTGTTCGATTCGGCGACGTGGGCATTTTTAATTGAAATCAGTGCGATATGGACGCCTTGTGATGATACAATTAGTTTCAAGAAATTACGTTTTAGACATTGATACGTTCTCTGATGACGGTCGTGAGACCGAAACGTACGTAAAGACGAAAATGATGTTAGTGTTACCTATTTCACAAGAATTCATATAAAATTTTCTAGAACTGTGAATATGACATAGATGTTAGGAGCCGTCATAGAGTGATGTATCAGTTGTAGGTTTTATAAACAACATATGATAAGGTAATTTAATGGTTAGTGATTAGACTACTCACATTTTAAATGTAATAAGAAGTGCATATTATCAATGTTTCTGGATGAATTGTTTCAACTCTTAGAATATAAATAATTCACCAATTATATATTATTAATTGATATTGCTTGAAGGAACACATAAATCACGGAAAACGGTAAGATGACGTGAGTTCATTGATCTTCACACAACTAAGAGTATTGGCACTGTTGACTATAAAATGTATAAAGAAAAAAATATTCAACCAAACCAGTGGCATCATCAAAAGACATGAATTATAAATTTAATTACGTTCATTAATGATGAACCTTCGGATACCCTATTCGGAAGATATTAATAGAATGTGCTACTAACATGTTTAAATGATTCATAAAACTATTAATGACAATAGGTGAATTATATGTATCTGGTAGATGGATTAATGCTAAGCTACGTCCAATTTATGTTTCTGTATTTATGTACAATTTGTATATTAAAGTTATGGCGGCTTGTTTTAATATGTAAATTATTGAGGTATAGATACATGAGATCATGATTTAATTTCAGTAGATCTTGTTTTAAGAGACAGAAATTACTAAAGTGTTTTTTGGAATTTGTTCATAAAATTTAGATCCGTTTGATCATAAACAAAAATAATGAAGGTTTCCAATATATGGAAGAGAAAGATATTGCTTATAATGCAAAAATTAGTGACGTACCGGTCAGTGCTAGCAAGAGCTCAGTTGGTAGAGCACTGACCGCCAATCTAGAGGTCGTAGGTTCGAATCCTGCTCGAGGATAAACTTTTTCTGGAATTTGAATAACTTAACAACTTGTCTGCACGCCATTTTTCTACATTATAAACATATCACAGACACGAATTATCCTTCTCAAAAGATATTGCTTTCTATCGGACATATCAATTTGATGCATTATGTCAAATGATTCGTGATTATTTTAATGTAGAAAGCAATTATTTTCATGCTCATTCATTAATAAATCATTGACCTGCCATATTAAGTGATTGTGGGTATAAATACGTATGGGTCTATAATAAATTGAAAACCAATATCTATTGTGTATTCGTGAAACTGTTGATTCTTACAATTGGATGAATTTTATCATTCCTTCCATAATTGCGTTGGTAGCAAGTTCAAGAAGATACTAATAAACTTCTATTTTGAGACCAATAAGTTAGTTGAAGATGAACGATCATTTTCAGCATTACGTCGCATGAAAAATTATTTGTATCACAGGAAAAGATATATTTCCTATCAACTATAGAAAGCGAAATATTAAAAGAGATGGACTTATAAAAATCATTCTGATAAAAATGGTACAGAGTAAAGCGTGCACGAAAATTAAAGGCCATAATTTTAAAATGTTGAAACATTTTTGAAAATCAAGCTATGCACCTCCAACTCTTCTTCACAAAAGAGAGTCTATGCTTTGTGATGCTACCTCGAAGCAATGATAATTTTCAACATTGCGAGTTTCTACAAACTTTTCACCCACATGAACCAATACTAATAAGATTTCTATTAGGGTGGTGTTCATTTGGAAGCCTTGAAACGTCTTCATAGATCCTTTTGCAATCTAATAAGGCCCTATAAAGTATTCACTCAATAGAAAGTATTTCCAAACTGAATCTGTAATGTTGTACGTTTATCTTGCCATTCCGACAGTTTTGTAAAAGAGAATACAATTTTTTCTGAAGAACAAAGCATATGTTGGCTTTGACTTTTCGGAGTGGAATGTTTATTGGCAGAATGCAATCTTTTCATTATAATCATACCCTTATTCTTACTGAATTACACAGATCAACAAAAAAAATATTTTTTTTTTTGGGTTTCTGTTCTCTGTTTAAATTCTGATTCTAGACATTGAGAAACACTTAAATATTCATATTTAGTTCATAAAGTTTGCTTTGGTCTGATTTAAGACGATAAGTATGATTGAAAAAATGCATAAAAGCTTTAAAGTTATGGGCTGCAGAATGTCTCATAAACTTCATATGCTACATTCTCATCTGGACGAATTTAAAGACAACATGGGGGCCTACTCCGAGGAACAAGGAGAACGTTTTCACCAAGACGTGATGGACTTTGAACGGCGATATCAAGGGCAGTACAACGAGAATATGATGGGAGATTACATTTGGGGTTTAATACGAGAAAGCTCGTACGAGCATAGAAGATATACGAAAAATATTCACTTTTAGACATTAATTTCTTGTTATTTTACATCTATATGTTATTGTTTATCACAAGTCTTGAATAAAAAAGACTCTTGTATCTAAAAAAATGTTTTCTAATCATAATTTACAGTGGAAGTATAGAAAAAATATAAAAAATTGGAGAATTGAAAAATTGTTCTAGTTTCTACAAAAGCAAACTTTAATCGGAAAATAATTTTTTTCCCTTATTTTTGTCGCAGGAGAAACCAAAATTTAACATGTAGAAGTTAGACCCAAAAATCGTGTTGACCGGTGTTATCTTTGGTATAAAAACAAATTTAGTAAAAAACACATCAAAAATACGTTACTATATTAATTTTCACTTACATCACTATACTATAAGGGAAGTATTGTAATCAAGGCAAAACTATTTTTTTTAAATTTTCGCAGAAGTATCCTTTTTGAGCCTTTCTGAATCGATGTACACTATTTTTGGGATTATGCTTGTATGTGCTATGTAACCCACTATGGGGACGATTGCGTCGTTCCTATTGTTCATACGGATATGAAATTTTGTAAATAGCTATGAATGTTGCAAATGAGAACAGTATTCACTATAAATAAGAAATATTTACCCATAATCATTAAAAATAATCTTAAAGTGCTGAAGACCTTGGGTACCAAGTAGCCATCATCAGAGTAAACTAAATTATAAATCAAAATGTGCCTGCAGGACTAACTCATAAATACTATTTTGGGATAATAGTGAAAACAAGGGGTTACCCGCAGCTGAAGATAAAACGGAATTTAATACATTGCTTTTTCGTTTATACATTTCCATCGCTTCTAAATTAACTAGATATTTGTCCGTATTGTGTATTAAAAGTGGGAAACTTTCTTGAGAAATCGTGCGATCTGCATTCAAAATATATTCGACTAACGCTTATTTTTCACCAATATTTTTTTTATATGGGCAAAATGTTCCTTATACCGACTTAAAGTATTTTGAGCCACATAGCTTTTTGAACACGACTCACAACCGTTTTCGTAAATCCCGCATTTGTCCGAAACTTTATCAAAAGTATTGCCTAAACGGTGTTTTAGGTTGTTCTTTTCTTACGTCCATAAACTGGTTATATTGCAAATTTAGGAAACAAATTATGGAATATATTAATACCTAAAGGATGATAAGTGAAAGTTTTGAATTTTATCGAAGAATTTGAAGATCTAATATGATTAGTTGGTTGCGTTCCAATTTATTTTTTGTTTAGAAATTAAATTATTGATCAACGATATGTCAAAACCATTGTTCATCGCTATTTGCTGAAGTTTCTCAACTTCTTTGTTGTAATTTTGCTGGCTCAAGAGGACGTTCAATAATCTATGAACAAGGCCAGTTATTTTATATTTAAACAGTGTGGCTGAATCCGCCGGAGTATACCTATTTGTTTGAATGGGTTTTCTGCTGTGAGTCAAACTAAAAAAAAAACATTCTAATTCGATATAAAGAGCATTTTGCCCATAAAAATAAAAATAATGGTAAAAATCAGCGTTAGCCGAACATATTTTGAATACAGATCACACCATTTCACAAGAAATCACTTTTAAAACACAGTACAGTACGGACAAATATCTAGGTAATTTATGAGGGAAGGAAAAGGTGAAACGAAAAAACAATTTATTAAATTCCGATTTATCTCCAGCTGAGCTTGCTTGCATTAATCCCCAAATAATATTTAAAGAGGCACATTATGATTTATAATTTTGTTAACTATGGTGATGGCTACTTTGTAGCCGGAAGGTCCTCAGTATTTTAAGAGTATTTTTAGTGGATAAGGGTGAATATTTCTTATTTATACTGTTATGGTGTATCCATAGTGTGAACTCTTATAGTTTATTAAGAACGGTATTATTGAATTAAATACTCTATGACATCATAGATGAACACATAACGCTGCAGGCTTTACCAGAAGAATTACGTAATCTGTGCATCATGAAAGTTAGATTGGTTGTGTGAATATAGATCACAATCCACAAGATACAAATTGTGCTTACAAACAAAGGTAATTTTGGTAGCTAGTACTATTATGTAATAATACGGTAAAGTTCCTAGGATCGTCCCTTGTAAAACACATTATGTTGTGGATTCGAATAAGCTTTTAATGTAATGCGTATAATGTTACATCTTTCTACGACTTCATCTGTTTCTAATCATTTTCGATTTCTTTTCGGGTCGTCAGGGAAGTTAGTGTTCTACGGAACATATTTCATTCACACACACCGAATGACATATTCATGTCATAGTACGTTTATCATATTTATGTTAACTAGAAGATGTAAGTTAATCATTTCATTATTCCTATTTTAGAACATTATATTTGATTTGTGTGAAATGAATATATGTTTTCCAGTACCCCCAAAAATTGTGTGAAGCCCCTCTAAATTATTGAATAAAAGACGGTCCTGGATAAAACTATATGTATGTCAACTTCCACATCTTCTACAAATGAATAAATCAGTATTAGTATTAGCTTACCATATCGTAGGCGTACTTCTCAGGGATGTTGATTGGGGGGTTGTCGAAATAGTTGATTTCGGTGAATCTGTTGACGATCAATGTATTCGGAGCAGCTACGTGATGATTAGAGTACATGTGCTGGGCACATTGGCCGCAAGGACAAGGCGCCGGCGACGGAGGATATGCAGGAGGGGCAGATATCTCGGGACAGGGCACCACAGGACACAGGGGCACTACGTAAGGGAATTGGCCGGGGGCGTTGAGAAAGTACGTCGTGGTTGCTGCTGCGACTAACGCGCCTCAACCGAATTTCTAAATCACGGTTACGTGCAAGGCCTTTTCGATCCCGATCTTCTCTTAAACACTACGTTTGACAGATTGTCTCTTTATATATTATATAGATTGTCTCTTGCTAATTGATTTTTGGTATCATTTGCTATATTGCACGATTGTCTCCGTAAGTCTATTGTTATTTTTATTACTATTTTACAACTAATTAATATAACTATTTTATTATTATTACGATATAAATATTTTGATTACAATAAATAACTCAGCGATATGAAACTTTTATTTATTTAGATAAAATATACTATAATTTTATTTGTTTGATTATCCTACAGATATGTTCATTAACTTACACCAACAAGTTTATATTAGATTGGTACTCTATATTACTAATAAATTAGTGATAAATAATGTTTTAGTAAATATATATGATGATAATACTGAAAAACCGACTTTTTAAATGTCCACAACCTTGAATATGTTTCTTGCAAACTTGAACAAGGATTATTTGATGAACTGATATGTCGTGAGGTACTGATAATTGAATCGTGTAGGATATGATATGAAATAACTAATTATCAGTCTAGGGGTAGGTACACAAAGAACCTGATTGTCTACACAAAGGGTATACGAACGAACGTGTAATCAAATATTCGCGGTATGGGTGATTTGTGTTTTTGTACTGATGATTGATATATAAATAAGTTTATTGACTTGATGTGCGAGTATAAACACGTAACTAACTATAAAATCGGTGAGCGCGTTATATATTGCACTGAGCCTGTAAAAATGAATATCTGTATGATTGGTTGGTACTGTAGAGGACGGTGTGGTTGGCAACGCTTACAGCCGTAATGACATCAACTTGTCAGGATAGCCGGATAGCGCGCGTTTGAGAAGGTCAAGAAACTTCGACCACCAACTTGCTAATACGATAAATTAGAATTATATATTAAACACACTATCAGCGAGTCTATCACACAATAACACGCCTATTACTTATGATTACTTCTTCAATGATTGTCATTAATTCTTGGACAAGACGTTACGTTTTCGTCTTTGCCTTTCAAAACGCCAAAACTAACTATACTACTAATATAATGATATTTAATTGTGTAAAAATATAAATTCAACTTTGTACTAAAAGGAACGTCAATCAAATACGGATGTGATAAGTCGAGTGCCAAAAAGGGCAATTCCAAGGAGATCCGCGCGTGTTTACAAAAGTTATCAAACGTGCGATGGTCAGTAGATATGAATTACCTTCAGAATCCGTGGGCGATGGGTGAACAGAACACTGAGAATGAAAGAACGAACACTCGTTGAAGTTTATGATTATTATTATTTTCAGAGAACTAGAATAAAGTAGTAAAGATTGGCGAATTGAATTGACAGTGTTTTAGGCAAAGAGAAACGGGTCCGCTTGTTTTCAGAACGACACACACATATTATATTATCGCTATACGATGACGGCAGACATAAGGGTAGCAGCAGTACCCGGAAGAACCAGTGACCAATGTGTGTTGGTGTATTATAGGAAGGACCGGTGACAGAGTGATGAGTTCGTAGGAAATGTAGAAGTGTGGACCGCCGCACTCGCTGGCTTTCTCGCCCGGACTGTGCCGTTCAAGCAGTTGTTCGCTCCGGCACAGTGTCGAGCACCTTGCAGTCCTGCGCTTTGTCGCCGCTCCCCCATTCCCCCCAATAGAGCACACCGCATCGATACAACCTGATGCATGCAGCGGCGGCCTCCTTGCTCACCTGAACCAGGTACACCTATAGCAAGTAATCTCGTTCCATTCGCTCGACAGTGAAACATGCGCTGCCCGCCCCTTAACACGGCGATGGTACTTCGTCCGACGCACCACCGCTAAAGCCTATAATGCCTCGTGCCGACAAACCCTCACTTACAAAACACTGGGTGCTTTCTCGTTTCTGTATCGAACTTCATGATTAACACACATATTATATTATGTAGTTTAATGTTTATTTATAAAAAAAGTGTATCAATCCAATCAAGTGCATAGTCAAATGGTTGAGACGAAGAATGAGGGGGCATTGAAACGCAATTATCCACATACTTGTTACAAAAATTATTCTAGGCAATATAATTATTACAGAGAGTTTAAAAGTGAAATCCCTATCAATCGGTTAATCTTGATGAGACGTTAAATGGTCACAAACACAAATTGTTTCATTATTTTGGTAGAGGGATTTGAACACTCGTTATTGCATTTAAAATTAATATAAAAAGTTTCAATAGACGTAGGTGGACAAACAGTTAGCTTTGAAACAGAATTTTTTTTTTTAAATATCGTATACATTTTTTAAATTGCATTTAAAGTTGGTATACGAGAGTTTTTTGATATGAAAAAGCCTATTACAGACATCGTTCTACTGTATCCGCTAGAGAGCGCTCTAAATTGTCGTCTTTACGAATTGAAATGTCCATAACTTTTTCTCAGTATACTTCATGGACTTTTTAATAAAAAATTCTATTCCGTGAAGGTACATATATAAATATCATGGAGTTGAATATTTAATCATAAAAGAAGTGAATCAATTCAATCGAGTGCATTAACAAAAGGTTGATAAGGAGAATGAGGGAGCATTAAAACGCAATTACCCATATACTTGTTACGAAAATTATTCTATGCAAGAAAATTATTTCAAAGAGTTTGAAAGTGAAATGACTATCAATTGGTTAATCTTGGTAGAATGTTGAATGGTAACATACACAAGGTGTTTTCGATTATTTTGGTCAAGGGACTTGAACACTTGATAGTAAATTTAAAATTGATACGAAAAGTTTAAATAAACGTAGGAACCTAGCTTTGAAACTGAATTTTTTTTTTAAATATCGTACACATTTTTCAAATTACATTTAAAGTTGCTATACGGGCGTTTTTTTGATATGAAAAAGCCTATTACAAACATCGTTTTAGTGTATCCGCTAGAAAGCGCTCTGAATTGTCGTCTTTACTAATTTAAAGGACCCTAACTTTTTTCTCAGTATACACTTTACGGAGTGTTTATAAAAAAAATATTCCGTGAAGGTACATATATAAATATCATGGAGTTAAATGTGTATTCTTAAAGGAAGTGAATCAATTCAATCAAGTGTATTAACAAAAAGTTGATACGGAGAATGAGGAGGCATTAAAACGCGATAAGTACCCACATACTTGTTACAAAAATTATTCTATGCAAGATAATTAATTCAAAGAGTTCAAAAGTGAAATCACTTCCAATTAATCATGATAGAACATTCAATGGTCACCTACACAGGGTATTTCATTATTTTGGTCGAGGGACTTGAACACTATAGTAAATTTAAAATTAATACAAAAGTTTAAATAAACGTAGGTGAGCAAACACTTAGTCTTGAAACTGATTTTTTTTTAAATATCGTATAAATTCTCTAAATTGCACTAGATGAAAACTGTTTTTTTTTAAATATCGTATACATTTATTAAATTGCACTAGATGTTGGTGCACGGGAGTTTTTTGATATAGAAAAGTCTATTACAGACATCGTTTTACTGTATCCCCTAGAGAGCGCTCTGAATTGATGTCTTCACGAATTTAAATGACCATAACTTTTTCCTCAGTGAACCTTATGAACTTTTAAATAAGAATTTTCATATTTTTCCATTGAATGCCTCCCAAAAAAAATCTAAGGGATTTAGGTCTAGGACCCACCAAGACCGATCCATGTTTCTGAATAATGGTGATCCAGCTAGTTCCTACGATTCTCCCATAATGAGCTCGACAGTCATCAAGCTGGACCTAAGCGCTTCTTATTAGATTTAAAAGAACATCGTCCCACATATACCAAGTTTCCGCAGCGGTTACCCTTTGTGGCTAAAAGTAAGGTCCAAAAAGGTGCTTGTTACAAATACATATCCAGACGTTGTCACTGAATTCGTGTAGAAATCTTCTTAATCGAATTGCTTGCGTATTTTTATGCGTCCTAACATGCTGATTAATTAACAACCCCTCGTTGAATGAAGAACAATTCATGGGTCCAAAACACGTTACTTGAATCAATATTAATAGCAGTTGAATTAAAAATTCACCGACAAAAAGTAACTCTTTGTTCTTCATCCCTTGGTTGTAATCCTTAAACATGTTGTAAAATGATAAGAACGTCTGTGATTTCGTTCTAAGACTCTGTAAATACGGGTAGTTGTAATTCCTAAAGCAACGGAAACTTCTTGTTGGGTTTCTGTCCAGCCTACCCAAATTTCGTTGTGTAAAGTTTCTCTCTGGTCGACGTTGTTATTATTTCCATCCTCATATAAGTTAACCCTTCATCGATTATTTGGAAATGAAATCTAACAAATATGCGAATGCTTTTCTATCAGGACATCTTCGCTTATACTACCCGGCTGCTTCTGCTGAGTTTCCATTTGCAAGGCTACAAATACAAGGAAAATCCGCTCGCTAACTCTTGCTTTGAATTATAAATGACATTTTAATAAAGATATGATGAGAACGATTAGGACATCAAATAAAATATCTGAATAACACATTAAACGCAATTCAATATTGACATGATGAACCGAATATTAAACATTCTTTTTCACGGCATACAGGCTATTGAGGCGGAAGAATGGGGATAAGCTTATTCTTTCGGTTACCGGATAAATTGATACTATGTTTTATTACTACAACCAAAAGTATCTCGAAAACGGACAGCTTTAGTGGGTTTCGATATGGATGTCTTGTTGTTTAGAAAAGCCATAAAGTAGAATATTGAGAAAAAGTTAGAGTTATTTAAAAAAATAAAGAGTACGACATAGCGCGCTACGGCAAAACGGCGTTCATAATAGGCTTTATTATATAAAAAGACTCTCGTACCCAACTTTCAATACAATACGTTGAAAAATGTTCACTATATTTAAGAACATTTTATTTGAATTTCGAAAACTGAGCGTTTGCCGGCCTATGTTTATATACACTTTTTGTATTAATGTTAAAAGTTCTATCGAGTGTTAAAATCATCGAACAAAAAAATTAAACATATATGCGGTACTTATATGTACAAAGTAATCAATTAGTTTATTTCAAACAACATTAATTATATTGACTCTTCAAGGTTTATTTCCGAAGATTTGAGCTGCAAAATTAATTATTTTCCCACAAGATGTGAGGAATTAGGGAAAATTCATGAGGGCACGTAACAAATCAAACTACTGGAAACGCTGCAAATATGACTTTTCAAATAATCCGGCTGGACTAACGCGATTATTAAAAAAAATCCAGAATTTGATAAGTGTTTTAGGCCGAAATGTACCTGTGCCACAAAAGGCATACGATCCGTAATTTTATTTTCGTTCAAGAAAATATTTCAGTGCATTACCTGCACTCGTTTATTTTGAATCCCAAATTCATTGTTTCATTGTTGTTACAGTTCCAGCAATAATTATATTGCGATTCTCAAAGAATGAATAAGAATGAAAAAGAAAATTACTAGCTATATATAAATAAACTGGGTATAATTTTGTATTAACGGAATATGGTCGTCTTAGAATCTTAGATATTCATTAAATGTGGTAATGATAATAGTTGTTGGAAAACTGTAACATTAACAAAGAACCAAGAGGTAAGAGTCAAAGTGATTTATTTCTATATAAGTATACTATGAACATTCAATATTCATACATTTTGAGTCATCCAGATAAGTGTCCTTGTTTAGTAGAGATAGAATCTGCTGAATTTGAAAGGATGGAAGGAAATACTATTTAACTCTGGTACCATAGGAAGACCAGTTTGACGTACATAAAAGTTATTGCAATTTGAACCAATTACCATTAGGCTGCCAGTTTTTTGGATTGACGTGTTTTATAAGATATCCAATATGTTAATTCCATCATCTTACACCGAGATGGTTATCTATCAGGAATATTTATTATAATTACACTATTATATACACTCATTTCAAAAAATGATATTTTTTTTCATTTTCAACTGATGTTTAGTAATTATAACAGTCGCGGAGTCTGACAAGCTTTTAACATATGTTAGATCATATTGTTAAAAAAAAAACTTTGTGCAAATTTCAGTTTCAAAGAAAATATATCTACATAATTGAAAATGCACTGATTATCGCATTTTTATTTTGTAAAAGAAGAGATTTGAAAAATTGGAATACATGGATTTTTTGTATAACTTTGATGGTATATTTACTCTATCACCATTATTAATAATCATTGTAAAATTCCGAAAAGTTTCTTGAATTCATTATATTATGCATCTTCAAATACATTAAAGAAATTACAGATTTTAAGCATTGACTATATGTAAATTCAAGCAAATTGAATGAAAAATGTATAAATGTATAAAAGCAAATTCACATATTAATATTAAAATATTAACAATTGTTTCACCAAACAGTGTCATCCTCAGAACGATTCATTGACTAATTAAACTATGACATAATTATATTTCAAACTGGCCATAGAATTTTCCTGCACTTGGTGAAAAGCGGTTGCGAAACCGAAGGTAAAAGAGGCAAAAGTGATTTAAAAATAATAAAATACTTACGGGTTGTACAATGATTCCGATGAACAGTTGAATATGATTTCTATCCTTTTTAAGAATAATAATTTCAAAGTTTAGACTATATTTATTTCTTGTTTATATTTCTGACGAGAATACCTTAGAAGTTCTGAAGCGAAGACGTACAACGTACCTACAGGCAAATAGTACGATAATGGTATAATTCAAAATGTTTTATATTTGAAAGGTAGCGTATTGAAATAAGTATTTATTGAAAAATAACGTTTGAGGATCACATGAGAATCTGAAAAATCTCCAGAGAATTTGAGGATATATGCAGAATGTGAGAATATTCCGAAATATTCAAAATACATTTTGAGGGAATCTGATAACATCATGAGAAAATCTGAAGATATTATACGAAATCTGAGGACCTTAGAATCTGGAGACATACCGAGAGTATATGAGGATACTCGATAGAGTCTGAGAATATCCAGAAGAAGGCTGAGGATGTCCCGAGTGAATCTGAGGATATTTTGAGGGAATCTGATGATAGCAAAAGAAAATCTGAGCATATTCTGAAGAAATCTGAGGACATCTCTAGGAAATTGAGAATATTTTGAGGAAATCTGAGGATATCACCTGGGAATCTGGAAACATCTCAAGAGAATCTGAGTATAGTCGAGGGAATATGAGAATATCACTAATTGGGAGATTGTGAGAATATCCCGAGAAACTCGGAGACATTTTGAGAAAATCTGAGGACATCTCAAGGACATTGATGATGTTTGAGGATATCACATGGGAATCTGGAAAAATCTCCAGAGAATTTGAGGATACTTGAGAGAATGTGAGAATATCCCGAAATATTCTGGAAATATTTTGAGGGAATCTGCTTACATTATGAGAAAATCTGAAGATATACGAAATCTGAGTATATTACCTTGGAATCTGGAGACAGCCCGACAGTATATGAGGATACTTGATGGAGTCTGAGAATATCCCGAGTAAATCTGAGGATATTTTGAGGAAATCTGATGATATGAGAAAATCTGAGTATATTCTGAGGAAATCTGCGGACATCTCAAGGAAATTGAGAATATTTTGAGGAAATCTGAGAATATCACTTGGGAATCTGAAAACATCTCGAGAGAATCTGAGGATACTTGAGGGAATCTGAGAATATCACTAATTGGAAAATTGGTGAGAATATCCCGAGAAAATCGGAGATAATTTGAGAAAATCTGAGGACATCTCAAGGAAATTGATGATGTTTGAGGATCACATGAGAATCTGAAAAAATCTCCAGAGAATTTGAGGATATATGCAGAATGTGAGAATATTCTGAAATATTCAAAATACATTTTGAGGGAATCTGATAACATCATGAGAAAATCTGAAGATATTATACGAAATCTGATGACCTTGGAATCTGGAGACATACCGAGAGTATATGAGGATACTCGATAGAGTCTGAGAATATCCAGAAGAAGGCTGAGGATGTCCCGAGTGAATCTGAGGATATTTTGAGGGAATCTGATGATAGCAAAAGAAAATCTGAGCATATTCTGAAGAAATCTGAGGACATCTCTAGGAAATTGAGAATATTTTGAGGAAATCTGAGGATATCACCTGGGAATCTGGAAACATCTCAAGAGAATCTGAGTATAGTCAAGGGAATATGAGAATATCACTAATTGGGAGATTGTGAGAATATGCCGAAAAACTGGGAGATATTTTGAGAAAATCTGAGGACATCTCAAGGACATTGATGATGTTTGAGGATATCACATGGGAGTCTGGAAAAATCTCCAGAGAATTTGAGGATACTTGAGAGAATATGAGAATATCCCGAAATATTCTGGAAATATTTTGAGGGAATCTGCTTACATCATGAGAAAATCTGAAGATATACGAAATCTGAGTATATTACCTTGGAATCTGGAGACAGCCCGACAGTATATGAGGATACTTGATGGAGTCTGAGAATATCCCAGAGAAATGTGAGGATATCCCGAGTAAATCTGAGGATATTTTGAGGAAATCTGATGATATGAGAAAATCTGAGTATATTCTGAGGAAATCTGCGGACATCTCAAGGAAATTGAGAATATTTTGAGGAAATCTGAGAATATCACTTGGGAATCTGAAAACATCTCGAGAGAATCTGAGGATACTTGAGGGAATCTGAGAATATCACTAATTGGAAAATTGGTGAGAATATCCCGAGAAAATCGGAGATAATTTGAGAAAATCTGAGGACATCTCAAGGAAATTGATGATGTTTGAGGATCACATGAGAATCTGAAAAAATCTCCAGAGAATTTGAGGATATATGCAGAATGTGAGAATATTCCGAAATATTCAAAATACATTTTGAGGGAATCTGATAACATCATGAGAAAATCTGAAGATATTATACGAAATCTGAGGACCTTGGAATCTGGAGACATACCGAGAGTATATGAGGATACTCGATAGAGTCTGAGAATATCCAGAAGAAGGCTGAGGATGTCCCGAGTGAATCTGAGGATATTTTGAGGGAATCTGATGATAGCAAAAGAAAATCTGAGCATATTCTGAAGAAATCTGAGGACATCTCTAGGAAATTGAGAATATTTTGAGGAAATCTGAGGATATCACCTGGGAATCTGGAAACATCTCAAGAGAATCTGAGTATAGTCGAGGGAATATGAGAATATCACTAATTGGGAGATTGTGAGAATATGCCGAAAAACTGGGAGATATTTTGAGAAAATCTGAGGACATCTCAAGGACATTGATGATGTTTGAGGATATCACATGGGAGTCTGGAAAAATCTCCAGAGAATTTGAGGATACTTGAGAGAATATGAGAATATCCCGAAATATTCTGGAAATATTTTGAGGGAATCTGCTTACATCATGAGAAAATCTGAAGATATACGAAATCTGAGTATATTACCTTGGAATCTGGAGACAGCCCGACAGTATATGAGGATACTTGATGGAGTCTGAGAATATCCCAGAGAAATGTGAGGATATCCCGAGTAAATCTGAGGATATTTTGAGGAAATCTGATGATATGAGAAAATCTGAGTATATTCTGAGGAAATCTGCGGACATCTCAAGGAAATTGAGAATATTTTGAGGAAATCTGAGAATATCACTTGGGAATCTGAAAACATCTCGAGAGAATCTGAGGATACTTGAGGGAATCTGAGAATATCACTAATTGGAAAATTGGTGAGAATATCCCGAGAAAATCGGAGATAATTTGAGAAAATCTGAGGACATCTCAAGGAAATTGATGATGTTTGAGGATCACATGAGAATCTGAAAAAATCTCCAGAGAATTTGAGGATATATGCAGAATGTGAGAATATTCCGAAATATTCAAAATACATTTTGAGGGAATCTGATAACATCATGAGAAAATCTGAAGATATTATACGAAATCTGAGGACCTTGGAATCTGGAGACATACCGAGAGTATATGAGGATACTCGATAGAGTCTGAGAATATCCAGAAGAAGGCTGAGGATGTCCCGAGTGAATCTGAGGATATTTTGAGGGAATCTGATGATAGCAAAAGAAAATCTGAGCATATTCTGAAGAAATCTGAGGACATCTCTAGGAAATTGAGAATATTTTGAGGAAATCTGAGGATATCACCTGGGAATCTGGAAACATCTCAAGAGAATCTGAGTATAGTCGAGGGAATATGAGAATATCACTAATTGGGAGATTGTGAGAATATGCCGAAAAACTCGGAGATATTTTGAGAAAATCTGAGGACATCTCAAGGACATTGATGATGTTTGAGGATATCACATGGGAGTCTGGAAAAATCTCCAGAGAATTTGAGGATACTTGAGAGAATGTGAGAATATCCCGAAATATTCTGGAAATATTTTGAGGGAATCTGCTTACATCATGAGAAAATCTGAAGATATACGAAATCTGAGTATATTACCTTGGAATCTGGAGACAGCCCGACAGTATATGAGGATACTTGATGGAGTCTGAGAATATCCCAAAGAAATGTGAGGATATCCCGAGTAAATCTGAGGATATTTTGAGGAAATCTGATGATATCATGAGAAAATCTGAGTATATTCTGAGGAAATCTGCGGACATCTCAAGGAAATTGAGAATATTTTGAGGAAATCTTAGGCTATCATCGCGAATCTGAGGATACTTGAGGGAATCTGAGAATATCACTTATTAGAAGATTGCGAGAATATCCCGAGAAAATCGGAGATATTTAGAGAAAATCTGAGGACATCTCAAGGAAATTGATAATGTTTGAGGATATCACATGAGAGAGAATTTGAGAATATCCCGAAATATTCTGAGGAAATCTGATTACATCATGAGAAAATATCCCGAAATATTCTGAGGCATATAAAAATATTATATAAAATATGAGGATATTACCTTGGAATCTGGAGACATCCCGAGAGTATATGAGAACACTTCTTGGAGTCTGAAAATATTCTAAAGAAATCTGAGGATATCCCGTGTAAATCTGAGGATATTCTTAGGAAATTTGAGTATAACTATGTTAAATCTGAGGGAATTTTCTATATACCTCTTATTTATTCATTTCAATTGCGTGATGAAATTTCTTGATAGTGCTCAGTATCCAGTTGAAACATTCTTAATAGTGGTTTGCAGATTGAATACCCCGACGAATACAACATATTTAACTATCAAATACGGATTACGGAATACTGGATGAAACTCTGATTTTGAATTTGAGATGGAATGTGGAATCAGATCTTGCGTAGGTGCAACTAGAAATTTACCAGGAAACAAATTATGGGGGAGAGTAATCGAAGAATCAGAAGAGAGAAACAAAAAGATAAATTTCGTTATACTTTGAATATACGCCCACAAAGAAACTAGAGCAGCGTTTTCAATTAAGCTCATTTCAGTATCTTCTTTATACAAGAGTTTTTTCGATGGAAAATTCAAGTGCAGGTCCATCAACGTTCAAAGCGATACCGGAGTTAATCGGAAACAGGTCTCGCAGACTTTTACTGGTTATTTTGCGAGGTTTTCATATTCAACAAGCTTTAAGGTGACTTGGTCTGACCGACTCTCTCCCTTCCGACTGTTTGACGTTCTGTAGGGTTTGGAATTAATATTCGCATGTGCACGTTTAATCAAAAATGATTTCACCAATCGACCAAGCATTTTTTATTCAGTTTGTATTCACTTACGTATACATATTTTCTTATGTTCCGTATTTAACATTCAACCTGGTGAACCTAAACTTTGTCTGCTAACACCGAATGTGTTTGTATTTCACAATGCAATGAAACTATACATTTGAATAGTATGAATCGAAGTGGCTTAAGTTAAATTCTAATTAATTTAATTAGTATAAATCTGACTAAATGTCTGAATATTGGTCCTATAATTTACAGATTTGGAGTCACGTTTTATGTGAATCATCTCCAGAATAGATCTTTTATAATAATTGGTTTCCTTAGTTAAAATATCAACATTTTTGTAATCGAATTGATGGTTATAATCAAAGCAGCGTTTTGCAAGGGCGGTGAAATTTTCTAAGATTTTGTTTCTTGTGCTATACTTATGGCCATACATTCTTTTTTGTAAATATTGTTTGAAGATTCCAGTATAAGTCCCATCGCAATCTAAACAATTTAAATTGTATACTGTGTGTGTTTGTTTATCTTTGGGTACTAAAGGTTTTAGATTCGAGGAATATTTTCCAACAGTTAGTAGCATTATTATTTATATCATACTTTTTAAAACCTTTCTTAATTATCTCAGAGGTCTCCGGAGTGTATGGTAATGTTATAAAAGTATCTGTATTACCGTTTATGTTATTTAAATATGACATTATAGATTTTGTTTATTCGATCTTTAATGATGAGATTGCGAAATGTTTTTGGGTAGTCATTCATTTCCAGTGTATTGCGAACAATTTTTTAATTTTTGGGACGGTCTTCCGGGTGGGTAGACAAGAAACTACATTATAAACAACTTTTTTTATGAAATTTTAGATACTATTAAAGAGATTCGATTTTCCGATTTACATGAATTGAAGTTTTTCGACTTGACGAATAGAAGATTTTTCGAATCTTTTTCAAAAGAGTTTCCCAATACACTTTTAGATAACTTAGTTCTAAAATATAAATTTTTTGATAAAATAGCACTGCACAATGAATTATGGGTTATATACCTACTCGGATAAAGATATTTTAGGCCAGTACGACATTCACGCCGATATGATAAAATATATGATAGACAATGATTTGCAACAAGTTTTACCTCAGTTTTATAAACTACTTTGTTTGACAGTCACCATTCCTGTCACGTCGGCATCGGTGGAGAGATATTTTCTACTCTCAAACGAATTAAAACTTACATGCGAAATACAATGGGCCAAAATCGTTTATACAATGTTAGTTTGATATCTATTGAAAAAGATTTAGTAAAACACTTAAAACAAAATGATACATTTTATGATAATATTATTGATCATTTTTCGCAAACTAAAGACCGTATAATTCCGTTAATATATAAAAAAAGTTAACAAAAATAATAGAAAAAAACAAAATATGAAAAATTTCAAAAAAAAATAAAAAATATCAAAAATCCAAAGAAAAAAAAAACGAACAAAAAAATTTTTTGCCAAGAGAAACTCTACACCTCCACGTTGGTTCTTGCTTGGCAACAATTAATTTTGTCACTGAAGTAGCTGGTACGGTCGCTGTGCAAAGGTTAAATTAATTGGCTGAATAGAGTATATTTTTACAAGAATGTTTTATGTCCAGCCTCCTTTTTTAAAAAGTTCACGAGCCGCCACTGCTACAAAGAAAAAAGAGTATCCCGAAGTTTATAAGTTTGGTTGGTGGCTTTTAACTGATAAAATGGGCATTGTGACTATAACACTGACTCGATTGCAAGGAGACTACAACAAAATTGTAACGAAAATGATGAGTATTGTTTTTTCACAGGAACAAAAGATCAATATGTATATTGAAGAACTGTTAAAGGGTGATTATTCCAGCTTTCCTTCAGTTAAAACTCTGTTTGATGAAAATCCAGATGAAAAGCAAGATGTTTCTGATTTAATAAAGCTGTTGACAAACCTAAAAGACGGAATGAATGTGAGGTTTAGTGACTTCAGGAAGTATCAAGAACCATTTCGCTTAGTGTTAAATCCATGGGCAGTAATAACAGCAAATGTAACTCAACTTTCTGTTTTTGGATATGAAGCTATAGATTTGAAAAATGGGTTAATTGATCTTCAGCATCATACAGAACATAAAAGTATTTTTGAAGAAAAAAAGGAAGGATAAGGCTCATTACGAGTTTTGGAAAGTAGTTGAAAAGGACCAATTCCAATTACATTTTTTACTTGCGGCCCTCAGGAAAATCTGATCTGACAATTAGGCTCTCTAAAAAATCCTAGTGAGGATCCCTGCTCTAGACATTCCATAACTAGGTTAGCAATCGTAGCTGAAATAGGAGATCCCATTGCTGTGCCGAATATTTGTTCAAAATATTGCTCACCGAATTGAAAATAGGTGCATTCCAAACAAAACTCTACTGCATGTATACATTCAGATTGATCTAGAGGTATCTGGATGTTAATCTCTGCCCGTTTTTTGATGCTACTCAATGTCAAAACGACTGGTATATTTGTAAATAAAGAAACAACGTCCAAGGAAATTAAAAGATGATCCACGGGTACGGATTGACTTTTTATAAATTCATTAAAATGTTATGAGTCTTTCACATAAAATTCATTTTTTCATATTATATTGTTGATAGATTTTGATAAATTTTGATAAATTTTGATAAAATGTGTTTGTAGCTCACTATACATCAAAGGAGTTTGTTCTTACCAACTGTAAATTAAAATGACAAACCACTGTGTTATTTTGAATTTTCAATGCAGATAGTCATTGCTATTAGAAAAAAATCGACATTTGATGTGAACAAAATGAAGCTCGTTATGAAAGACGAAAGAAGTTTATCAATATCACTAAACGCTCAAGACAGTTGTGATACACGTATCACATGTCTCGTAAGTATACTTTGGTTTTCTTCTATATATTGGAGAACCGAGATCGATTTACTTTCAATTATCCCGACGATAATCCGTTTGCCTAAATCTAATTATAGATTAAAAGAACACCGCTATGTATAAACACTGTATTCTTGAAAATCGAAGATATTCACTTTCTACAAACTAGATATTGCCTTACCATCGTCTTGCTATACCACAACAATTCGTTCTCATTCAGTTATCAACAGGGGTTCTACAGATTTCAATCTGGCAAACTTCCCCCTACATTCCTACAGTTACTGGATTCGCATTGTCTTTTCAAGAGAAGAATAATTTTTGACATTAATTTGATTGCATAGTTTATAGTAACAGACAACTCTGACATCAGCTGATTTAATACAACACATTCCTCCCATTCGTAAATTCTCAACTGATTAGTTATCCCCCCTGCGACATTTTTACCTTTCGAGCCGCATTCTCTCTAGGCTTAAGGTACAGTAAATCGGAGTCACCGTTCCATTGTTATGTAGAAACCGACAACGTGCCGTATGAGTCGAAAGAACCAAAAGTGCGAGTCGCATTCTGTCTAGGTGCACTATTCTTCTCTACAATAGACCAGGTAGTTAGTGCACCGAACAGTGCGCGAAACTAAGCGACTAGCGTTAAGTATTTCGACGGACCGCTCTGATCAATAACTTGAGAACAGCTCAAGGTACGACAACGAATTTTTATGCCAGTAAATTTCGAGTACCTATCAGCCTCAACATGAGAACGTACCTTTCGCCATCGAACCCTATTCAAGAAACGACTTCGTTTCCTACGCTCACTTCGTCTTAATAAACATCATAGGATACTAAATTATAGTTTGTCATGAGATTGAAAGTTCATTTGAATTGACAACATATGTTTTACAACTCTACGTTTTATTCTCTAGTATTATTATAACAGTTTGCCATCAGTTGTCAAAATTATTGAAATACAGAACATTGTGCTTTCATCCACAGAGTAATTAATTTAATGTAGTCTTATTATGAAGTAACTATAGTCCCCTTTATATATTTTAGTATTATCTCTATAACGGGGAGCACCAAAATGTGACGTCCATACCAACTTAGAGGAGCTCAATTTGAAAATTCTAAAATATTAGTTTCGAACACTTCCGCCGGTTAGATCTATGAATGTGATATATTTATAGCCAGAAAAACAATGTTGTTGTAATGATATAAAAAGTCGAAAAAAAAGTGATGATTGATACCAAAGCCACCACGTCCAAAAACTATACTATTCTTATTGATATGAAATAATCACCCTTATCCACTCTTGACACACATAGCATTTTGAACACGACTCACAATTGATTTTGTAAATTCCGGATTTGTCGAAATCGGAAACTTTATCAAAGGTGTTGCCTTAACGGTGTTTTAGCTTGTTCTTACATCTATAAATTGGTTGTATTACAAATTTAGAAAACAAACTATGGCATTTATTAATTACTGAAGAATGATAAGTGGAACTTTTGAATTTTATTGCAGTATTTGAAGAAATAGATTTTTGGTTACTATTGACCAACGTAATTTGATGAAGTTTCTCAACTTCGTTGTTAAACGTTTGCTGGCTCAAGGGGACGTTCAATAATCTAAATGGTGTAACTGAACTCGCCGGGGTATATCTATTTGTTTGAGTGGTTTTTCCGTATTAGTGTATTTACCATCTTTTATAATGTTATACTATTTCCTATTTGCACGACTTAAAGCGATTTGTAAGTTTTCAAATCAGTTCGACCAATAGAAATCGACTCTACAGTGGGTTACGCACACAAGAACACACAGACATCCGATTGAAATACTTGATGATACACTTAAAGAAATAGTATGATGGGTTAATTCAACTAATAAATGTTCAATCAACAATATCACTGATATTAGCTGCTCCAATATATTCCTCAATTATTACTTACCGACAGCAAATACGCTTTTTTATTCCAGGTTACATAAAATATGATATTAAGTCCAATATATGGTAGGTAAAGGCGTCTGCGACTAAAGGGATCAGACTTTCGACCAAGATGTCCCTTAATGCTTGTTTTCTTTCTGGCGTTCGTGCGATTGAAATCCCTAGATCTACGACTTCTCCGTTTGCTGTTTCTACCTTCCGCTAGTTGAATGTCAACCATCTATTCTACCGTTTTATTTAGCTTACGCACGGAACACACATCTTACGTTGTGTTCCCTACAGGCGAAGACTTTTTCTACCCTTTAGGTGTCATAGGATGAACGTAGATACTCGGAAAATAAAACAGAATGGTTAGAATATATGAAATACCATGCATTACAATAAGCATGAATCCAAGTTTAAATTTAAGATGTGAACTGTTTATGACTAATGTACAGGCTGGTTTAATGTCGATGTTTCAATAGGGAAACTCGATAAGTATAAGAGATATCAAAAAATGCAACCCCATCCTCGATCTCTTTTTTAGGAAAATATCTATGGGGATAACAAAAATAGGCCATCGTTTTATGGTTTCAACTTATTTAAGGAAATTCCACTTTTCGAGTTTTAGTTTTTTTTGGGTATATCTCAGTAATTTATGGAATTGGAATAAAATAATTTTTACATTTTGGACACACTTACTAGAATGCAGTGGCGTAGTCACTTTTCCCAAAAAAATTCGAGTTGTGGCATAAAGTTGTATTTTTTCATATGGAAGTCATAGTTGACTTAGACATCAATTTTTTTTTGTCGGGGCTGCTGCGCGCTCTGACGACATCGCAGTAATCGTGCCAGAAATACCAAATCAGTTAAGCGAAGCTACTACTCCTCTCCTGACGGTAAGTAGCTTCAGGTTTCCAAATCTTGTGCCCGAAGTAGTTTTATTGAACCCAGAATGACTGGCTTCTGCAACCGGTCTAACAAGATTTGCGCCGAGCGCTTACAGGCCGGAATGATTTTTTAAGTTCGAACACAGTGTTGACCAAATTTCGCCCAGAACACCGATGATGAGAACCACTAATACAACTTTGAGGCCTGGGTATAGCGTGCGGAGCTCGAACAGGAGTTCTTTGTCCATTCTTCCTCCTCTTTCAAGACTATATTCTTCTCTGTCAGAGCACAGAATCCAATGATAGAAATAGTCTTGGTTTGTTTATCGAGGAGGACAACGTCAGGCGTATTTGCTTGTATAGATCTGACGGTCGAAAAGGGGTAATTCCAGTAGATCTGGCATTTTTCGTTTGCGACAACGGACTCAATATCACCTGGCATGTAAGGTAGCACCGGCTCTTGAACTATGCCTTAGATGGTAATACAGAATCCGTAGGGCCGCATTATGGCAATGGGTGTACGCCATGGCCGCTTTTGTCGGAAGATGGAAAAGCGTCTCAAGCACCCTTCGAGAGGCACTGCAGCTAACATGGGTAATCTGCACACCCATCAGGGTGCGGCAAACTGTGGTAAATCCCTCAGTCTCGGATGTAAGCCAGGCTGACCTCAGGTAGCCGAAGGTCAGCCTGGTTGACAAGCCGTTTCGGGTTTCTGTAGAAAACATGCCGCCTGAGCATAAGATCTTGCTCCGTTGCATCAAACAGACTTTCAAGCGAGAAGCTTGCAACTCGAGGACGCCCTCTAGTTGGCCTTCTCGACTGATGTGGAATTCGAGACCAAGTGCTTCCGCAGCTGTGCTGCTTTAACCAAAAAAGCCATTTCGTGACTTTTCACAAGGTACAGGAGAGGGTCCGAACTCCTAAGAACTTTAGACGATATACTGAGAACTACACTTCGATGCAGACTCTCCAGACTGAGGAGTCCCCTACCTACTCGGTGATTTGGGAGATAAATGCGGGATACGGACGACCTAGGATGCAAACTGTGACAGATATGAATCATTTTACGGGTGTCTTGGTCGAGTCTATGCAGCTCATCGATCGTCTATTTCACGACTCCAAAGGGGTAGAGCAGGACTGGAACGGCAAACATATTTGTTGCAGCCCTTTGTTCTTACTCGAAAGTTCGAACCACCAAATCTCTCAAACAAGGTTCCTGCGGAGAGCCACCTTTACTTGGGAACCGCCATAATTAGGACGCTGTTCATTTCCCAGATATCGATAGGTCTCTCCAGCATCAAGATGATTAAAGATAGTTCCGTCGGAAAGCTGCATATTCTCGTGCATCATCATCTCCTCAAATAAAACACTGCGCATTGGTCCAATCCCAACTCCATTCCTACGACTCGTGTATATTCTTGAACCACGTTGAGAGCTTGATGGAGGTTTCTCTCTCCAGAGGCATACAGTTTCAGATCAACCATGTAAAATAAATGGGTCATTTGATGCCTCCGGTCGTTCGATGGTCCAGAGTAATATCCACGAGTCCGCCTTAACGCAATGGAGAGCGGCAGCAGGAGATGTTAAACAAGAGGGGACTCAAGGAGTCTTCTTGGAATGTTACCAATTCTGTCAAGACTCATCGTGTGCCTGATGTGATGGCAAAATGAGTCTTCCAGAGTGGCAACAGATGTTCTATGCATCTCACTAGTGAGGTTGGCACCGCAAGGCTCTCATCTCTCTGGTCCTGCGGTCTCTCACTCCGTCCTTCCGGAACGAGTCTCTTTGCGGCACCATACGTGGCCTCGTTGATTTCCCAGAGGTCGACGAATTCGGGAAGCTCGTCGTTAATCAAAGTGTTCAATCCTACCAGCTCGTGTGTTCGTACGGATACCCTGACGTTGATTATGGTTCTCCTAGTTCTAAGAACAACTTCGTTATTTTGGAGCAGTCTTGCTCTACCAGATCTGTTGCGATGCATCACAGGTGGTGCGACTAGATTCGGTTCTAGTGCTGCAGCCTGTCGTTTGTGTGGCAAAATCACGGTATTGAGGATGCACGATGCACCTGTCCCTACTAGTCATCCGACGATGAGCTGACAGGGAATTGGTGTATGGCTGCCTGGAATTCTTCGGGATTCCTTGTGAAAGTTCACGGAACGCGCCTTGAAGTCTTTGCAATTCATTGGGAGTATTTGTACAAATGAGATGCTTTAATTGAATTCCATCATTTCCTTTGTAATAATGAACATTTATCCGTTCTAGCAATTTCATATTACAACTCGAATTCTCTTTACTTACACATTGAAAGTGTGCCACTAATTTATCAAGGAATGATCAATATGTAGATGCAATTACCATACACATTGAAATATTCCAACTATAAAGTGCAAGATGTAGAATTTACGCCGACATGGGAAGCTATGAAATTTTTTAATGCGCCAACTAGGGCACCATGATAAATATATAGGTGCACGTACACGGAAATTGAAGCAACACGTAACTGACCTACTAAATGAAAATGTCGCTGTAAATGCTTCCCAACTTTGGATTGAGGGCGAAAGAGGCGAGTAAGGTTTACGCTGTGAATTGAATATGGCGCTCCAATCGTAGATAATCTGGAATTAGCGGTATTTAGAGAGAGCTACTTTCGTTTTAAGCGAGGGTAAGCCGCCGGGACTGACCGTTCGACTTCTTTATGGAATTATTCGCGATCAATAAGGAGACCAATCTTTGGAATTCTGGACACATAAAGAGCAACTCAGTTGCATTTTCAACTAATATGACTAACATATCGACCCTTCATTTTGTTATTGAAGTCTTCATATATTACAAACCAAGAGTTTCGATCCGACTAATTATCTCAAAAAACGGATGGACCCATTTCTGTGAAACTTCCTATAAGCATCTTGAATATTACAGAATTTTCAGGAGAACAACTGAATAACAAGTTTATTCAATAACCATTGATGAATCCAAGAAGGGTAATCGGTGTCTGCGATAAATTAAATGAAGAAAATTAGTGGCGTGCAAACAAGTTTTCAAATTGTTTCAAATTCCAGAAAAATATTCTCCCCGAGCAGGATTCGAATTTGCGACCTCTATGTCACTGTCAGTGCTCTTACCAACTGAGCTATCGAGGACACACGTTCCCAAATGTATTACGGGTGCCGCTATTTATAGAATTTAATTTTAGTAGTACCACCTGCAAAAGCTCTCCTCCATCTTCTAACTTGCCCAATACTTTGCTAACGCTGAAGTTTGTAGATTGTAATACCAACATTAAATTCTAGGAAAAGCATTATCTCATAATGCGATAGCTCGCAGGTTCGAATCCTGCCAGAGGTGAATATTTTTCTGGAATATGAAGCAACTTAACGACTTGTCTGCACGCTACTAATCTTCTTCAGTGATGAATCCTTTTAATAATATAAGTGAAATTATAGAATAAACGTGATCGATTTACTTATAACAATACAATATTTGGTGAAACACTCCTCCTACAAGTACCCCAGTTTTCATTCATCAAATAGTAGCCCCATCCTTTGTGATCCCTCATGGGAAATATTTTGATTGGATATTCTATGGTATGGAGAGTATCGAACTCCATTTAATTTCTCGGAGGATATAGAATTTTATCATGGAGATTTTATTTTGGGAAGAGACGATAAAATAAATCAAATCACTCCAATCACTTAAACGAATCAGTAAATTTGTATATGATATATTCAAGCAGTGGTTCAAGTTCCAGTAAAATTAGTTCAAGAAGAGGCTTCATGAAAGTTACCAGTAAAATTGACGTTTTGGATTGTCCAAGTGCAAAACAAAGAGTTGAAATTTCTGTGTTTGCCTGATGTGACGATCGTCAAAAGACTCAAGATGATATATGTGACCTTTTAAATGCTTCAAACTACAATGAAATCGATCGCAATACGACCGTGGCTGAAAATCAAGTACATTCTGCAGACAACAAAGTCAGTGAGATACTTGTTTAAGAAGAATCACCCAATTTATATTAGTTCATTTGTCTCGGAAACTATCTTCTCAATGAATACTAGAATCTCGCAAAAATTTACAGAATAGAGTTAGAACTTATTGTAGCTGCCTACGACTTTTTCCCTGATGAAGCAACTCCACCTGCGAGATTTGTCTCAGTGATTTTGGCCCAACTACTCAAAATTTGAAATTTGTGAATTAATTTCGTGAAAAAGCAAAGTTTTCCAAATAACGAAATTTGGATCTGTTTCAGGTAGAACCGACAATGGCGGATAACTGGAAATATTGTAGCTGAAACGAGCTCTTGAGATAAAAAATGTTCAGAAAAATAGTATACCTAAGTAGTTCTCCATCATATTTATCGACTCAACTCGTCATGATACATGTCGCTGTTAGTCCAGAAAGGACCTTTAAACCATTGCACGAAGCTTCGCATAAGCAACACGAGACATAAATATGTGAATGAGATAATTTTCTGGGTCCTTTTTTAGTTTTAGTCCCCCGACTGATGAATACTACAGTGGTTTAGAGAAATTATGGTTCAGCACTACGGACCAAACATGAGAGAGTACGTCAAAGTCAAATTTGCTTTAGCTTTTTATCAGCTTTCCCTACAGCGAGAGAACCAATGATTTAGAATATCGAAAAATTTGAAACAGAAGTTGATGGAATACTTGAACATCATTAAATAATTTTTCTCTGGAAAATTTTAGAATTGGAACCTGCACATTGGCAAGCTGTTGGATGGATTTTAGTTTGAACTAGGTGGCAATAAAACTGAACTAATGAAGATGAAATGGAGATAGTAGTAGCTGGAATAGCTACATATTTATTTTTTTGTAGAATTTTATTGGACATAGTCGTTCTCACGAACTTATACTGTTACTAAAATAAATAAAACTGAAGATATCACTTTCTGGTGCGTAATTCAACATATGGATGGTAAAAATCCACCTATAACTGTAATAACTGTAGGAAAGCCTCGGGAAAAACAAGCGAACGTCATTTTAGACTTTTCGAAGTGGTGTATATGCAGTGACTGATCCTATAGAGTTATTGCTATCGATATCAAGCTATCTAACTCTGCATTTATGAAGGTACCTCATAAATACACAACTAACGAATGAGGTAGGCAGTAATATTTGCTACACTTTATGCAATCAAGGATCAATATAATACACCAGCGAGAATGAGTAACTACTACATCAATTTTTAATCTAACTTGTTGGCTATTTCAATACAAACTTTATATTACCCTTAGATTTTCGAAACAATATGTACGTCAGTCTTAATGTCCCTATTGGCACTGGCGCGAAACAAAATAGTCTACATCCGGTTTACGGCGTAATTAATTAGTTGGGATGTTACCATTAAAGTAACAAGTTCATTATTAAAGAAAGCGTAATGCAGAACGAATGGCTTGTGTGTAATTTCTACAGTGTGGTCAACGCAATATTACGTGAGGTCTATAAAATGGTAAGCAGGTCATATTCCTGCAAAGGTTCATTTCGGGACATTATCAACTAATTGCATCAAATACTAGATTGTTACAAGAGCAACAATGTTGGAAAATGAGCAATTGGGTTCGTTACAAAGGAGGCTTTTGAATAGACTCGGTAACTTTAGGGTTAGCCCACCGTAGTCTTAAGATACATATTTCCTAAATCCCTCAATATTAACATCGTAAACTGGGAAACATTACATTGTTAGAATATGTTAGAACAACCATATTTATAATGATTTTAAATACCTGAATGAAACGTTTCATATTATTATAAAGTTTCTAAAATTATGATTTTAATATGGGACATCGAATCTCATTACTTTTGTTGATTATGATATTTTGCTTCAGTGAAATAACTATCAAATATTTGATTTCTACTTATTTAAAAGATTAAACGTTACTAATTTGGCTACGCCGTAGCTTCTTCGAACAGATATTACAAAATAATAACTTACAAGGCCCCTATAGTAGCATTCACTTGAAAACGCAAATTAGAGAGCCTGGGATCTCTCTTCGAGGAGAAACCCTACAAATAAAGGGGAAGGTAAAATATCTTGGGACGATACTAAACTGGCTCTGGCGGGCCACAAACCTGCTAGAATAGAATAGGCTTCCGACCACGGGGTGCACAATGGACCCAACTAAGTATATTTGGTGGCTAAGCCGCCTCCCCTCAAAGGACAAAACTGTCAAAACTTGCGGCATGAGACACTTAAAAATCCTCAGATATGGAAAAATTCCATCAAACATAGCGAAAGGATATCTTGAAATGGTATGACACAGGACATATACTTCATCAACAAGAAATTCTACTTTCAATAATAAATATTGGGAATGATAGACTGACTCAAATGATTATGATTTATATTCTGATTGAAATTGTGAACATTATGTTATGTACTGACAGAGTGGTCCGAATTGGATACTTTTGATAGGAAAAACCAATTTCTAGAGTAGCTAGAAAAAAACTGCATATCGGTATCTTGAATTGTTTAGAAGATACATTTTTGAATCATCTCCTTAACTTATTTATTTATGAATATTTTTTGTTTCTGTAATAACATTCTTGAGGCACTTTTTTAAAAGACATCTAATCTAGTTTTTTCATGAAAAAAGATGGTTTTGAATTTATGACATATACTTCTATTTTTTATTACGGACCAGCCTGTATATTTTTGAATATTCGTTTTTGAAATAAATTTCTCTTTCCAAATATGTATCATACTTGCTAGTTTTATTTTTAAACTTTTATTTTATTGCCAAACTAAATCTAGCGTATCATGCTTGAAATACTGTCAAACAATTATCTATTTTTATACAAATGAAGTTTGCTTTACAAGTTTGAGTTGCTTATTCGAACCGAGTTTTGAAGTTCTAAGAAGATTTTCCTGTTTATTTAATATGTATGAAAACTACGAAAAGTTTGACATGTTAAAGTGTTATTTATTGGGAATCAAATGAAGATGCTCGGGCCGCCAGCAATATTTACTTTGACCGATACCCTGAAAGGGGACAACCCTCTCGGGATATTTTTTCTAGATTGCGGCACAACCTACTTACCTACAATTCGTTCAAAGAACCAAGACCAAGAATATATGAAGCACGAAATGTAGAAAGAGAATTAGAAGAAATAACTGTTTAGGGGTAAATTCAAAACCAACCCAATCGTTCATTACGTAAAATGCAGGTATTCACAAAAGTAGTGTTTTGCGAATTCTAAAAATAAATAAATTTAAACCGTATAGAGTAAGAAAATTTACAAGTTGCTACCAAATGACCAACAATTTAGGGTCGACTTTTGCCAATGGTATTTGAGAAAATGTGCTGGAAACCAAAACTGATGAAGCGTGCATTAGCAGCGCTGGTATTTTTAATACATATAATTCTTACAATTGGAGAATTCACATACTACTGTGGAGATACAAAATAAAGGCCGATACAGTTTTAATGTTTGTGTCGGTATTTTTAGACGAAAGTTTATCAGTACCTATATCTTTGATCCGTACAGCAGCGCGATATCTGGAAATATTACGGGGATTTATTGAACCCCTTATGAAAGACTTGCCGTTACTACAAATTGAAAATGTGTACTTTCAACAAGATGGGACACCATTTCATAGCGCACATATTATAGCGACGTTTTTGAACCAACAATTTGGGGACAATTGCCTTGGCAACCGGACGTCTGTTCATTATGGCCGGCAAGATCCCCGATCTTAGGCCCTTAGATTTCTACCTCTGGGGAAGAATAAAGGACGTCACACATAATCACCATCCTGATTCGCGAGTAGCATTGGAAGCAGCAGTGCGACTTGCTTTTTAATCAATACCTGCGACAGAATTTAGTAATGCTGTTAATCATGTCAGCTTCGATTTAAACGGTGCTCAATTTGAACACATGTTGTAAATAATTTTATTAATTTAGTTTCGAGGTTATATTGTTTGCTCGTATTATTTTGTACTGCTTAATTTGATCTTGAGTTTTCTAGTTTTTAATTAAGTTTGTTCTAAATCCATTCATCCACCAATAAATCACTAAAAAATAGGCAATAATTACTTTATATAAGCTGATTTTGTTTCATTTTTCAAGCATGGCTCCCCAGATTTACAAAATTCATCTATAGTATTTTAAAAACAGCAATAAAATAAAAGTTTAAAAAGAAAAGTAGCAAGTATGATGTATATTTGGAAAGAGAAATTCATTTCAAAAACGAATACGCAAAAATATACAGGGCGGTCCATAAGAAAAAATAAAATTTTATGTCATAGACGACTCAAAATTATTTTCTTTATGAAAAAACTGAAGATACCATTGGATTCCTTTTAGAAAAAAGTGCCTCAAGTATCTTTTAAACAGTTCAAGAATACGATATGCGATTTTCGCTATTCACTTTCTTACAAAAATCGAGCTCGTAACATGTATGTTAGTTTTTTCTAGCTCCTCTAGAAATTGGCGTTCCCTATCAGAAATGTTCAATTCGAACCACTCTGTACACAAATGGTTAATTAAATATTTAATATTTTGACTTGTTTTTTATACGTGAATTGCATATCATAGTGAACTAACAAACATTACATATTCGAATTATCTTTCATCCTTTTCATTTTTAACTATTCAATTTTACAATATTGGTGATTTCTTGGTTTAAGCAGATATTAATTTTATGAACATCTGGACTGCAATTTGAAAATGAAACACGTGATTGATGAAATGCTATACAAATAAGAACGAATATTAAGTATCCCCCATGTTAGACATGATTTGAAGTAACCGAATCAGTTTTCCAGTTAATTTGATTTACACTTGTTGAGTTTATTAATTACTATAACTAAATGAGTTAGTAGACAAGTTAAGTAACGTTCAATATTCATGCAACAGTGAAAATTATCAATTTGTATAAAACATCATTCCGAGTCTTTGTCGCGCTCCAAAACAACCGCGCGCGGATGCCGTTTGTTGAACCCCCGCACTTTTCGCGTTGACGATGACATTAATAGGATGTTCTCTTTGTGAAACAACTCGACACGTAATGGAACTTGAACAACTAAGGACCAAATAAATATAAATATTACAAGACTGAAACTAAACACCTCTAAAAGCTCCCAGCAAGTGTTAATTAAAACGAAACAATTCCTTTATCAATTAAGTGCTTATTCTCTTATGCAAAGACAAGCGAGAGCAGTGGCGGCTGATGGCTCTAAAATATAGTGAGGCATCATTTAAAACTTGTATCGTTAACAGCGAATTAAAGGGGTTTAAGTCTAATTCTTTTTCAGATTTTGGTGTTTAGGTTCACAATGTTTGCTCGGATGTTTCGAATATCATAACGCTGGGCAACTGCGATGTTCAATTAATGTCCGTGGATCGATAACTTGCCATGAATTAAAGGAATATTTCCTTCGTCAATTTTCTCATTTTGAAGAAAACTAGTTGAACTTTGGATGGTTTTGGTGCTTACTTGTTGGAAATTCATATCTACAGTTTTCATAAAAAATACACCAGTAATAAATTTTCACAAACTTCGTTTTTATTAAACAAAACGTGACATGTTTCACCAAATAATGGTTTTACAAACTATGGTTTATTCCTTAAATATTAAAATTAGGATTAAGAAGGAGGGGGTGAGTGAGGTACGAGTACAGTAGGATAAGAGTTACTTAAAAATAATTTTAATAATGGAGAATCATTTGAAAAGTTTCCTGTATTTTTAAACTTATTAATTTCAATTTCAAGTTGTGTAATACTTTACTTTTAACTGACTTATGAAGAATATCAAAATCATCTTTGTAATGATGATCAGTTTCTTTAATATGGTTCCAACTTTTGAATCGCATTTTCCCAAATTAAAATGTTCTTTAATTCTAGTTTTGAAATATCTTCCTGTCTGGCCTACATAGAATTTATCACAATCCTCATCCTCTACCTTCTATACTCCTGATTCTTGATCTTTTTTATTCTTATCTTTGTTATTTTTATATTATAGTTGCCTACCTTATTATTTGTTCTGAAAGAAGACATTGTGTTTCTTAAGTAAATTGCATACATCATCAGAAAGTTGACCTATATACATTATTGATCAATAATTATGAGTCTTAGCTGTACTAGGGTGAGCTAACTTCATTTCTTCATTATAATCTTTTTTCTTAAGTAAATCAATGACATTTTTTTTGTCAGAATTAAATTATAATAAGGAATTTTCAATTATAAAACAGATAGCAACTATTAACGGCTATAACGAGATAAATTGTGGATGATTTACTTAAGAAAACACAGTATTATGAAGCAATGAAGTTACCCTCATCCACTAAAAATACTACTAAAGTATTGAGTATCTTTCCGCTACCAAGTAGTCATCATCAGAATAAACTAAATTGCTAATCAACATGTGCCTGTTTAAATACTATTTGGGGACAATAATTTAGGCAGGAGGTTACCCTCAGCTGGAGATTAATCGGAACAAGAGAGAGCAGTGGCGGCTGATGGCTCTAAAATATAGTGAGGCATCATTTTAAACTTGTATCATTAACAGCGAATTCAAAGGGATAAACTAAGTCTCATTCTTTTTCAAGATTTTGATAGCCAAGCTTCACTCGACACTATTTTTAATCGTGAATGATGTTTGCTCGGATGTTCCAAATGTCATAACGCTGAGCAACTGCGATGTTCAACTCATGTCCGTGATTTAGTCAACTTGTCATGAAATGAAATAAGATTTCGACATTTCTCCGTTTATGTTTTTATTCAAAACATATCTAATGAAATCAATCCTGTTATTCTGTACACAAAAATCTGTTTAACCGTTTACTATGTAAAATTGAACACTTCTATGTAGTTACTCTATTACTCTAGTCGAGTCAAATAGGTATAAAAACAGGCCGACTTACGAAAATCGAACGATATGGACCGATTTTGATGAAACAAAGTGCATTCGATTCAGGATGACGTCTAGAAAAAAGCTTACCGGTTAGTTTTTTGTGCAAATTTGTTATTATGTTTTTAACCGAAAAATACTTTTATTAATTTGCAGCGTGAATGCTTTATTAAAGCAATGTTTTTTTATTGAACAATATGTATTTGAATTATTGAAAAAATTTTTCTGATAATATTCACTGAACCACAGAACAAAATAATTTTCACATAAAACGAATGAGAAATTTTACTAATTTGAACAACAGCAGCATCCAACAGTAAGTGACACGTGGTGATCATTAATTATGTATCTACATTACAATAGCAGCGTGGTCCACGTATACGTTGCCGCGTCTTTATTTTGGGGGGATGGGAGGGAGGACCGGTTTAGATAAACAGCTGCTTTATGAAGCGGTGGATGTCATAGAGATCTTATTATATGATAGATACTGTGTTATAGTATAGTGTAGACTCCATAGTTTAAGAAAAATACCTACCTGCTACTCCCGCCCGGTTTTTATTACGTATATGTCCATAGTATATGTAAAAGATGCTGTGTGGAATATAAAAAGACTGAGTAGAGAAGATAGAAAAAAATTTTAGATGAGCGGGAATTTATTTCAGATTAAAAAATTAAAAAATTAGAATTTAATTTTGTTTTTGATTTAAATTAGGAACGACCCCCTTTAAACAAATTTTTAAACATTTAACATAAAAAAACAACCTCCACAACCCCTAACTAAGGATTTCTGGTTAGTTTTGACGAAATTTTGGAAATTGGTCAATTTTTCGGTTAAAAAAAATAATAACAAATTTGCACAAAAAACTAACCGGTAAGCTTTTTTCTAGACGTCATCCCAAATCGAATGCACTTTGTTTCATCAAAATCGACTACTCGAGTTTCAGCGTTTTTATGCCACCTTACATGGTAAAAACACATGACCTATAGTAATAATCCTCTAAGTTTATGAATGACCGACCACAGTAATCCTTTCCTACCTACCGATAAGTATTTATACTTGAAGTTATGTATTTTACTGTCTGGAAATGGCGTAATAACGCTGAAACTCGAGTAACGGAAGTTACAAATGAAATTGATATCAACATCGTAGTGTTCGTTCTGTATAGTTTCTGATGTTTCGGTGAAACCAGACTTTATAAATAAATTACTATATAAATATATGTGAATGAATATTGCGTTTATAATTAAACTAACAAGTTCTTCTTTGAAATTACTCCGATTCAGAGAACAATTACTATTCTAATCGTGTCTCAGAAACAGCAGCTATCGAGCTATTATGTACACGAAGAAATTGAAATATCGATCAAATTTGCTAAAATTCACGAACTTTACTATGAAAATTTTCAATTTCAATTTGTCGTAAGCTATCTATTGTTGTGGCAATGTTTTCTTTACCCGACATGTGGAACTCACAATTTGGAGTCGTATGGTCCTTGCTCCTATTATATGTTTCTAAAGAACGACATACATGTTTCAGATTCCCACTACCTTTAGGAAAAATAACAAGATCAACTATAAAAGAGTTCACACTGTAGATATATTATTACACTAGTGATAAGAAATAATCACCCTTATCCACTGAAAATACTATTAAAGTACTGAGGACCTTTCTGCTACCAAGTAGCCAGCATGAGAGTAAGCTAAATCATAAATCAAAATGTGCCTGTTTAAATACTATTTGGGGATAATAATGTGAACAATAGGTTACCCTCAGCTGGAGATAAATTCAATAAATTACTTTTTCGTTTATACATTTCAATCCCTTCTAAATTACCTAGATATTCGTCTACTGTGTTTTAAAAGTGATAAATTTTCTTGAGAAATGGTGTGACATGTATTCAAAATATGTTCGGCTACCGCTGATTTTTCGTCATTATTTTTCTTTATATGGACAAAATGTTGCCTATAACGAGTTAAAATGTTCCTTCTAGTTTGACCCACAGAGAATTTTGAACATGACTCACAATTGATTTTGTATATCCCGGATTTGTCGAAATCGGAAACTTTATCAAAGGTGCTGCCTACTAGTCCAGGTAACGAACCAGAAAATAAAAAAAAAATATAGTAAGCTAGAATTTCGAAATTTTTTCTGCATTTTGTTACCAATATACCCCATAGATCATTCATGACTATCTAGACCGCGGGGGTCGACCTTTCTACCCCCTCAAAACGGGGTTTCAACCCCTCAGAGGAGCATTCTTATAAAAACAGTCCAAAATTAATGAATTAAGAGACGAAAATGACACCTAGTATGTTTTTTGGGTCGCTGATCACGATTCCGCAGTAGTTTTCTCGGAAAACTCCCTCCAGATGGGAAATTTGGAAAATTTATATATAATATATAATTTATAATTTTGTTGCAAAAATGACGTCTAGTAGGTTTTTTGGGTCGCTGATCATGATTCCGCTGTTATTTTTCACAAAAAACTCTCTCCAGAAGGACAATTCGGGAAATTTGAGATTTTCCTGAGACGGTTGTGAATAATAAAGGATAATTTTGATGCAAAAATGACCCCTAGTAGGTTTTTTGGGTCGCTGATCACGATTCCGCTGTTATTTTTCCCAATAAAACTCTCTCCAGATGGGAAATTCGGGAAATTTGAGATTTTCCTGAGACGTTTGTGAATAATAAAGTATAATTTTGATGCAAAAATGACCTCTAGTAGGTTTTTTGGGTCGCTGATCACGATTCCGCTGTAATTTTTTCCAAAAAGTCTCTCCAGATGGAAAATTCGGGAAATTTGAGATTTTCCTGAGACGTTTGTGAATAATAAAGTATAATTTTGATGCAAAAATGACCTCTAGTAGGTTTTTTGGGTTGCTGATCACGATAACGCTGTTATTTTGGAAAATTCGGGAAATTTGAGATTTTCCTGAGACGGTTGTGAATAATAAAGTATGATTTTGTTTCAAAAATCACGTATAGTAGTTATTTTGGGTCGCTGATCACGATTCCGCTGTTATTTTTCCCAATAAAACTCTCTCCAGATGGGAAATTTGAGATTTTCCTGAGACGGTTGTGAATAATAAAGGATAATTTTGTTGCAAAAATGACCTCTAGTAGGTTTTTTGGGTCGTGATCACGATTCCGCTGTAATTTTTTCCAAAAAAGTCTCTCCAGATGGAAAATTCGGGAAATTTGAGATTTTCCTGAGACGTTTGACCACTAGTCATTTTTGCAACAAAATTATACTTTATTATTCATAATCGGTCTCAGGAAAATCTCAAATTTCCCGAATTTTCCATCTGGAGAGACTTTTTTGGGGCAAAATCACAGCGGAATCGTGATCAGCGACCCAAAAAACCTACCAGAGGTCATCTTTGCAACAAAATTATAAGTTATACATTAAATATAAATTTTCCAAATTTCCCATCTGGAGGGAGTTTTCCGAGAAAACTAACTGCGGAATCGTGATCAGCGACCCAAAAAACAATCTAGGGGTCATTTTCGGCTCTTAATTCATTAATTTTGGACTGTTTTTACAAGAATGCTCCTCTGAGGGGTTGAAACCCCGTTTTGAGGGGGTAGGAAGGTCGACCCCCGCGGTCTTGATAGTCATGAATGATCTATGGGGTATTAGAAACAAAACCCAAAAAATTTTTTGAAATTCTAGCTTACTATATATATTTTTTTTATTATGGTCTTTTTCCGGGCTTATTGCCTGGACTATAAACGGTGTTTTAAGCTTGTTCGTAATCTATAAACTGGTTGCATTGCACATTTCGAAAACAAACAATGGAATTTATAAATTACGGAAGAATGATAGGTGAAACTTTTGAATTTCATTGAAGTATTTGAAGGTAATGGCTCTAATTTGGTTAGTTAGCTACGTTCCAATTTTATTTTTGTTTAGAAATTACATTATTGTGACGTTCAATAATCTATGAACTAGATTAAACGGAGCTATTTTATCTAAATAGCGTAGCTGAATCAGCCGGGGTATACTTATTTGTTTAAGTGGGTTTTCTGTATATGTCGAAATCCAAGTGATTACCATCTTTTATAATGTGAATATTAAGGGAAAGAAGTTGATTATCTGTTTCTGTTTCGACATTGAATCGAATTGGCTATTAAGCTTGTTCATATAAATCATATAAAAGTTCCTCCAATAACTTTGATAATATCTGTAAATCATTGGAAGAAAACGACTGTTATTACTTGAAAGCAGATAAGGTAAATTCCCTCGTAATTATGGGCAAAGAGGAATATCACAATTCCGTAAATACTTTATTAAATGATGGTCCCTATGAAACTCCGAATTCAATACACTTAATAGTCAATTGGACCTTAATCCCTCCCCATTACGGAATCTGTGAACTTTATGTAGAAATAAATCTACCTGTTGTTTCTATATTCACTTGACAATGATGTAAAAGTCGAAACCGGTCGTGTTTATTTGAATTATCTCTAGTGGAAATTGGACAAAAAATTGTTTTATTTCATTTTATTAAAATGGATTTCCATAAAATAAATAGTTCATCACTATATCTAATTAAATGTGCTGATATGAAAAGTAGGTAATGAATATAACTATTACAGCTTCTAGAATATTCAAGGAAATTTCTCACGGTCCTTTCAAACCTAGTGTTGCTTCTAGGTTTGGGAAGATATAACCAATTCCAACCGTTTCGGGTAAGAACTCAAACACCTTTTATTCGGGCATTTTTGAAGATACATTCTGTTCAAATTATCATTTCGCTCAATTTACTCACTTTGAACTCCGGAATGTCTGATACTTACAAATGTTCACATCTTGAGCATTTAACGATGTTATTCGAACAAATCTTCTGAAAGCATACCTGCAACAAAATGGAAGAATTAAAAAAGGAGAAAGAGTCATAATATATTTACTGATTAAAAAGTTGTTCCACGGTTCTTCCCTATTACAAACTAAATGAATTCAATTATAAAACTTATTAAGGAACATTTTTCAAATGGTTTACAGAGCTTTGAGATTTCCATATTAAGCACATACATTTGCATATACCCAACAAAATGGCCATATCTAGTAGACACACACAAACAAAATATGCTCATATTTATTTCTGTAGTTGGATGAGAAAGCGTGTAAGTTTTTAATACTTTTGAAATTAATTCCGCCGTTGTTGAGAAAGTCCAAGGATTTTCAATTGACTTAATATTTCAATTCTAAAGGTTTTTTAAATCATGCTTTCCAGGTCGAATTTAGACTGGAATGTGTCAAGTTGCTGGTCCATACAGATTATACCAGAAAAAATTTACATTTTACTCAACAATGAAGATTCTAGAAAGAATTGCCGGAATATAACTACACGAATTCTTTTGTTAAAACATGAAATACATAAATGGAAGTGAAACAGATTTCTGCTATGTTAACCTAACCTAACCTAAAGTATTTGACTGTGTTAGTATTACCCAGGTAGACCAACATAGAGTATATTACTATCAAGTCGCCTTAGTTCGCTAATTCATCATTCTGCCAATTATTAATAGACGCAATGAACTTTAGCGTTAGCTGACTGGAAGTTATTTATAGGTACTACGTACTACCATAGACATTTTACTTATGATCTTACATTGATTTTAGAGTATCCGAGCCATGCTCGTTTTCCGCTACGTTTTTATTAAAAGCTCTTTTTATTATTATTGTGGTTTGTTCCTTCGTTATTGCCCATTTTGGGCGTTAAGTACAAGGGCCGTTCTTGGCTTCTTGTACTTTGGCTCCGAAAGTGGGTCATAGGCCGCTACGCCTCTGATGGTGAAGTTTCTTTTGGTATGTGTTTGTCGCTTGTTTCCTCAATTTTAGGTATTCCTGTATCCCTATGGCGCAGGTCGTTTGTTACTTAGTATGGTGCATCTAGACAGGATCTGATTCCCTTATTCTGAATCATTTGCAAGTTCTTTTGTTGCGCGGGTGATGCTTGTAACCATATTTCGGCGGCGTTTATTATTGTCGGTGTTGTCACAGAAGTATAGGTCCTTAATTTACTTTTGGTACTTTGTTTTTGGTCTTCCTGTACTAATAGAATAAGGAGTTGAAGAAAGGAAACTCCCATACGAACCAATAGCAAATATTCGCCCACTTATTTACGACAAATAAAAACAAAGGTTATCAGTTAGCGACGTACCTCGGGGATCTGTGATAGGCCCATTATTATATTCTTAATTTATACTTCCGATATTCCAGGACTAGTTTCCTTCACATGTTCGCAATATGCAGACGATATCGTTGCATTCAAACCCTCTTTTACATCACCATTCGCTTCAACGTGATTTGGATATCATTTTGAAATGGTGTCATTTATGGCTGATACCATTAAATACGAGCAAATGTACTGTACTTCACATTGGGACGAACATTCCACATATTTCCTACCATCTTAATGGATTGCAGTTAAGCACGGTTACTTCACAGAAAGACCATCTCTGATAACCTCACGTGTCCGCGCCACATTGAAGGAATGTGCAAGAGGGCGAATACTTCTATATTTTTTTTCCAATCTGTCAGTGCAAACATCGTGCTTTCTTCTTCTTTATGTGAGACCTATAATTGAATTTGGTTCCTCGGTGTGGTGTCCAATGCTTGCGCGCCATAGAAAATTAATCGAATCAGTGGAGAGAAGAGCTACGAGAATGCCGTTTGGAACTATTCGGCCGGATTACCAGCAACATTTGTTTAAAATCCCTAAAGCAGAAGATAGACTTAGGCGTGGTGATCTAATCACAACGTATAGAATTCTTCATAATACATTTTCTGTTAATCTCGGTGATATATTTAACATTAATGCGGACTCAGGTTTACGTGGTCACTCTTTCAAATTAAGGCATGAAAATTATAAAACATCCTGTAGGCAACAGTTTATTTGCTAAAGAGTATTTGGTGCATGGAATGCATTGGACTCTGACACTGTTGAATCATCTTCCGTAAACTCATTTAAAAATCATATTGATTCTCTGCTATTCAGCAGTTGATGCAGTCCAATATAGGTCTTATTATACATTCATTTTTCTATTTGCTGTTGTATTGTATAACATTGTATTATTTAGTATTTTTCTCTAATAAATGTTATTTAGCTTCTACAAATGTTATTATGTTCAATTGAGTCACATATGATTCTATCCTCGACTCGTATCCTAATGAATAATAATAATAATAATCATATGACAGGTTAGACTGCGCTGTGAATCACCGACAATTAAAACTGACCATACTGTACTGGTAATTACTGATTATTTGGCGCACAATTTGAATTCATCCTTGAAACTTGCTATGGCACAATATTGTTTATTCTTATATTGCTAATTACAATACAAATAAACCACGAAAAACTTTTTGAAAATCATTTTCATAAAATACAAGTTAACAGTTTCATATAACATATTTTTTTTTTGCGTAGAGGGGAAATCTTACATAGACGCCTCGGGTGCCCGTGCCCCCGGGTGTGCCGGATTCCTACCGACTAAAACCCCTCCTCCGTGAAGTTGGTTCTCCATCCTAGGGGAGCCCCACAGCACTACGGTCATTATAGTCCTATTGTGCCCTCACTTGTTTCTACCCCCTCATCAGTCCGGTGTATTCTATGGATTTCAGTAGCCTGATATAGGGGATAATTCTGATTTCCTCGGGTGTAGTCTTATCGTCTCCAAGGTATGTCCGACGACCTACCGTGTATGCCGTGCACTGACACAGCACATGCATAGGTGTCTCATCTTCCACGCCGCAACCCCTGCAAGTGGGCTGATCTCCCAGTCCCATCGTGTAGAGGTGTTTGTTGCATGGGGCGTGTCCGGACAGGAATGCAACAAGATTCCGTATTTCTTGTCTGCTGAACGTCAGCAGATTTTTTGCTCGTTGCTGCTGGAGATCTCCCCATCAGTCGCTTGGAGTGCGACATACGAGGCAGTTTCCTCCAGTAGGCACGGTGCTCTATCTCGAGCCATTTTTGGATTACAGATTCCGCTGTGGCATGAGAAATGCCATAGGTTGGCTCTGGTCCAATCAGTGGTTTTTCCGCTCACCACCATATAACATATAATATTACAAATAATACATATTGTTATTGTTATAAATGATGCTACCACATTGCTTTTATAAATGTTCGATGAGGTTAATAAATTTGGCCAACACTTTGCCTTGTTTTGATTGAAGGTGAAAACTTTATTGTAATTGAGCTTATCTCAATCTCATCGCGAATAAGCTGTAGTCGCTTTTTGCTTTGATGTGAATTCCCAAATATTGAAGCTCTCACAAAAGAAGAAGATTACGGATACATTCCGAATTTCATATTGTACGATTTGTTTACATATCAACCGAGAAGTCAAAATGAACAAGTAAGTTATATTGTATATTTGAGACCATAATGAATTGCTCAACCAACATTTTGTATTACAAGGGAAATTTAATTTTGGTTATTTCAACCGGTCCCTTTGAGTACTCAAATGTATTAATATCACCAATATTGATTCTAAGAAGATTAACCCTACCACATTATTAATTGCGGTTCAGGATGATCAAACAGTAACAATTTAATTAGTGCTTAAATTGAACATAAACATTATTATGTGCCTTAGTCGGATGCCTTAAACACTTGCTGGATATCTGTAGCAGACGTAATGTAATTTACACAAGCATCCTTTCAACTGTATTGGCTACAACGAGGTCAGTGGCTCGAAGACATTTAGCTAGATTTTCAAGCTCAAACACCATATTCAAACCAGCTGGTATTATTTAGTGCTCCACAGGAGATTTAATGACTGTCAACAAACATGCAACAAGTTGCTATTAGTACAAATTTCATAGCTCTGAGTAGAATATGAAGACCCGAAAACAGTTTGTCAATTAATTGAATTCAATATTCAATGGAAAAAATAGAAAGTAGCGAAACATCACGATGATAGAATCAAATAATGTTAAACTATTGAAGAATCTAAATAATAGTATTTCAACTTATTAGCCTAGCATTTACCTCCAGTGGATATATTGAGTTATAAATATCTATTACATTTTCTACAACAGTTATGCCAAATGAAATACCTTATAATATACAAGGTGATTCTTTGCGTTTTCCTAGTAAACTTTTTAGAGAAACTAGATGTGACTGAAATCTGAAAAATTGTGATTTATTTGGGTAGAAGAGGGAAAATTTTGCATAGACGCCTCGAAGGCACGTGCATCCGGGTGTGCTGTTTTCTTACCGACTAAAACACTCCCCCCGTGAGGTTGGTTCTCCTTCTTAGAGAGAGTCCCACTGCACTGCGGTCATTAGTGTCCTATTGTGCCCTCACATATTGCTATCTCCTCATCAGTTCGGTGTATTCTATGATATTCAGTGGCCTGATGTAGGGGATACTTCTGATTTCCTCGGGTGTAGTTTTAGCTAGCGTCTCCAAGGCATATCCGACGACGAACCGCGTATGCTGACACAGCACATGTATGGGCCTCTTCCGCGTCGCAACCCCTGCATGTGGCTGATTCACCAGACCCATCGTGCACAGATGTTTGTTTTATGAGGCGGTCCGGAATGCAACAAGATTTCGTACTTCTTGTCTGCTGAACGACAGTACATTTTTCACTCGTTGCTGCTGGATATCTCCCATTAGTCAGTTTGAATGCGACATAGGGGCAGTTCCCTCCAATAGGCACGCTGGTCGAGCCATTTTTGAATTACAGATTTCGCTGTGGCATGAGAAATACCACAGGTTGGCTCTGGTTCAATCAGGGGTTGCTCTGCTCCCGCTTTAGCTAGTGTCACTCTCTTGGGGTTGTTTACTAGTGACGTTAGTTTCTTTACACAATCGAGTACACATTGTGAGGTGACTGTGTATGACTCCAGTGCCTTAAGCACTGTTAGGTTGCTTGCTATGATTGTGATTTGTCTATTTTCACAGGCTCTTTCCCTCATAATTCGAGCAGATGTTGTTATTGCTAATATTTTTCTCCTTGGTCCTTTGTCTCGGCTATTCCAGCACGTGTACTTTTTACGGTCTTGCTGCTTTCGGTAAACCATACGGAATCTCCTGGTATCATATGAGGAATGCCGTCAGCGTTCTCCCACCCATTCAAGGTTTTAATCGTGAACAGTACGGAAGTGCTGTGAACCTTGATCCTGTCGGATCCCATCCCCAATATGGCCCAGGTGTTCTAAGCAATCCAAGAATGCCTTCTGCCTTTCCTTGTCCAATAAGATCGAAGCGATATGCTCCTCTTACGGCTTCTGCCTGAACGGCGAGGTGCAGTGGCTTCAACCCCAACAGCTCTGCGATGACCTGTTTCATGCATCTTATGCCTTTCACTAGAAAGCTGAAACTACACTGGTATGCACCAATGCTTAGTTCTCCCAACGATTTAATCGTGTTGAATATTTAATGTGAAAATGGCGAAGGTGCCGTGGTAGGAGATATTCGATACTCTCTTCAACGAAATAGATGCATTGAGACGAAATAATAGAAACGAAGTAACGACTATCTCGTGTAGAAGAATGAAGAGCATTGATTACTCGTGTTTTGATCGTTGTTGCATCAGACATTTTTATTGAAATTAATACGACAAAGACACTTAGTAGAATTAGCCTGGGGCCTCTAAGCTATGGTATCACTGATCGATCAATATAGACCTATACTATCTTTGCGAATTAGATTTGTAGTAATTGTTCAATTATTGATTTAACGTAACTAATTGTATATATAACTGAACTACCTATCTTTTGAATAATGAGAAAGAAATCCTAGGAATTCAAACCTGATCAGCAGAAACCCGACTTCAGTAAGCTCTAGGTCATAGAATGAACGGATTCAATTATCGAAAAAGGGAAGCACGATTTGCTGTAAAGGAACATTGTATTCTCTGGATTTTTCCGTAATTGGGCTATATTCTGCACTTTAAATTCACACATGAAACTACTGAACCGTCACTAAGCAGATAATGAACTTTCAGAATTAACGGAGATCTATTTTAGTTGAAACGATTCAATGGCTAAAGGTAAGCACCAGGAATTAAATTATGCCATGGAGCTGTCGTGATTCAGGTTGAAATTTGCTACAAAAACTATTTTAAATTTAAACCGATTTGAGATAATGCTACATTCTTCCTACATGAAGTGGATTTGTAGCAAACGGAAAGCTTTATTAACAAAGCAATTTCCGAAATTGAATAGTTGAAAAATTAATTTCGTTATTTCTTCTTGAAACAAACATAAATTAATTCGGTTTTCTCGGGATTGATTTCCCCGGGGAATTCACCAGACTAGGGCATTTTTGAAGCATTTATACACAATGGCATGTTTTGATCATTTTTCCCTTCTATTTTGTGGCAAATTCCTCTTTAGTGCCAAAATCTACTGATATACTTAAAATTTTCATTGATCAATTCTCTCGAAAACGTTCACTTTATATATAATTTGAACCCTCACCTCCTCAATGATCTAGGCTGCAGTATCACTAATTACGCCACTCTTGATACCGTCAAAGTATGATATTTTTGTAAAATATCAACTCCTCAAAAAACAGTAGATCGTTATTCACTTGTGATTTGATGCGCCATTATAGATCAAGTCTATTAACTGTCTATTGTGTTCAATCCTTTGAGATGAAGCTCCAAAAGCCCATCCAGTGATCCGAGTTCTTCTTAGAACATACCCTTACTTTGAAATGGTAAGTATAGGTAGTTTGGATGTTCTTTGGCCAATTGGCTTAACTTACACGTGCATTAGAGATTTGGATTGAATTTTCAAGATTATAGAGATAGAAATAACTTGGAATATTTGAAATTGAATTCTGAATATGAACAAATGCAGGAATTAAACTATTACAGAGCTTCGACCTCATATCATAGCTTTGGTCAATACCAAAATTCATATTTTTATGTACATGTAGCTTCGGAGGATCATTGATGAACTTGTGTCACGGGTTGAAAACTTATGTTTAGATAAGTATAAGTATAAAACTATGAAGCATGAACGTTCGAAGATAATGCTGAAAGCTAGTCTCTTACTGAAAATATTCTAATGTTGCTAACATTTTCAAAAAAATTAAGCATGAATTACGCAGCATAAGATTTCGACTAGAAAGTCAGATCTCAAGTATTTACTCTGGAAAGCAAAATGAGTTAACTGATCTTGAAGTTGAAGCAAAAGAAGTTCACAGATGAATTCTTAATAGCGTAGAAACTGTTTTCTTTTATTTTTGGCTACTCGAGAGGAAAATCTATAATCTTCGTAGAACATCGTGGGAGCCCGAGGTGGACTGTTGGAATAGGGAGATAGACATAGGAATTTCCCTTGAAAGTTTGGAGGTTATAAGTATCAGTTAAGGCCATCGCTTTTCGATCGAAAAACGAAGCTATCTGGAATCTCTCGTGGTGAAGTAGCAGACGATATTTACGATGAGCACTTACCATTGGATTAACCATAGAAAAGGGAGATTGACGACCTTTCCTCGATGTTCTCAAGAGGTTAATGAATTCGTAAGTATGACATCACCAATCAAGAAGCGGATAGCTTTATAATCTTAGAGCTTCAGAGTATTTTTCAAAGCTGAAATCCAGGACAGATCGAATCTGGGCTTCGTAGACCGTAGAGTATGAGGAGCTGCTGAGGTGTAAAGTAGTTCTTGCCATGACAGGAATAAAAACAGAATTTCTGAGAAGAGGTTTTACCAATGAACCTCTCATAATTGTCCCATGAGATAATGCTGGCATCACCGATCATACATATGGATGAATTCATAGGTATTGGCAAGCATATTATCATAGTATTCATTAAAATAACTGCAAATTAAAGGCGCCATCTACTTTCATATAAAAATACTATATTAATATTCTCTGGTTAGAAAAACCATAGTCCCAAATTAATTCAAATTTAATGTGTGAATGAGCAATGAAACAGAATTATTTGGTGGTATGTAAATCAATGCTCCTAACGGTAACCTAATGGTTAGTTATTTCTTCGATCAATTTCAATAAAAAGCGGGGTGAAAACTTAGAATCAATTATCCAAGTCAATCGCTTGAATAGAGTTTGATAATTCAAGAACGTACAAGGTCAGAATGGAATATAAAATAGTATTTAATAGTTATACAGGTTTTCATATTCAATAATTAATATTTATTAACAATTCTAAGAAGGATTATTTAAGGTATGTTAGTCAAATTTGATTTTGGGTCAATTTTACCATTGTTGCTAGATTTTAAAGAAAATTTTATTTATTGCATAATTCTTAAAATTGAAGAAAAAAATTATCACTCTGTTGATTTAAAATAGTATAATACCGTTCAACATTCATAGTTTCATTATAAATTCGATGAACCGAAAGTCTATTGGTACACCAAATACTGAAACCAATGCGCCCTTGATTTCGAACGTCGACGGCACGATGGTGATTAACATCAGACCACCAATGCTCAATGTGCCTGTTAAAAATACCGGCACTGAAGACATATGCTTCATCCGTCCAAATATCGGTTTTAAAAAATTGTTCAAATAGGCTGAATTTGAATCGTTCAGAATTATTTGGGTGAAGTTGTTGTCTCCTAATTCTACAAGGCCTAAATTTATGTTCTTTAAGACTTACAAGCTCGCCAGATTCAACAGATTCGGCTTGAATTTGATTGCTTGAAATAGAGGGATTCGCAACAACCATTTATAGAAATTTCTCCCTCATTTTTAATGCTATATTTCTTAGTTCTTGCTTTGTTGAATAATTCATAATTAATGAGATGTTCTAAATGACATAAATCTACTATTTAGACCGAAGAACTTTTAAAAATTATCCAATGAATACAATTTTATGTAAAATCTAGTAATAAACATGGTGAAACGACCCAACATCATAAATAAAGATTTCTCTTTCCAATGATGCCTAAATGTCATAACTCGAATTTTGTATCTTTTTTGGAAAAGTTATTATGACACTGCATTCCACTTGCAAAAGGGACACAAGAATGTATAACTTATTTCATACCAATTACATAAATAACTGAGATATACGTAAAAACGAAAAATCGAGTATCGTATAGCCTATTTCAGATTTCTTCATTGACATTTTCCAAAAAAAGAGATCGAGGATGGAGGTTCATTTTTTGTATATTTTAAACTTATCGAGATTTCCTATTGAAACATCAAAATTGAGCCACCTTTTACAAACAATTTAATCTTGAATGGAATTCAGAGTTTTGCATTTTATGAGGAATGGCTTTTATTACGAACAAACGAATAAAGAACACAAAGCGAAATAAATCTCATTAATTCATCTCAATGAAGATGCTAGTTGATGGTAATTCTATCTGGCTACAGATACATATGGTGTCCGGTTGAGCATCAAAAGGATAATTTAGTCCTGTGCTTATTTACTGTCTGGCCCGTTGCCAGACAGTTGGAACACACACTAAGGACAAATTTTCCTTTGCCCAATTGACGCCACTGACAAGTCTAATAACCACGATGAAACGCCACTACCTAGCAAACTCATTTATTTTATTTAGTTTGTTGCAAGTTCTAATTACACCATTCGTTGCGGTTATTAATCATTCATACGAATTCTCGTTTTCGCGAGTATTCATAAAGTTCAGTTTTAGTGCTCCATTGCGGTTTCCTTTCTTGTTAACAACCCGTACTATTTGTTGCATTCAATTTTTCCGACCATTTTACTACGCTAACTATGTGCCTTCAACAGTTGAAGACCATGTTATATATGTTACAAATAGGTACCTACGTTTCTTTAATAGTTGGAAACATTAAAACATAAAGTATCTCTAGTTTGAACAACTAGCTATAAAATAGTGACAGTTACTTCTTTATTGAATTGCTCTCAACAATATTACCAATTTATAAAACATTCCCTCCAAAACTCTCTCAACTGACCGATTGTCTATCAAGGGCGGATTAAGAAAATGTCCAACATCAGTTTATTTATTTATAAACTTGTGTCGCTACTCAATCACTACCTAACTTTATAAACATATTTTTATATAAAACTAATATAATGTATTTGACGACTCAGATTAACGTAGATCTTACACAAATTGTTTATACGAGGGCAAGGTGAAAAGTGTCCCAAAGTATCGCTTGTTAAACATTATGGGGACTCTTCACCATCGATTGAAATGATTCACAAGTAGTTTACTGATTTTCATTGTGATAGTATGACCACAAAGGACGCCGAACGTTCTGGTCGTCCAATTGAGATTACAACGCCAGAAATCGTCGATAAAATTCATGGTATGATATTGGACGATAGGCGAGTTAAAGTGCACGAGATTGAGATTGGGTAGTACAATGTTCTTACCGATGTTCAGTGGTATACACCAGGCTTAACACCAATTAAATATAGCCTCTACATCACTATCGAACTGGACGAAATTGGTTAGCAGATTGCCTTACGCTTTCGTGTCCTCAGCATACATTAGTCGAGTCAAATAGGTATTAAAACAGGCCGACTTACGAAAATCGTTAGATATGGACCGATTTTGATGAAACAAAGTGCATTCGATCCGGGATGACGTCTAGAAAAAAGCTTACCGGTAAGTTTTTTGTGTAAATATACTATTATTTTTTTAAACAAAAAATTGACCAATTTTCTGGCTAATTATTGGGAAAATTTAGTCGGGGGTTTTCGAGGTCGCTGATTACGATTCTGAACTCAGATTGGCCAAAATCGAACTCCCCAGCTGGTAATTGGGACTTTAATTGGACAAAGTGACCATTTTTTTAAATTTCATCAAAAATAGCCAGGAAAAATCACTCGGGAGTTTTTGGGGTCGCTGATTACGATTCTGAAGTCAAATTGTCCAAAATCGAACTCCTCAGCTGGTAATTGGCAGGTTTAATTGGACAAAATTGATCATTTTTTCTGAATTTCATCAAAACTAACCAGAAATCCTCAGTTAGGGGTTGTGGAGGTTGTTGTTTTATGTTAAATGTTTAAAAATTTGTTAAAAGGGGGTTACTAATTTAAATCAGAAACAAAATCGAATTCTAATTTTTAAATTTTTTAATTTGAAATAAATTCCCGCTCATCTAAAATTTTTTTCTATCTTCTCTACTCAGTCTTTTTATATTCCACACAGCATCTTTACGTATACTATGGACATATACGTCCATTTAATATTTTGATCTTAAAATTGCTGTTATCATCCTAAGAAATTGAAAGAGAGTACACCTATAAATGAAACAACACATTTTTGAACAAATATTATTTCTCCACGATCATCACAGATTTTGCTAATTCTGAAATTCTGAAATCAAATTTGATTACAATGCTGGAATTCTCTCTCTTGAGATTGAAAAAATATTCTGCAACACCTCTGCCCCCCATGCAATTTAAATGTAGGTATTCAAATCCTCTCTCTTGTGATAGAATAATATTCTCACATTGGTTAGCAATAATAACATTAGCCTTGACGCAGTTGATTGTCATCGTAGTGGCAAAATTATTGCTGTAACGTTTTTGAATTATCTTTTGTTCATTTCCATTTAAAAATACATATTTAAAATTTTTGACAATTTGACTTCAGAATCGTACTCAGCGACTCCGAAAACCCTCGAGTAATTTTTCCTGTCTATTTGCGATGAAATTAAGAAAAAATGATCAATTTTGTCCAATTAAATTGGCCAATTACCAGCTGGGAAGATCGATTTTGGCCAATCAAACCCCATATTCGTAATCAGCGACTCCGAAAACCACCGAGTAATTTTTCCTGTCTATTTGCGATGAAATTAAGAAAAAATGATCAATTTTGTCCAATTAAACCTGCCAATTACCAGCTGAGGAGTTCGATTTTCGACAATTTGACTTCAGAATCGTACTCAGCGACTCCGAAAACCCTCGAGTAATTTTTCCTGTCTATTTGCGATGAAATTAAGAAAAAATGATCAATTTTGTCCAATTAAATTGGCCAATTACCAGCTGGGAAGATCGATTTTGGCCAATCAAACCCCATATTCGTAATCAGCGACTCCGAAAACCACCGAGTAATTTTTCCTGTCTATTTGCGATGAAATTAAGAAAAAATGATCAATTTTGTCCAATTAAACCTGCCAATTACCAGCTGAGGAGTTAGATTTTCGACAATTTGACTTCAGAATCGTAATCAACGACCCCAAAAACCCTCGAGTGATTTTTGCTGGCCATTTTTGATGAAATTTGAAAAAATGGTCACTTTGTCCAATTAAAGTGGCCAATTACTAGCTGGGGAGTTCGATTTTGGTCAATCTCAGTTCAGAATCGTAATCAGCGACTCCGAAAACCCCCGACTAAATGTTCCCAATAATTAGCCAGAAAATTGGTCAATTTTTTGTTCAAAAAAATAATAACAAATTTACACAAAAAACTAACCGGTAAGCTTTTTTCTAGACGTCATTCCGAATCGAATGCACTTTGTTCCATCAAAATCGGTCCATATCTAACGATTTTCGTAATGAAATACCTATTTGACTTGACTACATAGAGAATGCTTGGATTTCAGTACTGGAGGTTCAGATAGCTGCTCATTGTTTAGATTAAACGATTCAAAGGAACAGGATCATAAGCTCTATAGAAATCTTGATTTATAATTTCTAATAGTTCTGAATTTTCCACGCTGCTTGTAAGCATTTGGGCACGTTGTAGCCTACGAGAACCCAGTGCTGGACATTCTACTAGGATGTGAGAGATAGTTTCGTCCTTCTCTCTCCCAATGCTCAGTGCAGATGTATGTTCAGGAGACCAGCGATCTGTAAGAAGTCATGTTATCAGTCTTACGCCTCTCTGCTCAAGGAAAGAAGGGTTTCTGAGCGTTTGGGCGAGAACTCCGCAATGTACCTAAGCCCAGGAGCAACGCGTCACTTCAAGATCTTACATTTATTTTAGCGAATTTATCCGCTCCTTTTTTACTAAAAGCTCTTTTGGTTATTGTTGTGGTTTGTTTCTTCTTTTTTTCCCATTTTGGGCGTTACGTACAAGGGCCGTTCTTGCCTTGTTGTATTTTGGCTCCAACAGCAGGTCATATGCCGCTGCGCTTCTGATTGTGGGGTTTCTATGCCTTTCCATCTTTCGGTATGTGTTTGTCTCATGTTTCCGATTTATTTCCTCAATTTTAGGTATTCCTGTATCCCTATGGAGCAGGTCGTTTTTACGTAATATGGTGCATCTAGACAGAATCTGATTACCTTCTGCTGTATTATTTGCAAATTTTTGAGTTGCGCGGGTGATGCTTGTAACCATATTCCGCCGGCGTATGTTATTGTCTGTTTTATCACAGCAGTGTAAATCCTAAATTTACTTTTGGTACTTAGTTTGTTTTCCCTGTTGAGTAACGGATATAGGTGTCTCTTTATCTGATTAGCTTTTTTATTTATGTTCCTTAGGTGGGGAACGAAAGTAAGCTTCCTGTCTAGCGTTATCACCAAAGTATTTCACTTCTTTCACCCAAGGTATCTTTTTCTTGTCTATCTCAATATCTTTCGTCTGTTTGTGTTTATTGTCTCTCGATTAGAACATTATCGCTTAGCTTTTTGTGGAGTTCACTTCTATTTGCCATTTGTTGAACCACTCTTCGAGGTCTGTGATGTATCTGTGAACCCTTGCTTGTAAGCCAATGTCGTCTGTATATTGCAAGAAGGCTACTCATATTGTTTTAGGTATATCTGCGTTATACAAGTTATAGAGTACCGGTCCGAGGATCGGCCCTTGCGGTACATCTGCCTTGGTTCGTCTTTCTTCTGACGTGATATCGTTCACCCTCGTTTTAAATTTGCGCCCCGTGAGGTACGAATCTATAAGCTTCAGGTAGGTTGTATCTGTACATCTTATATACCTGTCCAGAGTACCATAAAATTTTTTAAGGTTATGGCTCCGAGAGCTACTGTAGCTACAGTAGTTCCCTGAGGGCAAGGAGCCAATACCCATGGAGCCAATATAGTCCAAGCAATACGGCATGGAACGAATGATTTTTTGATATTAATTCTACCTGAACACCGACTGTGCCATTATGTTCAGGTAAGTGGAGACATTAATTGTATCATGTTTTCGACTCTCAAATGTGGTCACCCTATTTATTATAAGCATTTTAAACAAAAAAAGGCACTTCTTTTAGTTTTTTGTTAATAACTCAACAAATAATGAAGTAATCGAAATGGTATAAATAGACAAAGTGTAGGTAATTGAATTACGAACAAAACAAGCTTTCGAGCGACTAGATCGGATGATTAGAAGCCGAGAAAACTACGGAAAAGCGGGAAATTCGACGTTTTTTTAAGAATTCATATCTCAGTTGTTTATTATTTTGTAGAATCGAATCTTTGCAAAAATGTTCTAGTACTTATGCACTTCACGTGTGCAAAAAACAGTCGCTGTGAATCAATTAGTTTGGGTGTGATTGTAATTCAAAGTTTTTTAAGCGATATTTTGCAAAATCGGTGGATGCGCCTGAGATAATCCGATTTTAAATTTTAAAACGGTTTTGAAGGACATAAGATCCGTACAACAAAACGTATATTCTCGTTATCAATTCAAATGATGGGAAATGACTTAAAAACGCTGGAAAAGTCGGTTCGAAACGGCGGATCGCGCGGAAACGCTCGAGTAGTGGGGGGAGATAAGATAGCTTGCGTCATTGTCATGACATTGAAGCCCGGCGCAGCGCGTCTCTATATCTATATATGTGTGCCTCTCCTTCGCTCCCTCAACCCCCCCCCCTTACTCTAGTGTTTCCGCGCGAACCGCCGTTTCGAACCGAATTTCCCAGCGTTTTTAAGACACTTCCCATCATTTGAATTAATAACGAGAATATACGTTTTGCTGTACAGATCTTATATTTTTCAAAACCGTTTTTGCAAAATATCGCTTATAAAAATTTTGAATTACAATTACACCCAAACTAATTGATTCACAGCGACAGTTTTTTGCACACGTGAAGTGCATAAGTACTAGAACATTTTTTCAAAGATTCGATTCTACAAAATAATAAGCAACGGAGATATGAATTTTTGAAAAAACGTCAAATTTCCCGCTTTTCCGTAGTTTTCTCGGCTTCTAATAATCCGATCTAGTCGCTCGGAAGCTTGTTTTGTTCGTAATTCAATTACCTACATTTTGTCTATTTATACTATTTCGATTACTTCATTATTTGTCGAGTTATCAACAAAAAACTAAAAAAAGTGCCTTTTTTTTGTTTAAAATGCTTATAATAAATAGGGTGACCACATTTGAGAGTCGAAAACATGATACAATTAATGTCTCCACTTACCTGAACATAATGGCACAGTCGGTTTTCAGGTAGTATTACTGTCACGATTAAACCCCTATTGCTTCGCATAATACCCATTATAATGGAGGAGCCCGATCGATAAGATTCCGATCGTAGGATCGGGGCCTGGTCAATTTCTCCGGCAGTTTTATTCCGTTTGACGCCCATGGTGGGGTTTTCTAGGTGAAACAATTATTGTTAAATCCATAAACCATATCTTTGGCTACACCAGACTTTACGAACCTACTTTGATTTGAGGAGTGCCAATATTCCATTTACTTTGAGTGAAGTTTACTCGTTTTAGTAGAGAATAGAATTTCCTGGGAAAAATGCTCGTTAAATCATGCAAACTTATCGTTAATCGTTGAGAATTCTGAAATTGTTTTCGGTGCACATGTTATGCTATCATGTGGGGAATTTAATTCTCTTCTCCTTTATTTATTTTAGTTTTGGGAGCGTTTCCGCACAACGTTCAAAGAATACGACTTGGTGATTTTTCAACTTCAATTGCCAATTGAATTCGATTAATGTTTGTATCAGTGATTGGTTACAGTTTCATCTTCGGAAATACATCTCTATATAAAATCTATATGACATATGGCCGGTGACTAAAATTTGTAGAAGATTTGATTTGAAACTTGAGTTTCCTCAACCTCCTTCAGATGAATAAATTCATTTCATATCCATGATGCTTAAGTCGCTCATAAAGCGTTACGCATTGATAATATTTAGGCTTCGTTGCTTTCGGATTTTGGTTACAAAAAACAGCACGTTTCTTGTTTAGTAAAACAATATTATATTATAGGTGTATATCTCCCGATTGATGAGCGTGATTCAACAGAACAGGTATGCTCAAGTCCTCACTTTCACGAGTATGCTTCTAAGCGAAGGATCCAGTGAAACGTTCTATGTTGTTAGCAACTATATGAGTGTACTTGCTGGAGAGCTACTCGAATGATTTGACTTCAATTAGCTAATTCAAATTTCCAGCATACCAACTTCCACTGAGCTCTAGGCAATTATATTTAACTACAGGGAATGTATTTCTTTCTATATTTCCCTAGGCTATCAGATTCTTTTTATTTTTATCGTCGTTATTGAAACTGAGACGTTTCCGCTTTTGAGAAATTTATTAATATCAATATCGCTTTTCAATTCTATACCAATAAAACACGTTTGAGCATAGATCATTAGAGTAATTAGTGACATTTATTCAAGAAAACATACTTCGTTTTCGATAATCTTACCATAATGATATAAAAAATAACTAATTGGGAAGAAATTTTACTAAATAAGTTAAATGAAGCAACGCTCCAATATCATAATGTTCATATTGCTCCGGTTAGATATTGATGATATTCCTTATAATTTTAGTTTCTTGCAAAGAGTCCTGTGGTACTTTTACCACATGACGTAGACCCAAAAAAGACCAAGCGATATAAGTAATTACCAGCACCAGAGCGTTGTTATTTCTATTTCAGTCCAAGTAGGTATGCTGAACTCCTGATTGCGGTAGTCTGCAATGGACGATGTGATGTTGAAGGTAGGATAACATGATGATGTAGTCCAGCGGCTTATATAGTTTGTAAAATAAATATTGTTTTGTGATTATGATTTATAATCATGCCACTGTGTGCATTATAGTTATTTCTATTATAATGGCGTAATGAACGTTATTATGGCCCACGGCGAGGATTCAAAGTCCAAGGTGTTAGCCGAGGGCTGTTACACAATAAGGGTCATCTTATGCCATTACGCACGTGGGAAATACTGATCTTTTGTGAGTACAGGGTGTCCCATTTTAGGTACTTTTGCGAGTTATATCCTTTATTTTTAAAGATAGAGAGTTGCGGTTTTCGCGACACTGTGCTACTTTTTCGTAAAACTCAAGATGCCGTCAACAGAATTTTCATAGACCTTTTAGTTTTTAAGATACAGGGCATTTCTGAAAATGTTGCATTTTGTGACCCCCCTCGTATCTCCGTTATCCTTCAACTTATCGGAAAGGTAAAATAACATTCTAATAGTTTTTTTTCCGTAGAATGCAGTGGTGTAGATAACTTTTGTTACATATTTACTGTTTTTGAGTTATAAAGCAAACTTATGTTTTTCTAAATGGAACACTCTGTATATTTATAGACTATAAAAAAAATTTATCTTTTTTTTACCTTTTCAAAAATATATGATAGTATAAACTTGTTTTCAGAAACACGCAAATAATTGACAATTTTCAGAAATTAAATACATATTTTAATAGTAGGCCATTGATATTGTTTATGACAAGAAACATAAATAAACGTCAAATCTCTATCGCATTTAAGCTGTCTATTTTCGTTCTTTTGGTATCATTATTCAATAGATATTTATCAATTTTTTCGAATAATGGCAGTTTACGAAAATTATGAGAAATATGATATGATGGTATGTTTTATACAGAGTAATGAAAATTCTGAAGAAGCTTCGGAATTATATTTCCAAAGGTGAGTAAGCTATTATGGCTATGAAAATCTCTATTATCATTTTAATTTTTGCTTGTTAGATATCCAGAAAGAAGGCAACCGTTTTTTGGAATATTTGCCCGTTTAAAAGCAAATTTAGTTGAGCACGGATCATTTGTTCACCCGCGCCCTAAAACATACAACAAAGAGAACAGGGAAAGAAAAGAGATAGATACTTTAGGATATATAGAAGTAACACCTTCGTCCTTATGTAGAAAAATTGAGAAGGAAATTGGTGTGCCAAAAACTAACACTCAGAGGATCTTGAAGAAATATAAGTATCATCCATACAAATTTAATATACTACAACATTTGCATCCTGGCGATGCCGAGCGCCGGGCACTGTTTTGCCAGTGGTATTTGCAACAAATCGATGCTAACGATTTATTTGGCAGACTTGTTATCTGGTCAGACGAATGCTTTATTTCAAGTGCTGGCATTTTCAATCGTCACAATACCAGGAACTGGCATAGTGAAAATCAGCATTTAATAATTGAAAGGGCACAACAAGGACGCTTTGGAGTTGGGGTTTCATGTTTTATTTTGGGTAGACATATAGTTTATAGGATTTTTGAAGGAGGTCTTACAGCACGTAGATACCTAGAAATTCTTGAGGAAGTTATTCCAGAACTGCTCGAAAACATTCTATTAGCCCAGTATAATGCTGTTTACCTACAGCAAGATGGTGCCCCAAGTCATAACTCTAGGCTCTTAAGGGCATTTCTTAATAATAACTTTCCTCAAAGATGGATAGGTACCAACGGACCTGTTAGATGGCCTCCACGATCACCAGATCTCTCAATTTTAGATTTTTTTTCATGGGGCTATATACAAAATGAAGTATATAAAACTTGATATGACGGCATTGCAGAACTTCGAGAGGCAATTCATTTAGCTTTTCGAAATCTGCGAATGAGAACAATGGTTCTTTTGAACGCTATTCAAAGAATCTCAAAGATGTGCCAATTTTGCATTAGAGAAAATGGTGGTCAATTTGAACATCACATTTAATTTTTTTAATAATGTTATTTTTTTGTGTTTTTGTTATATTGTCACTTTACGCCACTAAACTGTTTTTACAAACTTACTGTTAGAAAAAAGATCTATGGGAATTTTTTTTAATAGATACCTATATACAAGGTATCCAATTATTTGTTAGTAATATGTAACTTGCACTTGTTTATTATTGTTATCCATAGCCTATTAAAATATGTATTTAATTTCTGAAAATTGTCAATTATTTGCGTGTTTCTGAAAAACAGTTTACACTATCATATATTTTTGAAAATGTAAAAAAAAAGACAAATGTTATAGTCTATAAATAATAAAATTATAACACCTTTTATCCGTCTTATTGTCAAATAATTTCTCCCATTATAATATTCAAAAAGCCATAAAGAAATACACTTCGCCTAAAATTTCAAATCAAGTTGAACCACAAATTCCCCACCTCCTTTATCTCCTGCCTATCTTCCATATATTGAAAATATAACAGATGGGATTTCCAAAATACTTAAGAAGCATAATATTGTTACTAGTTTTTCCATACTTTGTAACGTGTAAATTCCACTTAACGGCTTAGAAATGGCCGCTGTAGTACAATCGGTTAACTCCTGGGACGTCAGCTATGCTAGACCGTATATTCTAAGGGTCATGATTGTTCGGTGTCAGATCCGTTAGTTACCGCTTCTATTTCGAGGTTGTTCTGTGAGACAACGAGACGCCGGAAAGAAAGAGAAAATGGCGTTACTTCTGGTCAAATCGTTCAAGCGGGAAGCCGTTTTGCTAGGTTATTTCAACAGAGAGGTGATACCAAGCTTGTGTTTGGAACCAAATATACTTCCGTAGAAAGTAAAGGCATCAATTACTAATTTGGATGGGAATAATTGGTATTATTTGAGTAATTAATGCACCTTAAGGGATTAAAGCTTAGTTTCAACGTGACTGGTTGTGGACGGAAGTAAAGTTTGTCTTATTGGAAGGAAAACCCTATCGTGATAGAGGTAAATATTTTTGTAATTCCATTTGATTTATTCACTGACTTCAGGAATTAATTTGCCTTCACAGGTGGTATCTGACAGAACATAGGCTAGTCCTAATTTGTTCAACAATTGTTATGTATTTTGTTCATGTCTGTCTTCTGAAGACAATAGAACAATAGAGGTTTGAACATTCCGTGATTTCAGGGTTCCTTTTTTTCTGTTTATGTTGTGGAAAATTCAACAAGTTTATTGAGGCTGGCTTGAGTCTGCTGTGGAAAAGATTACTTAGGAGTCGCTGATTTACTTGTGGTGTACAATCGTGGAAACGGTATTAAAACTGTGCCAGGAGACCCTACATCAAGTAGAAGTATTAACCTATAACAAAGCAAGTACAACATCCAGCTCTCACCAGGTGAGGCTACCGATTTTGGTTTTATGTAATAATTGAAATAATCATTGAGTATTTGTATATTGAGTAAATTCAACTGTTTTCTTGATTTAATGTTTAAACAATTACCTTCATCCATATTTTCAAATCATTCGCTTCATATCTCATAAGTATAAGTTCTGTCATAAACTGTATCAATATTAATATCTCAGTTACTAGTAAATTTCAATCATTTTGGGTACAGGTCTTTTATTTTTTTCTTCCAGGGTAATTTAACCTGGGGACTTGAGTATTTGTATCCCCTAGTTATATACGTAATCTAAAATTATAACTCACGACCGTCTTCACTGTAGCTGTCGGCAACCAAGTGATAAAATAGAGCTTTTAGTTTCTCCTTGAGTAAGAGTAAATTGTAACCCTTACAACCTCCAAAACTATCTCCGTTTTACAAACCTATCAACGATGCCCTTTGTCCTCTCCATTTAGAAGGTGTTTATTGCATTCCCTGTTCTTGCCGTAAAGTCTTTGAGTATAATAAATACTCAAAGCCTGAAGTCTACATTGGTGAAACAGGTCGTACATTGTGAATGCGAACCTGTACGCCAGAGCGTTATCCTGGTGGAACAGCACTTTTCCTTCGCCAAATGCGGCCGCTTACGTTTCAAATCGACATCGAATCGATCCAGCAGGTCTGCATAATATACGTCGGTGATCGTTTTGCCCTTTTCAGGGTAATCGATATGGACGATACCGTGTGCATCTCAAAAAACTGTCGCCATGACTTTGTTAGCCGATAAACTCACATTGGCCATTTTCTGCTTCGATTTGTCACAAGTCCACTGTTTCGACTGTTCTTTGGTCTCTGGTCTGTGGTGATGGATCCATGTTTAAATTTATGCAAAATGTTCCGTACCCGTTCCGTTGAGATGCCCATGCCTCAGCAATCTTGGGCACTTTAACTCGCCGATCGCCCAATATCATACCATGGATTTTATCGACGATTTGTGGCGTTGTAACCTGAATTGGACTACCAGAACGTTCGGCATCCTTTGTGGTCATACTACCACAACGAAAATCAGTAAACCAGTAATCGACACAATCGATGGTGAGGAGTTCCCATGATATTTAACAGGCGATGCTTTGGTTTGGGTAATGTTTTTACCACGCAAGGAATAATGTTTAATCAAGACGAGAAATTCACCTTTTTCCATGTTTTCAAATCTTCAAGGTTGCTGTTGCAGAACTGAATGACAGATCTGTCGGAAAAAGTCTCATAGGATTTTCGATTCTGGCGCCATCTGTTTAATTTTTCAGGGACGTATGGTTACCAATATATCATATTAGTTCAATATATCCAAATATATTGTCAAACATATTTGAATCTACTTAGAACTACCTCACATTAATTCTTGAAATCTAAAATATTTTCAATATAATTAGATCGAGCCCAGTTTTTCTATAGGAAAGAAATAAATCGAATTCCGTTTTCCATGATCCTGGGGAATCTGTGTCGATACTGGAAATTGCTGCTATAGGTTCGATATCGATAACGTGAGGAATAATGGGAGCGAGTACAAAGAATTGTTAATTAGTATTATATTACTAGAACCATTAGTAAATTGAGACAACCAACATCTTCGTAGCTGATTTTCCCAATATTGCTGAAGTAAAACTGGAATGACGTTCACATGAGTAATGCTAAATAATGTAGCAGATTTTGTATCGAAAACAACTTTACATTATTATTAGGTACCCGGTGAAACAGTTTTATCGAGCGGTAATTGGTCTTAATGATTTTAGACCTTCTTTGAAGGAAGAAATTTGGAAGAGAATATTATTGACGGAGGACGAGCAGGCGACAATAAAATCAGGACCTCAGGATAAGTTTTGTGTGACATTTGACTTAGTTTGTATCATGCTGTAGTAAATCTATATATCTAATCTTCATTCCAGAATGAGAGAGTTGGGCAGAACAATATCACCAGACTCACTTATAAGATTACAAATAAGCCAGGATAGAAATGGTATTGGTACTACATTGTACTAAAATTGATTGCTCATGTTCTAAATCATATGCTGTATTTATATCGGGGTCTAAGAAATTTGCGGAGCGCTTTACCATGTTGACCATCTACATCTGCACATATTGGTGTTTGAGTTGGTGTTGGGAGCTCTCGTATCCCAAAGAGCCTTATCTATCCATCGTAGTTCCAGATCAAAACAAATATAAGGCAATGTTTCTTCACTGAAGAGAAAAATCGTTCACTGCATGGACTGGATTAGGCTACAGTACTTTTGACAGAGGTGCCAGCTGAAGATCTCTTCAAATGATCACCTGATTCTCGAACAATTACTCAAATCCAATACCGTATATTCATTATACAAATACATTTTTGCTGAATAGTACATTATTATTATGGTAGCCTATTTCAAGTCGACTTTCCAAAGAGTTGCCATCTAAATAGAATATCTTTAAAACTGGGATCATATATTGAGGAATTAAACGAAGGTCCGTAGATGGAAGTACTACGAATCTTCGTTCGATGAGAGTTGTAAAAAGAATCACTTCATCAAATATTCGAGGAGTAAAATACAAATGACTCTATAAGCATTTAATGTTAAACAAAATTTTTTCTGTGTTCATCTTAATGTGTGTGCCAGACCTCGAGAAAGGGTTGATGGATTTATCGATTTATAGGTAGTGAACCGCCATGAGTGGTATCTAGAAGTAATTTGAGAAGACACATCACGAAACGGAAATGGAACAAATTTAGAAGCTCTCTGGAGACCGGAATAGAATATGTTGATGCCAGAAATATGTAGAATGAAACAATAAACGCTTCGAAATAGGCATATAATACCATAATAAGATCAAAGCTAGCCGACTTTCGCCAAAGCTATTGGTGGAAATTTCACTTCCAGGAGTTCCATCTGTCGTTCTCAAGGGATGTGCGCCTGAATTAACACCATTTTTCTGTAGGTTGTTTGCCCATTCATACAAACTTGGTGTCTTTCGTTCTATCTGCAAGACAGCTAGAGTTCAACCAATTCCACAAAAAGAAACGAAGACCCTTCCTAATAATAATAGACCCATTGCAAAATTATCTGTGATCTCTGAAGTGATGGAGCAAAAAATAAACAGAGAGCTTCAAAATTGTGAAGGACCGGCAATATGGCTTTCGTTAGACCAACAGGAGACCTGCTTGCCTACGTAACACATGCATGACAGAAATCTACTGAAAACATGAGGAATCTCTAACTGTAGCATTGTATACTTCCAAAGCCTTTGAACGAGTCAGGTACCAAAGCTTTCTTGGGAAACTTCCGTCATATGGTTTGCTGTCTCAGCTTTGTCGCCTAATATCGAGTTTTCTCTCAGATAGATCACTATATGTGGTGGTTGATGGAGTATCCATCATACAATGACTATAAACTCTGGTGTTCCGCAGGGATCTAGCTTGGCACCAACGATCTGCTGGAAGTGACCACTTGTTCGATCCACAGCTTTGGAGATCATGGTACACTTCATACCGCTTTCTCATCTAGAACCCCTAATCCATCCAATGAAGTCAGAGGAGCGAGGCATAAACAGGTTGACGCAATCAATGGAGATCTGGAAATTATTTTAAAATGGGGATCTGTTGATCTAGCGGTTTAATGCAACCAAAACTGAAGCTTGAGTCTTCTCCAGGAAGGCGGATCTACAATCCCTAATATGAATGTCAGGTACAACTATCCCCATGAAGTTTTCCATATCCAAACTCGGGATCACCACATACAGCAGCCTCTCATGGGATGATCATGTGAGGTCCATTACGCAAACAGCTTCTTAAAAACTTGGTTTTCTATTCCGTGCCAAGAGCTACTTTACATCCCAGCAGCTTCTCATAATCTACAAAGCACATATTCAACCTGTTCACATGTTTTCAGTTCGGCTCCCAAACATATACGCTGAAACTTCTGGATTCTATACAGAAGAGAGCCTATTCGTTTGATTGTTGATGACACATTTATAAGTTCATTGACCTCTCTAGAACATCGTAGAAAGGTGGGCAATCTTTTTTTCTCTATAGATATTTCCATGGTCGGTGTTCATCAGAAATATCGTATGTTGTTGCACCATGAGAGACTCCACATAGACGGACTAGACGAGCTCAAGCTGGTCATCCGTGATTGTCAAGTTCAAGACCTCCCGAATTTCTTCCTACCAGACTTCATTTTTCTATCAAACAGCGAAGTTATGGAATTCGTTGCCTATAGTGAGATCTTTTTCCATGCTTATAACCTCCATACCTTCAAGAAAAATTTGAATACCTATCTCCTTCCCAACATTTCACCGCTGACTCACACGATGTTCTTCGAACATTATAGGTTTCCCTCTTGTGTAGTCAAAGTATAGAAAAAAAAATCCCAATTTTTAATGGAGTACACTGCACAAATGCATCCACAGTAAAACCGCCACGGCTTAGGAACGGATAACCTCTCAAAATACAGCTTTTGTCGAGTTTTTGTAATAGTACAGTCGCTAGAAGAACGAAATCCAGCGCATATCGCTTGAAAAATGAAGGTGTAAATTTTGTATGCTTTCATACGTATTTTGATGCGCTGAAAACGGGAAAAATAAAGAAAAAATTCCTACGAGTTAGCTTCAAAAGTTACGGCTATTTTTAGTCGCGAAAAAATACGATTTTCATATTTTTTGCGGAAAAAACGGTGGCCCAAATGGAAGAACATGTCTATAGACAAATTGTACAAAAAGTGAAAACGCGTCGTTTGAGCAGAAAATATAATGTCTATAGACAAATTGTACAAAAAGTGAAAACGCATCGTTTGAGCAGAAAATATAAGTCATTTCAATGTTACAGTCTTGAGATATGAGCAAAATAATGTTTTTTTAGGGGAATACAAAAAAAAATATTCTATTCAAATTGAAATATATTTTTTTATAAGCTTTCTACGGTGTTTTTTTTTATCTCTCATTTTGGCTCCACAAGCGGCCATTTCCAAAAATCCCTAAAACTGAGATTGCCAGCCGAAAAATGGACTTATCGACAAGAAAAAAAAATTCTCTTGTAGATCTCAAGCAATGTGATACAAAACATCCTTCAATATTGTTTTTGGGGATTATAAAAAAAATGACAACTTTGAAAATTTCGGACCTCGGAAAATGTGCAAATTTTTCAGGTTAGAAATTTTTTAGGATGATCAAATCTCAGGTTCTGTTATAGTATTTCACGACGCGTATTTACGCTGAATAAAACTTTTCTAGGTTGAGTAGAAGTTGAGATATTGATATAAATGTGTTTGGGCCTCCCCAGAACCCAATTTTGGGCCTATAGGAAAAAATTGGAGATCGTTGCAAAGTTGACAAACTTTCTGATCTAAATCCAAAAATAAGACCTCGTAGCTATCACCATCCCGGATTTAGAGCGCGTTGACATAAAAAAATCACGTGTAAAATAATGCAGCGGTTCAAATTTCTATACCGCTTATCTGTCGTAATAGTAGATTTCAACTAGTAAATTGAAATTTAATTTTTTTTTTGAATTTTCACAACTTGATTAGAATCAAAATAACTAAAAAATTATCACATCAATCTAAAATATTATTATTGCACATTGAACAATGAATAATTTGTTTTAACCTTTCCCTTCAACGCTTTAAAACATTATACTTCAAGTCATTATAAGTTTATACAAATATACAATAACCATTACAGGTTCAGAAAAAATAAGGAATTTCGAGCCAATAAATTAATATACGTAAATATGATGAGTCATCGATTAGTTTTCCGATTCTTTTGAATATACTATTAATTTGAAGTTTATGGCGGTCACATGAAAATGCGTTTTTACATTTGTTAAATATGATTCTTGAGAAGAAAAATAATTTAAATTGAATATAACAATGTGCAATAATAATATTTTAAATTGAAGTGATAATTTTTCAATTATTTTGATACTCATCAAGTTCTAAGTATTCAAAATTTTTTTTTAATTTCAATTTACTAGTTGAAATCTACTATTACGGCAGATGAGCGGTATAGAAATTTAAGCCGCTGCATTATTTTACACGTGATTTTTTTTTATGTCAACGCGCTCTCTATATTCGAGATGGTGATAGCTACGAGGTCTTATTTTTTTGGATTTAGATCAGAAAATTTGTCAACTTTCCAACGGTCTCCATTTTTTTCCTATAGGTCCAAAATTGGGTTCTGGGGAGGCCCAAACACATTTATATCAATATCTTAACTTCTACTGAACCTAGAAACGTTTTATTTAGCGTAAAATACGCGTCGTGAAATACTATAACAGAACTTGAGATTTGATCATCCTAAAAAATTTCTAACCTGAGAAATTTGCACATTTTCCGAGGTCCGAAATTTTCAAAGTTGTAGTACATTTTTTTAAGCCCCAAACACGGTATTGAAGGATGTTTTGTATCACATTTGTTGAGATCTACAAGAAAATTTTTTTTTCCCGTCAATAAGTCCATTTTTCGGCTGGTAATCTCAGTTTTAGGGATTTTTGGAAATGGCCGATTGTGGAGCCAAAATGAAAGATTAAAAAAAAATAAAGCACCGTAGAAAGTTTATAAAAAAATATATTTCAATTTGAATAGAATATTTTTTTGGTCAATATTCGAATGAGAAAAAAACATTTGTATTCCCCTAAAAACACACTATTTTGCTCATATCTCAAGACTGTAACATCGAAATGACTCAAACGATGCGTTTTCACTTTTTGTACAATTTTTTTCCATTTGGACCACCGTTTTCTTTTTAAACGCATAAAATATGAAAATCGTATTTTTCGCGCCAAAACATGGCCGTAAGTTTTGAAACTAACTTGTAAGAATTTTTCACCATTTTTCCCGTTTTCACGGCAAAATACTTATAAAAACATACCAAATTTACACCTTCGCGATATGCGCTGATATCTCAAGACCGTAACCTCAAAATATATTTTACTTCATTTCAAACGATGCGTTTCCACTTTTTCTACAATTTATCTCCTGACATGTTATTCCATTTGGGCCACCGTTTTATTTTAAAACGCAAAAAACATGAAAATCGTCTTTTTTCACGCCAAAACATGCCCGTAACTTTTGAAGCTAACTTGTAGGAATTTTTTAATTATTTTTCCCGTTTTCAGCATACCGAAATACGTACAAAAACACTGCCAATTCACTCCTTCAATTTCTTTTCCTTAATTTTTCCTCTGGTGACTGGCCTATAATATTTATCTACTCGTTTCATTACATGTCTAAACAGAGTATCAATAATCATCACTCGACGGAAGAAACTAGGTATTAGGAGTAGCTACCAACTGTGGCAGTAAAAACCTTGTGATACCTTGACCTTCTTCACATTTTAAATTTGTCAAATCTCACATAATCTCAATCTGTGGTAGAGACAAGGGTATAATCTGTAAAATACTGGGTTCACCGATGACAGAGTTGAGTTAACATTTACAATTGTAAAAGTTGTAGTGTGGAATTAGCACAATTCTGACGTTTACAAGAGAGCCAGATTGCAGTTGCCCTATCCAACAATTACGAATTAGAAACTAAATATTCAGCAACTTAAGCCCTCAGAAATGATGTTCCAAATTACTTAGTTAATTCTAGTTGGCCGTATGCATAAACTCGGTGCAGACCTGTTAATCTGTTGCAAAGTTAGAGAACACAACTACATAACAAATCTACGAAATCGTTTTGCCCCGCCGCGAACTTGTGTTTTTCGGCTCCCAAACTCGTATCGTATCGAAGAGACGCAAGAGCTACGTCGCCCTGCTCTTTAAAATCGGATAAGCGGAGTAATTATCTGAACTCGGCTGTGTTGTTCTTCTTTAGTCTTGTTTGTGTCCGCTTCAGTTTCTCGTTAATTTCTACAAATAATTAAATTACTAAACCATTATTTGTTTTATTTGTCGGTTGCTATTTGCACGACCGTTTTTGTTCTACTCCCTTATTATTAAGGCACTAAATTTAATTATTTACATCTTACATCTTACATATTTCAAAAGACAAAAATTCCAACGGCAATTCCTTTGATTAATGTAGGCGCATTTTCAATTACTGTAGGACTAATTGAGCTTTCTTCAGGGTGGGAGATTAAGATCAAACGAAAGAATGGAAGTATATGACATGAAAGAGAACGAAAGGGTTACTAAAAACATCAAAATGGCAATTTTCCGGAATATGTTTTATGAAACCCACTCAAACTGATCTTATGCTCAATGCAACGAAGTCATATTTCAATATTCACTCTCGCTATGGCACTAACTTTGGATTGGGATGACAATTATTTCAGTCTGGGACTATTTGGAGTCAATTACTTTTATTCAAAGAAATTTCAAAATCTGCTCCAGATTTTATTGAGCGGGTTGATTAGTTTTTGTTACACTATAAATAAGAAAGAATCATCCTTATTCGTTAAAAATACTGTTAAGGTGAGGACCTATCAGTTGATGATGGCTATTTGGTAGGTAGAAGGTTCTAACTTCAACAGTATTTTTAGTGAATAAGAGTGGTTGTTTCTCATTTATAGTGTAAAAAAATAGATCAGCACAGACATAACACTAGCAGACGTGATCAACGGGAGAAATGCTAGATCTACTCCATTAACAACGAATTACAGGACGGATTATTTGAAGCTTATTCTTGCAGTTACAGGAAGAATGGTTCCACCCAAATTTAAATCGAATTTAAACTGATAATTAATTAGTAACGCTGAAAGAAATACTTATCATCATTTGAAAACACATTGTTTTTTCACGATGAAACCTTGTCTATTGTCTGTTTGGAAGTTTATTGATGTTCTGACAGTCATTTGGTTTTGATTTCATGGCACCCTATAAGGTATCTTTCATCAAAATTGGAACATGGCCATTTCGATTGTCGCAGAGCAACTCTACGGTGTTATTTATTCGACAAAATAGTGCCTGATGTGGTTTTTCATAAGACACACATCCTCAGAAAACCGTAACAGGCCGGATTTTCCTTGCATCTCACAAATAAAAATTGTCCATATTCAAATTCCTTGACCTACTTTTTTGTGGGTGTTACCATGAATAATGAGACACAATATATATTATTTCCAAGCAGCAATTCTAAAAGTTACTTGATTATTTGTAAGTTTTTCGGACGCACAGCGGTGGAAGCTAGAGAAGGGATGTAGCACCAACGATGGTTTTCCAAGATCACATGAATAATTGAAGATCGAAATTACAGATACGTATTAATGAGTTTGAAATAAATAAATAAATATTTATTGTATTTATGTAACTTTTTTTTTAAATGAACTTATTTATTTTTAACAAGCTTTCAGTTTCATTATGTAGATTAGATACCATTATAGATCGAATCTCTACAATTGTAGATCAGATCCACAATGATTATTGTCGACCAAACGGACAATTGTAAATCGAATCTACAATTGTAAAGATTCGATCTGTAATTGCATATCGAATCAACAATTGTACATTGGTTCTGCAATTATAAATCAAACCTACAATTAATGATTGGATCCACATTTATTGTAGATCAAATCTACATTTGTAGATTGAACCTACAATTGCACATCTGACCAACAATTATAGATCCGATCAACAATTATAGATCGGATCAACAATTATAGATCGGATCAACAATTGTAGATTGGATCTAAAATTATTGTAGACCGAACCTATAATTGTAAATCGGCTCAATAATTCATCATTGGATCTACATTTATTATAGAACGAATCTACACTGGTAGATCGTACCGACAATTGTAGATCGGATCAGCAATTGCAGATTGGATCAACAATTGCAGATCGGATCAACAATTGCAGATCGGATCAACAATTGTAGATTGGATCTATAATTACTGTAGCCTGAACCTACAATTAGCAATTAGAGACTAGATCTACAATTATAGATCGCATCTTTACAATAATTGTATGAAGAACATAAAATTGTGAATCGGATCAACAGTTGTATATTGGATCTACATTTACAGATTGGATCTACAATTATAAATCGCATCTTTACAATTGTACGTAGAACCTACAATTGGAGATTGGATCTACAATTATACATAGAATCTTTACAATGGTAGATCTAACCTATAATTGTACATCGAATCAAAACTTGTAGATTGGATCTACAATTATATGTCGAATATTTACAATTGTAGAACGGATCAACAATTGTACGTCGGATCTACAGTTGTAGATCGAACCTTCAATTGTAGATCAGATCAACAATTGTAGATCAGATCAACAATTGTAGATCAGATCAACAATTGAAGATTAGATCTGCAAAGTATTCTAGATCGAATCTACAATTATAGATAGAATCTACAACTGTAGATGGAATCTTTGCAATGGTAGATGATCGAATCTACAATAATTTGCTTAACATTGCAACAATCAAAGTCACTGTTGGTTGAAACTTGTTGTATGCCCTTCTTTGTCTTCGTGATGTGGCCAATGTTTAATGCTTATCACATAAAACAACAAAACAAGGTCTCGGTAGAACTTAAAAAACGAAGGCTGACGTTTTGATCATCGTGGCAACATATCAAACAGGATTGTCATGACTTCGAAGGGTTTTTCTGAATCAACGCCACAATCTGTAGGAAAAATAATCACCTTACAGTGTCCTCTAGCAAGTTGATTTGATGAAAGTTCAAATAAAGCCGGGGGAAGGAACAATTTCGACATGACCAACTATAACCATCGTCATTTGATTTTACAAAGGCAGAACCAAAAGTATCACGAGTAAATTACGATCTCAAAGTTTACTTTAACTTTAAATTATCTCCTAGTTTTCGGTAGGGATATCAAAATAATGCCAGTCCACAACAAAGCATACGTTGAGAAAAAAGGTTGAGCTAAGTTTGTAGAACTGCGAGTATGCTAGATAGAGAGTTAGTTGTTTTGTTGTACATATCAAGTAACTTGGCAAGACTTCGAACTTAATACCATGAAAGCAATCCTCTTTCCAATAGCATCATTATGAAATTTGATAAGTACTTGATATGATTAATAATCAAAGCCGTAATTATTATAGTGATGATGGAGTGCGGTAGAATCTACGAAGTTTCCAGGCAAACTTACCCAGAATGCTCCGGGAGTTTACTGCAAGACAATTCAGATACTTAGAAATTTACAATGGATTAATGAATAGGAATGAAGTTCAGTATCGTATATAAACATACGTCAACATGGCCAAGAACGGAAAATATAAATTATTGACCGTATTTGTCCGTCGCTGTCAAGTGAATAATGTAATATTACATGCACTGAATAAATGAACAGACATTAATTGTGATTTAATAACATAAACAATGAACGTGTATCGAATTTTCCTCGATCAATTTTCATCATTAAACAGGAAGCGCAATGTATCGAATCGGGGCAGGACCGAATCAAATAAATTCTAGAAATAATGATGTTGGGGTCCGCGGTCAGAGAGGTGTGTTCCGATACGGTGAAGATTATCGATATTTTTAACAAAAACAGGTCGCAGCGGAAGTATCGATACCGTTAAATATCGCACCGACTCTTTTCGGGGAGCTTAGTCTATAAATAAGAAATAATCACCCTTATCCACTGATGATTAGAAGCCTCTGTGAATAGTGAGTACACGTTATACCACACAACTGCCTCAATTTTTGGCAAGACCTTGGGGTAAAAAAAAAACCTCCCATCCGGGCATCGATTTTAATGGTGCCGAATGATGCGGAGGGTCCACAGAACCCATTGCAAAAAGGATTTTCTCTATCAGAGCTGTTTCCTCATTTTTCCATATTATACACTTTTTCCCCGCTTATTTATTGGACTAGTAGTTCAATTTCGATCGCGGCCGACGGTTACTTAATAAACGTAAACTTGTATGATAACATGACGTTGCTGGGAGTGAGGACGTCCTGATGGGTATACCCCATCGCTCCAAACATTGGAGTCAGAGTTGGCCCATATTCTGTAGAGAACATCCACACGTTGGACTCATTTTGGCCAAGCTCAGTTAGTCCCAAGCAGATCCAACTTGAATACGTCAGACATAGTGCAGTCGCACAGTATATACTGGTAGTAATTATCTCGTGGCCCTGGTTAGGTTATCGAAAATATTAACATTTTTAAGTAAATATGGCATAATTAATGAATCGCAACATGGTTTTCGTGCAGACAGATCAACAGAGAGCGCTGCATATACCTTCACAGAGTATGTTTATGAACACCTAGATAAGGGCAACAAGGTAGCATGTCTCTTTTTTGATTTGATTGCTCGAACATTGAATTCACATATACGAAACTCTACTCGCTGATAATACTAGGACCCATATTAGATTGGTTTAGTTTAGATCTTACTTAACAGCCCGATAAATGAGTGTGAAACTGAACGACCTTTTGTCAACTGAGTTTGAGTGGAGTGCAGGGGTTCCCAAGGGGTCAGTGTTAGTGCCACTTATATTTCTGTTATTTGTCAATGACCTGCCAGATCGTATAATTTTAGGATTGATAATAATGTTTGCAGATGATACGTCAATAGCTATTTCAGCACAAACTTTTCAAGAGCTGAGCGTTATCGCAAATACGGTGGCTGTTTCACACTTGGTGTGAAGCGAATAGTCTAATACTAAATGAGGGAAAAACAAAAATTGTGAACTTCTCTCTTTGTTCAAACTATGAGAATTGTAATTTGTTTATAAATAATGTTATTTTGAAGCCACGAAAGAGTTCGAAATTTCTAGGCTTATGATTAGCTAATACACTCTCATGGTGTGAACAGGTTGAGCAAGTTTGTAAAAAAATTAATAAAAGCTTCTATGCCATATCTCAATTCAAATCAATAATAGACCGAAAATATCTCATAAATGTTTATTATGCAAGGGTAGATCTTTCTAACAATGTCACTTTGTGGGAGAACTCGATTAACCACCAGCGAGTTATCGTGGATAGAAACGAGTGGTTTACTAATGTTCAGCATGGGAAAAAGAGATTCCTGTCGACCTATTTTTGTCTTAAACAAATTGATGACATTTCCCTGCATCTATATCTACAATGCCTATTAATAATAAGAAATAATTTGGATAACTACAAAACAAATGCCAACTATCATTCTTACGAGACTAGGCAGAATTCATCATTTGCCATCATAATACATAATACTTGTAAATATGAAAAAGCCACTTCCTATATAGGCATCAAACTCTTTAATCATTTTCCCGAAGATATAAGAACTCTGTAATTGCGAAAGTTCAAGTCATCAGTTAAAACCATGCTTCTCAACATGCGTTTTATACTGTAGATGAACACATGAACCAGAAATTTAAAAAAAAATAATTTTTGGTGTATCTATGCATATAATATAAGAGTTATTATTTGTAAAAATTACTACTCTATGTATTATGACGATTACCAACTACTGCCTCTGTGTCTACTTAATTTTCTACTTTTGTTAGCTGTTCTTTTCCATCACACAACCAAGACATATGTCAACCTCGGTTTGAGGATGGCTTCGAAGATCCACATTATGGTGTTTGGGCTTAGGCCCCAATTGTGGCCAATAGTCCTTCTGCACAACCAGAATGTTGCAGTGAATTTGCATGGAAGTTTCTTGTCTAAGATAACTCCTAGGTATTTAGCTTGGAAGCTGAGTTTTCACCTTACCTGCTATGGCAAGTTCTCTAGTGACTACTGTTTTGTACTTCCTAGAGAAAACTACAATTTCTGTTTGCTTAGGGTTAATCGTCAACCCTTTATCACTGCACCAGTCAGGGCTGATTGTATTAGGTTCATCAGTGTTCAGAAATTTTCCTCTGACGATTATGAGTATGTCATGGGCACACCCAAACACGTGTCATCCTAGGTTGACTACTTTCTTCAATCCACCATCGACCCTTGTGTTCATGATGGTGGGTGAGAGTACTACCCCCTGTGGACATCCGTTTTCTACAGAGCCACCAACCCAGGTGCTTACTAAGTTAGAACCTTTATACTAGAGGACTTCGCAGATACTTTCGGTTGTGGTATTGTTGAAGGCGTCCTCTATGTCTAAGAAGGCTCCCACTGCATACCCTCCCTCCTTTATCTGTTGTTCAATGAGAACGACTGCTGAGTGTAGGGCAGATTCCGTCGATTGACCTTTTTTGTAGGCGTGTTGTATAGCCCACAGTGAATTCGTTTTCAGTACTTCGTCTTTGATGTACTGATCGATCAGCCTTTCTGGGGTCTTCAGCATAAAGGACGTTAGACAGACATGTCTAAAATCGTTGGCTAACCAGGCTAGCCCTAGCAAGTCTCACAAAGGGGCCGACGATCTCCTCCAGTCCCCTAGAGAGCAGGACCGGGAGAATACCTTCCCCTCCAGGCGACTTGTATGGGCTGAAGGATCCAACCGCACACCTGACTTACACCGGCGAGACGATGCTGCGGGTGAGTTCTCAGTCCCACAAGTGGACCATTCCCTCTACACCAGACTTCACCACAGATGATGGTAACCTCGAAAAGCCCCAAGCTACAAACTTGGCCTCATTTTAGTCAATTTTGGACGAATTTCAATATTTTTGAAATTAAAAAAGGAATAAAAAAGTGAATTACTTCACGCCAATATTATGATGGCAACTTTTTTCTTCATGACAAAATGCGGCAAAAAATTCTTCGAGAATATCTTCCATTTTGATATCAACGTTAATTGGCCCTCGAGCCATGGAAATTGAGACATTTGCAATGAGGAGGTAGGCATTAGGACATACCACATCAAAGAGCTCAACAGCTCCGCTGTTTGATAGAAAAACGAAATCTGCTGCAAAGAAATTCGACAAGTATTGAGCTAGACAATGAAGGGTTCACCGGTCTGAGCTCGTTTAGTCTACCTATTGGGAATTCAATGTGTACTAGTTTGCAAAGTTGGTAAGACCACCCAAAATTTTGCAATATCATTACGTAGACACTCCTAGAGTACTACCACTATAATTATCGATGTTTGAAAACCAACAAGCCCTGATAATATCGATTCACCGTCATCGGTCTGGTATTTGTTTTCTTGTCTATGTCACATTCTCAACTTAAAATCACATAATACATGCATTGAATTAATGAATTACGACGTCGGCGGTTCGTGGAACTTGAAATATCGCAATCCGTGCAAAACTAAGCGCAAATATAAGGTAGAAACATTAGCGATAAATCCAGAAAAAATGGAGAAAAATTCTGAAATTAAAACAGTCGGAGAAAGTTAAAAATTAGCCCTGTGGTTTAATGAAGGTAACGAAAGGAAAGAGTTCAAATTATGGTCAGTGACCGAGCAGAATTGAGTTCCCGTGTTCCCTCAACCCTTGTTCGTTCTCACCAACTTCAACGTGAGCCTTTGCCATTTAATTAATGTATTTCAATTTAAAAAATCCATTTCCTACTAAAACGCAAATGGAAGATCTATGAAAATGAGAGAGATATAACATTTGCAGGAATATATGAGACCTCGAAAAGTTATGAATAAAACCCTAATTTATACTATAACAACCGCGTGTGAAATGATGCACTCTATTTTTTTACTACGGCTATACATTCAAATCTTTAGGATTTAGAATTTTAGATTTCTTCAGGACATAATACTCCGATTTCCTCTTCAAAAATATATGCACATGCTTTTCAGTACTAAATGACATAGCTATAGCAGAAGAAGAGACTTTGACGGTCATAACACAAAGAACTGTTGCTCAATTGGGCATATCTCAAACAAAAGCAGTCCGCATACTCTACGACTACGAGTAAGATTTGTATCCCTACCACCACCTAACGCGGACATCACTCACAACGTGAAGATTATGTTCGCCGCATGAAATATTCATCATCCCATGACGGCACCAATGATAATCCCTGAATTCCCATGTTTAGTCTGAGGACAATTTTCATGCAATAGTCGAACCGCATCTTTTGCAAAAGTATTCAGTAAATATGCGACGCAATATTCTCTTACACTATGAACATTTTATTCTGGAGATGTGCTGTTTGGTTTTTCTCATGACTCAACCTGTAAATATGGAATCTACTCGCCAACTACATATACTATAGTGATTGAGAATGTGATTACCACTGTATGGTGAAACACTCGAAACATAACTACCCGTGGGCCGCATGGGCAGTAGCTTCAGCAAGTAACGTACTTTACGTGGGTCTCGAGATTAGAAACCCATCGGGGCGAAACTAACAGCTGCCACTGCAAAAGATCCGGTGAACTGGGCACCACACACATTGCACCTCTAAAACCATAATATCCTACCCGCTATTTCAAATACACAATTCATGTTGATGGCAGAAGAGGTTAACCTATCCACATACTTTTGCTTCCAATAATAGCGTAGGTTGAAAACCCCAAGCGGCAAGGTCATCGCATGTTACTTTGTTAAATTTTCACAGGTTAGTTTAATATTATTATTATATTTATATTAGCTCAGTAGGTTATTTGAAATGTGATTGATTGCTGTTCCTTCTTGGCACACACATATTTCGTTATTCTACCCGGATTTGTTCGAGTACCGGTACCGGGGGGGCTTGCGTTTTATATATTAAATGTATAATGAATATATCAACAATTTGCTTAATTATGGTATATTATGTTAGGATAATTCCAACATAATAAATGATGTTTCAAAAATGCAAAAAAGAATCATACGTATTGTTACGTCCATTCCTATTACGGGTAATTCTAATATAATCTTACTATTATTACTAACATCAAACCATCACAAATCATTGAACACTGAGTCTCCTATAATTACCTTAATCTATATCTCAAAGCACGAAAAGCCATATAAGTTTATTTTGGCAAATAGTACCAGCTACCCTATTCACAACACCTGCAATCCAGCTGGTCAACAACCTATTGCCTAGCAAATTATGGGAATTTCCCAACCACCGAATCAAAACCCTCCGTATCTGAACAAATAGTCCCCACCTCTTCCATAACTTCAGGATACTATCAAGAGGGGATGGAGTTCAAGACCAGAATTCAAGATTCAATTAGTATAACATTATTCATTCTACATTCCAGCAGACATCCAAATATATATTAGTTCATTATTGTATTGTTTGTAATTATTATATTGTTAAGTGTAAAAATTAAATTCATTCAAAAACGTCAGAAGTTGGAGAATAAAACTCAAATTGTACACAAAACTTTTAACATTTAATTTAAAAATGCTGACAAATTGTTTCACCACACTGTGGCATTATCAAAGCGAGGAGTTATCAACTAAAGCTAAATCTAAAAGTATGTCCTTAAATATCAGGGATCAGAATGTGGTGCAAATTGAGGGATGGGGGTGGATAATGGTGGGAGTGTGTTTACAAAATTGTTAACAAGCGGTGAATTATATGTGTCGATTTGATCATTTAATATTACATTATTATTGTTTTTTGCGTGTTTCAAAATTTCTATGGATTCTAATATATTAAGTTTATGTCCTTTTTCCTGAATATGTAGAATATCAGGATTAAGGGTGAAATTGTGGTTATGTTCTAACAGGTGATTTGCGTAATTAGAGTCTTCTTTTTTGAGCCTGTAACTTCTCAAATGTTCATTGAACCTTACGCTGAAACTGCGTCCAGTTTGTCCTATGTACAAAGCACTACAGTCATCACATCTCAGTCTGTAAACTCCAGATTTCTTTAAGTTATCTTTTTTAGATTTCGAGTTATTAATATAAGAGCATAGGTTATTTGTTGTTTTAAAGGCGACGTTTTTATTCTGTTTTTTAAGGAATTGAGATATTTTTAGTGAATGTTTACCTAAATATGTTAGACATGTGAAATTTGATTTTGTATTATTATTAATTTGCGGATGAATTATGCTTAAGGCTTTTTTATTGAGTTTATTTTGGAGTATTTTATTAATTATCTTGACATTATAACCGTTATTTTTGGCAATATCTACGATTCTGTTTAATTCTAAATGGAAATTATCTTTACTTAATGGGACATTAATTAATCTATGTATCATACAATTATATGCTGCTAGCTTATGTGATTGTGGATGTAAAGAAGTGTTGTGTATTGTGGTATCTGTGTGGGTGGGCTTGTGATAAATAGCGAAAGAAAAGTAATTATTTGTGTGTGAAATTGTCAGATCTAAAAAGTTTAAGGACTTGTTGTTTTCCATCTCTAATGTGAATTCTATATTTGGGTGTAAGTTGTTGATATAGGTGAGAAAAGAATTTATTTGACGGTTACTGCCTGTATAGCAAGCGATTACGTCGTCAACATAGCGATACCAATATACAAACATGTGCTGAAAATTGGAATTTAAAATCTTAGTTTCCAAGTAATTCATAAATATTTCTGCTAGCAACGGAGATAATGGCGAACCCATGGGGAGTCCGGTGTTCTGTTTGTAATATTTATCGTTAATTGTGAAATAATTTTGGTCTATGCAAAGTGAGATTAAACTTAATATTTCCTGTGTTATTGCCGGTAAAGTATTATTGCGGATTAAAAGATCTTCAATTAGAGTGATGGTCAATTGTGTGGGAATACTTGGAAAAAGGTTCTTGACATCAAAAGATACAAGTTTGATATTTGTCTTTAGTTCTACATCTTTTATTTTTTCTATTAACTGGAAAGAGTTTTTTATACTGTATTTAGGTTTAAAGTTTGTATATGTTGATATTATGTTGACTAACTTTTTCGCTATTTTTTGACAGGGTGCATTGATATATGAACAGACGGGTCTTATGGGAGTATCGTCTTTGTGAATTTTTAATAAACCATAAAGAGAAGGTGGTTGAGGATTCATGTTCATTAAACGAGGCATCTCATATTCAGTCAAAATATATTGGATATTTTTGAGAGAATTTTTAATATTTGCCTGGAATTTCATTGTAGGGTCTGATTTTAGTTCTATAAATTTTGTTGGATCTAAAAATTGATCAATTTTTTCTAAATATGTAGGTTTATCTATTGCAATTATTGTATTACCTTTGTCGGCTTTAGTGAACACGATATTATTTTTAATTGTCTTTTCATTAAGTATTTTAGCAATTTTAATTTCTGGATTTACGAATTTGCTAGAAGTTAATTTAGTAGAATTTATCAGTATATCGCTTGCATTATATTTAATTTTTGTTTCTGACTGTTTGAGTGCAACTTCTGTTTCAACAGTAAGGTTTTCAAAGTGTTTATTATTGGGTTTAAATGGGATATTATATTTAAAGCCTTTGTTAAGTAAATTGATTTCTGACACACTGAAAGTTACTTCTGATAAGTTTACAAATCTACTGTGATAATTAAATTATAGATATATAAATATAATCATTGTATTGTATATTATTTATAAAATTCAACAAGGTTAGGAGGTTATTGGCATAGGGAAAAATCTCTCTAGCTTGACAATGAATAGGTGACTTGTTTGAGCTAGTTTAATCCACCTATCTGCAATCTCTCTTGGTCGAACAACACGAGATTTCTGATGATAGAAATTTCTATAGAAAAGGGAGAGATCTCCTACCTTTCTACGATGTTCTAGAGATGTCAATCAAACGAATGGCTTTCTTCTGGATAGCATCCAAGAGCTTCAGCGTGTTTGGGAGTCGAACTCCAAACATGTGAACCGTACTCAAGGACAGGTCGAATTTGTGTTTTGTAGATTGCGAGCAGCAGATTCCATGAGTGGGTGCTGTTGGTGGTGAGTAGTAAAAGGGGGACGATTGAGACAGACAGTTACTAACGGTCCTTATCAGAGGTTGGTAAGCATTGTCCTTGTATCACCGGCCCAGAGGTTACATAATGAGGTCACTGTATTACCGGCCAAAACACTTGTCAAACACATGTCTGAACTTTGAAACACGTCTCAAACACTTGTCAAAACAAGTGTCTGAAATAGAATTAAATATTTGTTCCTAAAAAATACAAACTGAGAGCTGTACATCCGACTTAGTTATCCAAGTACCAAATTAAATAGGATTTAGCGCTATATTGTAATTAATTCGAATGATAATCTTTATGGTTAACTTATTTTCTGGAAACGTCCGTTCTGGCACACCAATAGGGTTAGTCTTGCATTAGTAATTATCAAGGAGCGTTTGTCTGATGTGCGGTCGGGTATGTGCTTTGTCGGTGACAGATCGCTAGGCACGCGGGCGACCGTCGTACATGGTCCCTAATTGATGGATAGCTCCCACGAGATGGCTTGCTTCAAACCTCTGTCCCACCTGCAAGGAACAACGGGACGTTCGATACTTCATCCCTTCAACGAAATCTAATTTGCATTTCTGCAACTGCCACATCGAGCATGAGACTCCCGACAAACACTTCTATAAATTGAATAATGAAGAACAAAGCAATATAATCGTGATTGTTCTGTCAAAATTTAATTTCACGAGAATTGTTTGCCTAAAGAGGTGTCCATGTGAGGCGTCGTATCAACAGTCATGGATTGAGATCAGATTTGTATCTTACCGAGACCGATTTCATTTTCAATACAACATAAAACGTAAAATGAAACAATGTTAAGGTCTTTCTAGTCTAAATCGATCAGTAACGTCACAAACTAGTTCCAGACAGCTGTTTCGCTCTTCTCACAAAGCTCAACAAGTAGTCTCACATTCCTCGTAACTTTTGTCAATGTAATACATTGTTTGATTTCTTAGTGGGACATCTATTATTAGATGGCATGGTATTTTGGTCTTTTTAACACGTACTAGGCTGGTTATGATTATCTTCAGCAGAGATGCTTCTGTACCATTGCAAACTTGCTCGTTCCACTGATGAGCTATATGAAAAGAACGAAACAGCTGTTCGGAACTATAAGTTTGTGACGTTACTGATCGATCCGGACTAGAAAGACCTTATCATTGTTATCTAGGGAAAAGATAAGATAAGATAAATGAGTATATTCATACATTCATTTGTTTCAAATTCTCTTACATTAAAATGAAACCCCAATTCTCAAGTTCTCACTACATGGGGCTCACACTTGACCACCTCGTAAGTATCTTTAAAAAAGCATTCGATGTAACTCATTTCAATATACTGTCTTAGTATGATAAAATAAGTTAAGTATATTTATTTAATGATACATAGATTAAACGAGAGATTCCAGATAGGCGGACTAGACGTGCTCAAGCTAGTCACCCCTTCACTGTCAAGCTCGAGACCTACCGAACGACTTCTATTATTAAATAGCGCAATGTAAGTGAGTCAATGCCGTAGCGGGTCATAGGAGAAACAGAAGATTGACGCAAGAGGTTATACGTTACGCGACGTTCGGTTAGAGGTTGAATGCAGATGTTGAGATCACCATCAAGTTATAAATTTTGGCAAGGCAAGATCGATAAAACTCAATTTTGTTATTTTGTAGTGATTCTCTATCTTGAAAGTTTGTATTGTTGGTGGATGTATGTTATAATGATATCTACTAAAATCTAATTACATAGTATCAACGAGATTAAAACTTTCAAATTTTCGTTTATCGAACTCATCCTTGTCACACACCCAGATCGCTTTTTCTTATATTCGGTTGCATTTAATTAAATGCTATACTGTTTTTTTAGCATCACTAAAATGAGTAACATATTTGCCGGGTTAATATAGGAATGTTTATTACGGCTGATTGTTTAACCTAGCAAATGATCTATGAGGTTACGTAGAATTTCGTAGTACAGCTCGAAATGACATTCTAGGAAGATGGCTGTCCTGATCGTGTACTATTTAAAATAAAAAATGATATAGTAGCGGCATTTTATGCTGAAGTATTGGTGACATAAGGGAATAATTATTTGATCTGTTACAAACGTCTCCTTCCTTTTTCATGTGCCGGGTTGCAGAAAGAATTCCTGGCAGAGCCATTTCGGATGCAGCTTCACAACGCTCATCCAAGTTTCAAGGCCGGTAACATTTTTTAGTTAGAATAACCATCGAAGTTGTGGAACTCTTTACCTAGTGAGCTTTTCCCGTATGCCTATAACCTACAAACCTTCAAGAAAAATATGAATGCTCTTCTATCTACATTCCGCTGCTGGGTCTCACGATATTCTTCGAACATTATAGGTTTCCCTCTCGTGTAGTCAAAGTATATAAAAAAAATTAAAATGATACCTGTAGGCTGTAGGTATGCTCATTTTGAATGTGAAATTAACTATATGAAAACATTATCGCCATAGTACTCCCCCATGGGCCAAGAGTTTCAAAACACTTTTTAGGAAAGTGCACCTATTCGACCTGAACCGGTAGTTTTTGAATCTTTAAAGATTCATTTAGCAATTGACTATGAATCAAAACAATCAGGTTCATCTGATGTTTTGATGATGAAATCAGGTATAAAACAAAAAACCTACCCGGACGAGAAACTACTCGGAACGGATCACCATACGGATTCACTAAACAATTATGACTGGTGTGCATTTATAGAAAGAATTAAGATATTTGCCTACCTAGCTTCTAAAACTCTAAATGAGTTATTCTCTAGTAAAACAGAACGCAATAATAAGACTATCGGTATAGCATCAATCCAAAAGCTATCCTATTGACATCTGATGATCGCCATATCTTCTAAAATATGTGGATGAAATGCTGTTGTCCGATTCCGTCAATTGCTTGACTCCTATTGGATACATTGATCAGGTGTAATGGTCAAAGGTATGCCGAAACCAATTGTTCATGAATGCTGAAGTAACTGTTTCAGCGGTGATGTTAGAGAGGGGCAACGGGTAAATCACTCTGTGCAAATTAAACTGTATCTCAATCACTTAGCAGGTTCCAACGAACCAACCAAATTGAGATATACATGTGAGAAACGTTATAGTGACTGTAAAAAAGTTTTTAATCGTGATGTTTTACTTTGATTGAGAAGTTTTTTAGTTAAGTAGTCTATAACTATTCATTTCATATAACTTTCTGGCTTTTCCTCTTAATTTTTGTTTCTTCTTTGGCGGTTTTTCGAGTTCTTCTTCAATGAAGTCCGGCGATCTCCCCACCGTCGACTTTTCTTCATTGTCTTGAACATTGCCCTCTACTGCGCGCATTGTTGTAGAGGAATTGGAATACTTGTGACGGAGTCTCATCAATCTCAGTTTTTTCTATGTCGAATAAAGGCACATTCCTGCAGTTTTCCCCTTCACAGTACTTGCAAGCGACGACCGGATTTACAACTTCCGGATACTGCACCACAATTGTTGGTTTTACATCCGCAGCTTCATGACGTTTTCAGGCGCTAGTTCCCTTGTACTCATCTCTGGTTCAAGTCCTTGCACCGTCATTTCGAACCTCAATCCAAAGCGCTTTTGGAAAATAGACCCCTTGGCTATGGAGATTCGCCGCATGAGATGAAGGTGGTAATGAAGACAGATTAACTTCACTTATTGATTGCAGATTGAGGGAATTTTTGAAACAGAGTTGAGGCAGCGTGCCTGTGCAAGTGGCAGTATCGAACAATGCCACAAAGGTGACCTGTCCTGCAGCTTAGGCGATTTGTTGATGGATGTGGGCTAAATTTCTGCAAAATCTCATCATTTGCAAGTAACGCAACGAGTTTTGATTTGCCCTAGGAATAAGGGGGCGAGGTGGTGTCGCATGCGCATGAAACTAGAAATGATTTATTTGGTCAAAACTTATTTTACTTCTCAACATAATCTCCTTGTAACCCGATACACTTCGTTTTTCCAATTTTTCCATCGCTTCCAAATAATACGATTTCGACAATCCTCCAAAATAGGCGTTTGATTCAGCGATGACCTCATCGTTGGAGCTAAATCTCTTTCCGTCGAGCCATTTCTTCAAGTCCAGTATTTCGACTGTTCTTAAATCTCTGGTGGGTTGTGATGGATCTATGTTTCATCTAGGGTTACGCCGCAAAAAGTCTTTCTTATCGCGCTTGAACATCGCCAGACACTCCTTTGAAGTTGTCACACGGTAGCGCTTGTTGTCAACAGAGAGCAAATGCGGCACACATGTGATAGACACGTTCCTCATCTTCAAAATTGCTGCAAAATGCGGTGGAGATGCCCACAGACTCAGCAATCTTATGCACTTCAACTCGCCGATCGTCCAAAATCATACCATGGAATTTATCGACGATTTTTGGCGTTATCACCTCAATTAGACGACCCAAAATAAAATCCAAAAACATTTCGATGTTTCCAAAAAAGTCCGAGGGTAGTGAATACAACTTTTTGGTTTTAAGTTTAAGCTCGTCACATAAGGATTTATATGATAAATTGCTCCGGTAATTTTTTCCTCAAAAGTCATATCTTCCTGAAAGATTTACTGTACTATCATAAGATAGAATCATTATACTCTAGTAAACATTGTTGTGGATAACGCTCTGTACAAAGAAAATAAAATACTACCAATTTATTAGCTTTAGGATTAATGGAAGATAAATCCCTTATTGGTGTATTACAGCTGCTTGGTAGATGAAAGAACCTCACACTTTAACAGTATTTTTGGTGGATTGGATAATTGGATATAGTGATTGTTATTGTTATTCATAGGGTGAACTCTTGACATACCACTCTACCCATATTAGAAGACAAATGTTTCGATGATGAAAGCTTGATCCATATATTGCTGCAGATCTGGATCTTACCCATATGATCAAGGATATGTGATATGTATTCAAATTTGATATTTGACAACAACCCTTTTATGTTTTCTTTATCTCATCAAAGGAATCGAAAGCTTGTAAATTTTTCAGTGAGGTTGATGTTAAATCGCTCGTCCCAGGAATTAAATTACCATCGAACACGCGCGTTCTTCCACGTCGGCATTCATATTGACTGTTATTCTTGACAATAAATTCGCGCGAAAAAAGGTATAAGAATATTTTGTTAGAAGCGAACAGGACGATTCCCAAGTGAACCAGAAGGCAACGCATCAAGTTCGTTAGAATCATGGGGGATTTCAAATTACGAACAATTTAGTGCATAGCGGCTTATGCGCCCTTCGAGGCCGATAGCTCAGCGGTTATGGCGGCCCGTGAGGACCGCTTGAAAACACCTTCAACCGGAACCGGACCGGCTCTAGAAACTGGAACTTTGACTTATGCTCACTCGAATATGGTTGAAATCCAGCGAGCGCGCGTTGCCGTTCCCATGCAAATCCGAGTGGATAAAGCTGCCGCTTTCGCTAATTTATGTGCTTCTCTGATATGCGGTGGGGAGTTTCTGGTCTTCTCATTTTCAAATCGAACTAGAACCTACATTTTGATTTATACGTATGCTTTACGTGTGCGTCATCAATCAGACTTGTATAAATCAAGCGTCTTTAGATTAATATTAGGCACTATACGTTCCAGCTGAGTCAGGAATAGGACAAGGAGAACAAATCAATTAGCTAAGTGACGCACAATCTTAATGATGTGGGTTGTTGTCTAGATGTAAGGAAATCCAACTTCACGATTATGAAGATTCTTACAGAATAGTAGCAGTTAAACTGCTGAGAAAAGTGACAACATAATCTTAAGGAGACTTCCTGGAACACGATGAAAAAACTTGATAAGTTTGATATTTAGACAATATTTATCCAAGAAACATAACATACATTTTGGGAAAAGATGACTTCAGTGTGGTTAATTTATTCAAAAATTATGTTAACATTGTATAGGTAAACGGATAAGGACCTTCAAAGAACATAGGCGTAGTTTCATTGGGTCGACGTAAATTGAGTCAAGCATCTTTTAATTGCCTTTCTGTGCAGGTGCAGGGTGTTTTTAAGGTCTTCGTAAACTGAGTCACAGGTATGTACCTACCTGGTTGTGAGTTCAGGTAATTAGCATGCAGTATCTGCTGCCTGGACCAAGCACCCTTCTGTACGAAAGTATTTGCACAATAACCAATAATGATTGTTTTTCCACTACTAGCTGTGAAGTTGACAATTATTGCGTCTCCTAGCCTGCTGAGAAGTTGAATTTCTCTAGTAGTGGTTAATAATTTTTTCTATTGTTGACCTAGGTTAATATTGAACAAACTCAAATTTTTTGAGACTCCAGGGATAGTTGTTTAACAAAAACTTGTGCAACGTGATTTGTATACCCAGGAGATTGTCTTTAACGTATTTGCTGCTTGGAATTACCTAACACGATAAAATTATTTGAATAAAAAAATGCCATTAGTTTAAAATTCGCGCTCAACATGAATGACTGATGACATTTGTGAATCGTGACCGTAACCTACGAGTGACGGACAGAGCCGAGCTTGGTTACAAAACTATTTGAACAAAATAAGAGTAAGACCACGAGAACACAGAATTACCAGAAGACGACATTGAATAAAACTGATTATTTTTCAAGTGAGTAACCTTGCTACAGGCTACAGATAATAGATGGTTTTGTAAATTTTAGGTTAGTATTCGACTAAGTGAAAACAAGATTTCAGTAGTGAAAACGATAGAAAAGGGAAATAGTTGATCTCAACATAGAATAATGTGCCCATAAAGTAGAGGCCTTTTTATCACTTGCATAATCGTGGAAGTATGCCAGTAGTAAGTAGAAATCATCTCTACGTTTTTGGTACTGCACCAAACTGTCTGCACAGTAACTTTTTCTGCGATTTCTCGCATTTCTGGCGGTTTGCAATTTAAATTTTCCCTCATTTCGGCTTTTCAGATGTATACGTAAATATTTCAACAATATTGTTCTTGAGAAATGTCATTTAATAGAAATGTCAAAATTGATTTCCAGCCTACTTACTTTTTATCAGACAGAAATTACGCAAGCATACGTATCAAATTGTTTACTTTATTTAACTTAAAAATATTAAATTCTAGTTTAATGTGCTAGTACTGGAAAACATAGTATATACACCACGGTGGTGAAGACATTTATAGACCTCGCACCTTATTCCGTTCGGGGCGAAGCCCCTTGCGAAATAATCTTGATGCTCGGTGAATAATAATAGTCTTCAACACCTTGGTGTATAATATACTATTATTGTACCCCTTTGTATCTAGCCTAACCTAAATTTGATGATATAGAATGCAAATATTGCAATCGCGCTAATTTTAATACTGTCATCAAAACCAATAATGATGGTTCATTGTACCCCCTTTTTTCTAACCTAACCTATTAACCCAACTTTGTTGATATAGGATGCAAATATTGTAATCGCGCTAATCTTAATACTGTCATAATAACCACTATAATGATTGTTTATTCTATACCCCCTTTGTTTGTGACCTAACCTAACCTAACTTTGTTGATATAGAATGCAAATATTGTAATCGTCCTAATCTTAAAATTCTCATAATAACCAATAATGATTGTTTATTGTACCCCCTTTGTTTCTAACCTAACCTAACCTCAGATGACTTACTAACCCAACTTTGTACGCAAGATTGTTTATTGTACCCCCATTGTTTGTAACCTGACCTATCCTTATCTAACTTTGTTATTATAGAATTCAAATATTGTAATCGCGCTTATCTTAACACTCATTTATAAAAATATTCTGGCTATTATATTGGATCGTGACACTCAATTTACGTAGTATGATTTTATCGGTGGGGCTGAATTTACGTAGGAATATGGAAATGGAACTCAATTTAGGTTTTCCGGTTCCACTAATGATAAATCTGATTCAACCTTTGCACAACATTTAATTATGCAAAACCATAACATTAATGATAATTCCAAAATTTTACACATTTTGAATGAAAGTAATGAGTTAAATTTGCTGGAATCCCGAAAGTTAATAAATATAAAAAGTCCGATATCCTATTGAACGGACAAAAATACTTATTATTCACCCTTTTTAAATTTGTATAGTTCAATTACTACCAGTTTATCAATCTCTCGATTAGTTAAACCCAATTAGATAAAACTCCACTAACCATCCATCCTTAGATTATCATTAAAGTTATTTATTAGGTTTAGGTATTAGCTCTTTTGTGGTAAGTTACTATTTCGTAATATTTGTTTGAAGGGGCTATAGTTACAGTTATTTATTAAATTAGTGAAAATCAAACTTTCAAAAGTTTTTTTCAAAAGATAATAAAGTTTCTACAAGCGAAAATCTAATACCAGGATAACAAGGTATTTTCCCAGTTCGACAGTTCCAAAATGGGCCGGGCCGTAACCTAATTTTGTATCACTTGGGCCGTTCATCTTTCGGTAGTGGCAGATATAAAATGAAAGTTGCATTTGGGCCCGTTCCTAATATAATCCCATATAATGTCTTATATGACCTTATGACCTCGTATTTATATAGTTTAATACCTATAATAATGCTATTCTTTACACTTTCTTTGAGGGCACCAATAATACAAATAGAAGTATTGTACCCTCCTTTGGGGAACTCCACATGTAACCTCCACGGGCTCGCTGAGTACTAATCAAATTTTGATTAGCCTGACTGTTACTGCTGCAAATCCCAAGTAACATAATTTTTCAAAATCTCGTAGTTTAGAGTAGTCCCAGATCGAAAAGTTCATTTTAAGTTATTTTGAGAAATTTTGAAATTTCTTTTTAAAGCAAATGAATATAATTCTTGAAATAATTGATATCTTTGTTGGAAATAATCCGTTTACAGAATGAAGCTCTAAAAATATACAATTGAAACAAACCAGGGGTTCCACGAAAAAAGTGGACATTGAAAAGCGTTCGTCATCAGTTTGAAAATAAAACAAAGTAATTTGATGACAATAAATTTCTATATCAGTGTGTTAACCAATTGGACCACTCTGGTCCCGTTTGTATTATATTTTTGTGTATATAAACTTCTGATAAACAAAATGTGAAATAGAATAGAAAATTGTATTCTATATCTCTTAATGTACTTCACGAAACTGTAGCCAATTGAGCCAAGAAACTTTAAAATAAAACATATATTATTCAACAAATTTTTTATTTATTTATTGGTTTTCTTGGTATCTTTTATTATTATTATTACTATATAAAATAAGACTTGTTCTTGACGTTCAGACAGTTTATTTCTATCTTTATCAAGAATTGTTATGTTAATTAGTGTTTTCATGTAATTTAGAAAAGAATAGATGACTATGATTAATGAAATGCGTCTGCAGTTGACTGGTGTTTTAAAATCTAATTAAAACTGAAGATAGGGTGTAAGTTGAATCTGTTGAATAGAAACTGAAATGTTTGTCATTCTATTACAATACTTTTTGGAGATCAATCAAATTTTATAGTAAAAATTTTACTTCAATTTAATAAAATGATTGATTTCGAATTTGACCCCTGTGAACTTCATTCAAATTGCACAACTTTCATCATTTAAATTTTAGTCATTTCCGTTTTCTGACCATGGGACGCATGACTCGGCAACTGCCTTGACCAGATTTTCTTCGAGATTTCAATGTGCTGAATGGGACATTTCCAGACGCAATGTTACCTATTTAGTCGGATAGAATAAACTTGTTTCGTTCCCTTGAGTAGAATATCCAGGAGCTATTTTAATTAATTAACATGCGGAGCAGTAAATTAGACATTGTTCATATTAAATAAACCTGTGCTTAGATAATTCTGTTATAAAATAAGAACGTTAATTTTCTAAAGCATAACAAAAATCCAACTCTTAATTAAGTAGTTTACTTCTCATAAAAGCTAAGCTCAATTCATCAATGCCGCTAAAAGGATGGGAAATTTTATTTCAGTGCAAAAAAGGATTAATTAAATTTTTCATTTGTAACCTGTAGGGGATGGAAGATTTATTAAAATATACAGCTCTGATAATTCTAACGCGATAGTGTGCACCGATTTAATTATAAAGTTTATTGGCGGTCTTAATTGATTGTTGCTCATAAATTATCCGACGTGAGCGTTGAGTAATTACTTCAATCCGGGAGTTACGGTCGCTCAGATATTATGATCAAAATAAAATTATAAGTTTATATCTCATGGACGACGTGGAAAAGTTATTCGTTTTCCAAAATTGAACATAATACTGATAACACTCAATAACATACAAGGATATATTTATCTGATCGCAACTTTGGTGGGAACGTAGCAAAACTATTTTAAGGAAAATAGCTGTTGTGGTGTTCAGGTCCTTAGTATGGTTTGGGTTTGGCAGAGATAGCCATGTGGTGTTCAAGTTCTTAGGGGTCGTAACTATGGGTGGTATAGGAATAACTCGGTGATTGGTTATGGTTTATTGTAACACTTACACAATCGTAGATTAACGCAGACTATTAATTACATGAATGTTACATAATATCGTCATAATCTTTATTCATACTTATCATCTTATCCTAATTCCCTTTGTTCTCTATATACAAAGCATCATCTTGCTGACCTAATGTTTATGTTGCATTTTCATTAGCATAACATTTGTATTTACTATATCGGTAGCGTGAATAGGTCACGGTACCGATTCTTTTAAGAAAGTAGAGCAATTTATTGAATTATGTAAATTAATGGAATCTAGTGAAATAATCTCTATTATTCCATTGCATATTCCCCGAAAGGGTAAAATAAATGTGAGCTGAAATCTTATTTTTTCTACGGATGCTATACAATGTGCCACTCTCATCGCTTTCATACGTTCAAAACGAAAGATTTCTCACGCAGTGAGAAATATCCGCCAATACAGTGAGATATAATTTCTCACAGTGAGAAATAATTTCTCACTGTTATCACGATAACCCAAGTCAGTCATGAATTGTTACATGTCAGATTGATATGACACGTTCTCCACGTTGACAACGCTACGCCGACGATTCGCGTGCAATATCCAAGTAGCCCATTGTTGGCGTTTCTATAACAACAAAACCGAAGCACTGCATAATTATTGCTGTCAACTTATACCCAACGAAAATAGTTTTATTGTTATTTGTTATAATATAAACAGTTCAGATTCATTAAATATTGAATATGATGGAATACGAAGATTTAGAGTCGGAAAATACACCTCCAGAAATTATTCAGAAAGCAATAGATGTTTGCAATAATTTGCTACCAAGCAAATCAAGAGAAAAATATGAAATCGCTTACAGAAACTTTATGGACTGGAAAATGAAAGCCAAGATAAATTCTTGTTCCGAAAATACCTTGTTAGTTTATTTTGAAGAGTTGTCAAGAAGATTGAAATCATCAACATTATGGTCTCAGTACTCGATGATAAGGAGTACCTTAATGATTAAAAACTGTGTTGATGTATCAAAATACGTAAAACTACGTGCATTTTTAAAACGCAAATCTGAAAAATATGTTCCAAAACAGTCAAAAGCATTAACTTCTGAAGAAATTCAACAATTTTTAAAAGATGCACCTGATGAAAAGTATTTGCTGATAAAGGTATGAATTGAAAATTTTTAAATTGTTATCGGAAAATGAATGTTTGGTTTTGATTTCAGGCTGCTTTAGCTATTGGCATGCCGTTGTGATGAACTTCGAAAATTAAAAATTGATGACATGGAAGATCTTAATTCGGCCCTTTTAATAAAATTACCCGATACTAAAACCAAGGTTCCTAGAAATTTCACAGTCACAGGAGAATTCTACCAAATTTACAAAAAATATGCGAAGCTTCGACCATGCACAAATGAAACACGTTTTTTTTTAAATTACAAAAATAGCAAATGTACGAAACAGTCTGTGGGGATAAATAAATTTGGCACCATGGCGAAAGAAATAGCGAAATTTTTGCAATTACCGAACCCTGAATCATATACTGGCCACTGTTTTCGAAGGTCATCTGCGACTATTTTAGTTAATGCAGGGGCAGATCTTTTAACTTTAAAACGCCATGGGGGTTGGAAATCCAGCAATGTTGCTGAATCTTCTATCGACAACTCCATAGCTAACAAAATGAAAATTTCAAAAAGCATAGTAGAATCCATTCAGCCTCCAGTGCCATTAGAACCTGAACACAACAATGCTGTGGAAGCTCAGTACGTTTCCCCATCAACTTCAACTTCGACCGCAGCTAATATTTCAATTACCGAAAACATGTTGAAACAAAATAACCTACCAGGAATTACTTTACAAAATAGTTCAAATTAATTACTATTTTAAATAAAATATAAAAATGAGTTAATGACATACAAGTATTATTGTATATGTATTTTAATTTTCAATACTTGAAAACAACGCATCCGTAGAAAAAGTACAATGTACAATTCGTGAGAAAACGACATATTTCTCACTTGTTGTACAATATACTATTTTTTTTCTATTGCTCGAAGTTCCTTTACCTTGAATACATTATTTATTTATCTTATGAATGATACAGTTCTACTTGTTATTCTTTAATATATCAGAGAAAAAATTAAAGTAAATGATAATTTAATATTGATTCTTTGGAAATTGCGTAATCTTTACTTCGTTGTGATAATTTTTCGACCTACTTGCTGAATTTGATATTCCATTTATTGTCTTTGTTATTATTATTATTATTACTTCTACTATTACACCTTTGACAAATTTTTTTATTTGTTGTCATTTCGTAATACTATCTAATGTTCTGAAAATTCTCTTCTTCTGTATCTCTTCCCACTTGCTTTATCAGCCCATTTGGTTTAACCACTAATTTGTGAATCCCCTTGATTCTACAATGATTCATCTGATACGTGTTGCTGCTAAATGATCTCAACGATCTACTTAAGTGAATGCCGACTGATATTTAGCTACATATCTTGCAGATTTGCCTTTCGCAATATCTGAATTCCTTATAACTGCTGTCAGACCTTTCCACAATGTGCCTAGGCCATTATGTGAAACAAGCCACAGTCTTACGTATGTCACAATTCATCATTCAACTTTTATTATGTCTTTATCGAACCTCTTTCCGACCTAAATCTGGATTGGATACGTTTCATGTGTAATTTCTTAGGTCTGTGGTAACCTCCTGGTGATCAATCCTCTTAGTCACTTCGTACTACTGAAATTGTTTATTCATTTGTCTGCATTTGATGTTTGGTTGTAATTTTTTTTACCTATAGCCTTTCAATAGAGTAGATTATTCTAAGAACCTGTGGGGATCAGCTGTTAATGATTGGGGAAGGTATGCCATAAGCTGATCGGTGGTCCTTTTGGGGCATAGGAATTGAAACACTGACTTATAAAAGGGTTGCACTTTACTGAACGTAGAGCTCGACGTCATAATGACTTAATGTCTCGCTTCACACAATAACAATGATAATAATGCAATCAATAATAATACAGTCAATAATGAATGATCTAGTTAATTTAATCTTAGTATATATATATCGGTCTATCAATCACTACCTTGGTTACAAGATTCCCACGCTGTCATGTCAGGGTCCCTTGTTGTGTAGCTTATACTAAACAATATATTTATATCATTAGAAGGTAATCATAACACTAAACATATGGATTACATTTTTAATAATAGAAATTTCGCCTAGGGATGGAAGATTCCTATACTACAGACCTTTATTAATTTAATATAATTGTTTTTTTTTATCCTAGAATAAAATTTAGTATCCTAGTTATGTATATTTGAATTATAAATAACAAATTGTCTATAGATTTTTAGACTAACCTTTAGTAGCCTAAAAATAATTGATTAAAATTTTTTTAATGGTTGGTTAAAATCGGTAATTATTAGCATCGAATGAAGAATGTATTGTCATTATGTTGCCATACGCAATACACATTTCCCAAAAAAATATTTTACCAAATTGGTAGCGTACCCAGGTCACGGTACCGATTATTTTAAGAAAGTAGAACAATTTATTGAATCAAGTAAATTTATGGAATCTAGTGGAATAATCTATTATTCCATTGCAAGAAGTTCCTAGTAACAATAACGAATATTTTCAGTCTACTATTTGGATATATAATTTAAAATCCGATGTCAATTGGAAATAGATTTTAAACCTTAAACTGCCGTTCGAAATAGGTTAGGCTCAGCCTGTACACAAATCGAAGCGTTAGGTAATGTGTGGAAAATGGTTCGTAACTATATTTCCCCTCTTGAAGGCTATTAAGGAAGAATGTTTAGATGTAATAAATCTGAAATGGATTTGGTTTTCATATAAATTGATATTTTATAGTCTCAGGGACTAAAGATTTGGTTTCTTGGTGGATTTGCAGCGCTGGGTCTGATTTACGTTTGTTCTAGTGCAACTAGATGGATGTCCACCGACAAATTGATTTTGCCTCGTTTGGATTTATAGCCTATATTGAGATAAATTTCACCTTCCTACATCTACAACTGAAATGCTTTTCTCTTTATCATGCGTCAGTATACTCGAGGGTTATATTTATTTTGTAAACACGCTTCACGCCCTACTTTACTCTTAAGTGAAAAATATGAAGCTTTAAGATTTTAAAAGATAAGACCAATGATATAAATTTTCATCTTCTACAAAAAACTGTAGTATTTGTGCAGTTCTATTCTATAAAAATACCCTATATAAGCATCATAGAGCAATTATATTTTATATTTTTATTATTACAGTATCAAACGAATGAAAATGTCATAGCTGCAATAAACTTAATTCCTACTATTCATTAATTGAAAAATAGGAGAGTTGAAATCTTTATTGCCTAATTAAATGAAACGGCTATTTCAACTATTACACTTCAAAACCTTTTGAACCAATATCATAAAAGTTATAACCACGAGGTTGAGAAACAAATAGCGACGACGAACGACAATGATTATGACAAACCTTTGATAAATAGGTTAATTTCTAAATTAATAATGATTCTTGACCCAGGTATGAATTATATATGAATTCTTGGGTCACACTCACACATATGCTTATTATTTTCGACTTATACATTGTTGTTGTAAATATTGTTTACAGATTGCTGTATAAGTCCCATCGCAATCTAAACAATTTAATTTAGATACTGTGTGGGTTTATGTATTAAAGGTTTTAGATTTGAATAATATTTACCAACACATTTAGTAGGTTTATGCGCAATTTCATATCATACTTTTTTTAAACATTTCTTAATATCCTCTGAGGTATCCGAGATGTGATACCGTTAATAATATTTATATACGAGGTACCATTATAGATTTCGTTTATTCTTTCTTTAATGAAGAGGTTGAAAAATGTCTTTGGGTAGCCATTCATTTCCAGTGTATTACGAACAACTTTCAAATTTTCGGGACGGTCTTCTGGGTGGGACAATCCAACAGCGCGATCTGTAAGGCTGTTTATAACACTTTTTTATAACTTGTTGTTGCAACTGAATTAAAGTGAAAACATCCTTTAGTAAAGCACGATGTTTTGATTTTTCCGTCTGAATCATGCCTCATATTCATATATTGAAAGTAAGTGCATTCTAAACCAAACATTACTGCATTTATAAATTCAGATTGATCAAGAGGGGTGTGGTTTTTAATCTCTGTCCAACGTGTTTTGATGCTACTCAATCCCAAAACGACCGATATATTTGTAAATGAAGAAGCAACGTCCAAGGAAAGTATTTGATGATCTATGGGTACAGATTAGTTTTTTATAAACTCATTAAAATGCCATGATGCCTCCACATAAAACTCATTTTTTCAAATATTATTGATAGACTTTGATGAAAACGTTGATAAATAGTAGGTAGGCGCTCCAATCTTGGAGCTATTCTAGAAATGATTCACATAAAACGTGACTTCAAATCTGTAAATCATAGAACAGACGTGCAATCATTAAGCCAGATTTATACTAATTCAATTAATTAAAACTCTTTCTAATTCCTTCATGTGTTTTTATAATGTTAAAAGTATATTTTAGGTAGAATGTTGAAATAGCAATATTTCTAATAAGGTCTGAGAATCTTTTTCTATTACCTCTTAAATCTTTTACATTTGGTTCAATACTTGAGCGTTATATTTTGGTTTCAGTCTCAATCAAAAATTGCTCGAAATGACTTCAAATATCATAAGAAAATTGCTATGCAGAGGATTCTTGGAACATATTCATATATGTACTTAAAACATTAACGTGTTACAATTTCGATGACTCGTAGATCAGTTCGTTTCGGCGACGTGGCCATTTTTAATTGAAATTAGTGGTGAAGGCCGCTTTATGCTTGATACAATTAGTTTTGAGAAATCCCGTTTTAGACAGTGATACGTCTTCTGATGATGGTCGTCAGACCGAAACGTACGTGAAGACAAGTAAATATATCTTGTTTATTCTGATGATGGCTACTTGGTAGTTGAAAGGGCTTTAGTACTTTAATAGTATTATTAGTGGATAAGGGTAATTATTTCGTACTTATTAGTGTATTAAATGCATATTGTTCCTTCATTAGAATCACTACATCGTCAAAAGCGCTGTTCAGTTATTGCAGATTTACTCGAAGTTTGAGGAAGGCAGATGAACATGACAATGACTGTTAATCTTTAACAAATCGAATTCCAGTCTCGCTCTATGTTAGCGACAGTTGACAATTTGGCAGCTCAAGGGGCTTAACCGCTTATAATTCAGAGATTATGGGAATTTCCAGCAATGAACGTCCGCCTAGTTATAACCCAACTTCATTTGAATAACAGTCGTAATTCTTTAAACAATAATTATAATTAAACGGATTTGCAATATTGACATTTACTGACAGTTTATGTCCCGCCTAACTTTCGTGTTATCCCACAAACAGAATTTCAGATAATATATTGATGGTATTATACCTACTGGAATGTATCGATTTATAACCATAGTTATACAGCTAAATATGAATCACTTCATTTATCAGCTAAATTAACCTTTGTCATATATATTAGAGAATCCCGTATTACATAATTTGTGAATAGATAAATATAAATGAATTATAGGCACATTTTTCCACTACACAGTAGGTTTTTATAATTATTGTAAAGCTATTTTGGCCCTGCTACCAAAATTATCATAATCAGAGAAAACAAGATCGTATGTTTATACTTTCCTCTCTGTATGTAGTTCAAGGGAAGTTTTATAATAGTTCTCCGCTTATCCATTATTATTCAGCTATACTATTTTTGAGATGATATAGGTTATGCCCATCGACATATACATATGGACTGCGCGTGGCAATGATAAGCGCTGGTAGTGCCGGCGTAAGAGAGGGGAAAACGAAGAGGACTAATACTGTCTTTATCTACTTTATCTATCGCGTTTCTATTGGCCGCTGCGTTGCCATGGAAATGCAACATGACTGTAGCTAGTATGTTTACGTCCCGAGCCGATAGATAAAGACATTATTAGTCCTTTTCGTTTTCCCCTCTCTCACGCCGGCACTACTCGCGCTTATCATTGCCACGCGCAGTCCATATGTATATGTCGATGGTTATGCCACGGTCGTATATACAGGTCTGGAAACTCGAGGCTGTTTCCTATGTGAGAAGTGAGTCCGCTAAGCGTCATCTGTTGCGTAGTAACAAAAGGGTGGCGCATGAGTCGAGGGATGTTCTCTGGCACGTATACGACCGTGTTTGAACGATATGGCGCCTAATCCTGACAACATACTTCGTCCATGCGCCAGCTGGTGGCTGAGCGAGGGACTACGAGTTTGGCGACATGTAAGAGACTCATGTCAAACATAGAGTTTCCAGACCTGTATATACGACCGTGGTTATGACCACGGTCGTATAGACAGGTCTGGAAACTCGAGGCTGTTTCCTATCTGAGCAGTGAGTCGCTTACGCGTCCAAGTGCGCGTAGTACCAAAAGTCGTCACGTAGGGATGTACGACCGTGGGCGTCACGTAAGAGTATCATCTTGATCTCTATGAAGAGTATTCTGTGATATTTGACAGTTAACTTGTAAACAGAAGGAATACCTGCGTTTTCAGCAAAAATGAAACCGTGCATTGTGCCTAAATGCAAAACGGGGTACAAAAGTGCAAAACAAAAAAATCTGTTTTTAAAGTGCCGAAAGATGCAGAAATGCGAAAAAAGTGGATGCCTGCGATTCCGGGAAGAAATCGGTTCAACTCGTTATAAGGAACATTTTGCCCATATAAAGAAAAATAATAGTGAAAAATAAGCGATAGCCGAACATATTTTAAATACAGGTCACACCATTTCTCAAGAAAGTTTATCACTTTTAAAACACAGTACAGACAAATTTCTAGGTAATTTAGAAGGGATGGAAATGTATAAACTAAAAAGCAATTTACTAAATTTCGATTTATCTCCAGCTGACGGTAACCCTTTGTTTACATTATTATCCCCAAATAGTATATAAATAGGCACATTTTGATTTATAATTTAGTTTACTCTGATGATGGCTACTTGGTAGCCGAAAGGTCCTCAGTACTTTACCAGTATTTTTAGTGGATAAGCGTGATTATTTCTTATTTATACTGTTATAATATATCCACAGTGTGAACTCTTTTATAGTTTATTAGTATACTTGTATTTTGATTGTAATCCTAATTTAATTAAAAAAATGTTTATAAGCGATCGATTATTTTCATACATTTCCTTTTTAAATTACTACCAAAAAAATCCTTAGATAATAAGTACACACTCCGGAAAGAAATCGTTTTAACGAGGTCTTTTATGTGTACGAAAAAGGGGAAGTTATTTTTAAGGTGAGTAATACATTTTGACAAGAGTAACAGTTCTATTCCTCTCTCAAATCAGAATAATAAATACAAGAACACATTTAATTGATAATTATTTTAATAATTTATAAAAATATAAGAATCCACACATCAGTTTGGTTGAATTTTATTAAAAATTCACTAGTGGCAATGAGAACAAGTCGTAAATTTAAAAAATGCAGTGATCCAAAATACCTATGAAATAACAAATATACATATATTACAAATCAACACTACAATGTAGTGTTCATTTGTAACATAATGGATTTCCATTCGAACAAGTAAAGATCCTTTACAATCTAAAAAAAAATATATAGTAATAGAGGAAAAACATTGACAAATTACCTAGATTCTTACTACTTCTAATTAAAAATTATAAAATTACTGTTTTGCTTTCAAATTAACAAGTGTTTGTTTCTTTATCTCTAATTCAGCAGGGCTTCCCTCATGAGGTCTTGCTGTTCAAGTTGCCATTTCACATCATTTTGACCTTTTTTTTAATTCCATGTCTGCAATGGCCAATTTTTTGTCCAGGAGGGAATCATATTTCTCTCCGATTGTTGAGGGTGTCAATTCCCTTTCGAGTTCTCAACATGCTGCTCTTGAATTCGCTCAGTCCCCAGCCTAATGTTGGTTGATTCTGTCATAAAAAATATTATGTTTCTACGATATATTTATGTTTTCCAAAATACCTTACCATATCAGTAGTTTTGATTTCATCGTCACAATTATCAGGTTCCATTGGCACATTGATTGAATCCTGTGAATAATAGATTTTTGATGAAGAGAATAAATCGAGCTACAATTTTCCGCACATCCATGTTTCTGTTGCTGTAAAATTTTTCAAGTGAATGCACCTCTCTATACCTCGATTCTGAACATGAAGAATTGAATTCATTGGCTACAGCTTTCCAGGCCTTGTTCTTCTCATCAACACTGACACCGTCAGTTTTCTTGCATTCAATAATGTGCTTATATTTATGCACAAGGCTTAAAAGCAGTTGCTTCTCAGTTTCAGAAAAATTAGGGATACGGGTCTTCTTTAAAATAGTTCTCTACGAAAATAACAGTTTTCAATAGAATTCACTACGATAATTGTGTATTATATTATCTTATAACTTTCCATTCCAACGGTGCAAATGGGCATTGGTACACTGCTTGTGATTCCAGGAAGAAATCGTTTTACCCATAGATAACTCTACTACCGTACTACCTAGTAGAATTATATATGGTTTTACATCCCTCGTGATCCAAGCGCTAGCTAGTGGCTGAGCGAGGGACTACGACCGTGGGGACCCGTAAGCGACTCAACTCAACCATAGAGTTTCCGGACCTGTGTATAGGACCGTGTTATAGACCCATTGCACTATTATCTGAGATCTGCAATCAACATCGAACTCATCGAATGCATAGAGAGCTCCAAAACCGAGAATGACCGGTAATATGGCTTTCATCAGCAGAGATCAACAAGAGACCTGCTTGCCTACGAAACACATGTGTGACAGAAGTCTATTGAAAAACATGATGAATCTCTAGCTGTAGCATTGGATATCTCCAAAGCATTTCACAGAGTCTGGCACCAAAGTCTTCTTGAGAAATATGGTTTGCCGCCTCAACTTTGTCGCTTACTATCGAGTTTCCTCTCAGATAGATCACTCCATGTAGTGTTTGACGGAGTATCCTCCGATATAATGGCCATCAACGAAGGTTTTTCACAGAGATCTGTCTTGGCACCAGAGAGTTCGGATTCCAAAAATACGCTGAAGCTCTTGAATTATATCCAGAAGAGAGCTATTCTTATGATTGATGATGTCACACATACGGATTCCATTGATCTTTCTGGAACATCGTAGAAAAGTGGGAGATCTCTCACTGTTCTATAGATATTTCCATGTTCGGTGTTTATAAGAAATCCCGTTTGTTGTTCCACCTCGAGCGATTCCAGATAGGCGGACCAGACAAGCTCAAGCTAGTCATTCCTTCATTATCAAGCTCGATACCTGTTGAACTTCTTCCTACCAGACTTAATTTTTTTATCGGAGCCTCTCTTCCATCGTTTCTCGCGCTGGGAGACGTCACCCAGCTCCTCCAATCACAGCCTAGCTCTCATCAGCTCGTCGCCGGCACGTAACAACATCATATTATGTCCTCGTCTATAACATTAAATAAACGAAATAAACGACCAATCACATTGCACTAAAATTTTAAAAAGAGTAAAATGGAGGCTCCGGCAGACCTGGTATACTTTGACTATGCTTTCAACCCCTTCCGATCATTTCCGCATTCAATTATTTTAACTCTTCTGTCGACGTCATTACGAACCCATTGCACAAGGTTTCATCGAAATTCATTTCGTAGAACGCAGATAAGACGTGACCATTGACTGGAGTCTAGATGCTTCTAGTCTATTTATCTTAGACTAAAATTTTAGAATATCAAGATCCTACTGCAATTATAATATCTGTGATATCGGTTATTTGCAACTTTCCGACACATATTGTTCTATGACAATTTAAGATCCAGCTTAGATTTCCTTGACTCACGGCTGTTTCTCTGAGGTTAATGAAACTTAACTTAGTAGTTAATGCTAACCAGAGGGATGAAAAGTGGCTTAATATTGTAAAAGATAATGATGGGGTGTACTGGTATCAGGGTTCATATTGTAACGAAGCTCTAAAATATTGAATAATTATTTAATGGGAAACACGTAGATTAGTTGTAAATTTTTGATTTCGTTTATATTAGTATTTCGAATTGATAATTCCGAATAATTATGTTGTGGTATAGGAAGATATATAGTACCGAGCATTGACATCCGTGTAGTTCAAGTGTCAGATTTGCATACGGTTCCATTCATAAGTCGCGTATATTTTGATTTCATTCAGAAACGTGCATATTTCGTGTCAACAAAAGATATCGGAACAGATGTAACCATAACAACGGCACAAAATCGAGGAACTGGTGAACCATCATGAGCGCGAAATGAGCAAAAAGGGGCTCGGCTGGAGCTGGTGTAGGTGACTTGACCAGAACCTCGATTGGTATCAAAGAACGTCTCGCAAGCGTTGAAGAATTATTGTCAGCGAGACAGTGCTAAAAGACAGCCAGAGCGATCATTCCAGAAACAACCAGTTGTGCCGCCAAAAGTAAGTGTTCCGCCAGTTACCATTCAAGTATTATGTAATTTTGCTAATTGATAGATGAATGGCTATTTTTAATAATACTCACATGACTATTTGTTTGCAAGGCTATAATAAGGAAAATAGCCTGTTTGGACCGTTTTCTTAACAATTATTGTTTCTGAGCTTCCTTGTGCTTCCCCCGTGTCGGAATAAATTATTATAATACAGAGAGAATCAAATATTTACTTATGTTCAAGCTATAAATAAACCTATTATTGGGAAGTTCCGTGTTTATCTAAATTGACTTTCTGCAACAGCATTTAAGTAGTCAAGAAGTAACCAAGTATTAATTGCAATTAAAGCCTGCAATTCTAATACTATTCAGTCTGCCCTATTGACCCCTGGTTACTTACTTCACTGAGACTACCCTGGCACAAGGCTATCCATAGATAGCACAGTGATACGCTTTGTGGTAAGGGCCCTAGCAGAAGTCCTTAACGAGGAGTAAACCTTCACAAAAATCTGGAGCCCGAGAAACCAACATAAAAGTCAATCGGATTCAAATCTGGTAGACTTGAAGGAGTATTGAAGCCGTAGTGAGTAAAAATTGTCAAAAAGTAACAAGGTATGTCACAATATATCCTGTATATTTACTAAGTAATATTTATCCGAACGTAATCTTAAACTTTAATCTTTTTTTATTATCCACGACATCAATATATTTCATCAACTAATATAGTGGACAATAGCACATACGAAAATCTCTTTCAAAACTTTTAAGATAACGGTATATTCAACGTAAATGTGGTCGTTATTATAAAATAAATGTACCTTCTTCAGATCATATAAATGTTCGTGCAAGAAGCTTTACCTCTGGAAAATATACGAGAGACGGACATCGGACGGAAATGAATTTTCCTGGGCTCCCTACAGCGAATAAAGTAGATGAAAGGATGTCTTTAGCCAGGGATAAGGCGTCGAAACAAAGTCGATCTATATGTCCGAACTACATCATAGCGCTCGAACTTCTGTTTCAATAAGATTTCAATTCTGATAAAACTACAATTCTTGAAAATTAATTAAGGTTTTAATGTAATACAAACTGTTGTTAAGCTTTCTGTCGTAGTTTCATTAGTAAATTCTGGAGGATATTCCATGAAGTCCACCTATTTTTACATCCCTTACTATACATAGTATCTCTATATATAAAATTTCCGGATTAACGCTTTTTTTTTCATACTTCCGACTACACAAGAGGGAAACCTAGAATGTTCAAAGAACAACGTGTGAGCCATTGGTGGACTGTTGGGAGAAGAGGAGGAAATGTTTGGGGTGATGTGACTATGAGGACCACTGATCCTGGACCAATTGCGCCATCCTTGGAGAGGGACTTGCATAGACTTGCCGTCGACGGCATCTTATTGATGCCCTCACAGTAGGTACACTACAAGTATTGGAACTCCTTAGAGCTTTCTTGTAGTCTTTTTGCGCAACCTTAAAGGACTCCCAGTCTGAACTAACTACGCGAATTTCTCTTCGCTTTGTTGCTTTGTTTTCTCACCCGTTTCCTTCATTTGTTGCCGTCTCTCTTGTGTTTAAGAGGACAGCTCGCTTCTTAGTTGGAGGTCAGTGCCGTGCTGATTCCACACACTGTAGCATCAGCCTGTTCCGACCTCCTTGAAATGCAAGAAGGTAGGAGTCTACATAATATGTCTGTGGTCCAAAAGAGATGCCTCGACATATTCCATCTTCGGATCCAACCCCTTATAGCCCTGAAACTGAGGATTAGATCGATTACTTCCTGTCTGCGTGAAGTGAAATAGATAGGCGTCGATCCATTATGTGCACTTCTGATCGTATCTAGACTTTTTTTTGAAATAATGTCTGTGAGTGTGTGTGCATATGTGTATAACCCACTGTGGAGACGATTTCGCCTTTCCTATTGGTCTTATGTATTTGAAATTTTGCAGATCGTTTACAAGTGGTGAAAATAGGATCCGTATTGTTCTTGGGCGCGGTAACCCCGTTTTAAGTGGTATTTCTGACATCCATCTCCAGTTTTTCAGATGGAATTATATTATTTTATTGAACCATAAGGACAATTGTGTCTTTCTGCTTATAAATATATATCACACGTACATGTTTAATCCGCAAAAGATTCAAGTGACGTCATCGAATTGTAGAGATGCAGTCTATTTTTTTGTCCTTCTCTTTGTAGAAACTTCATTCTTCTTCTTCTACTAATCCAAGCTTCTTAAGGTATCCTTCCAAACGACAGTGCCGTCCCTTTAAGGATTTTCGTTAATATTCTAAGTTTATTTCCTCTTAGTTGATGCAGCCGTTAGATCTCTTCTGGTAATAGTTTCCCACAAGTATCTTAGCCTGATTCAGTCCTTGTAGTTATATCCAGTGATGCAATCTTTTGTTGTCTATTTCTTTTTTTAGTTCTTCCAATATTGTTCTGGCGCTTATCTCGCAGAAGGATTCAGGTACCAGAAATGGTGTTTCGACCCCTTTTCAGCAAGTTTGTTGCTTTTTGTCCGGAATCCATTAGAGGGTAACTGAATTGTTTTTGCAGTTAGGTGGGAGCTCAGCCCGTTGATCGCTGCTTAACTATCGGACATGTCGACTATTTCTTGTCTGCGGATGTTTCTTTCTATATTGAACTGGATTCATTCTTCTATAGCGTGAATTTCCGATTGGATACTGCTCGTGGATTCCTTCTGTTGATTTAGAGCCGTCAGTGTACCATTTAATGGCATTTTATCTTGGGGCATGTCCCATATTTGCTCCGTACTTACGTTTAGTGATTCCCTCTCAAGTCATTCCATATATGTTATCCTTATCGCAGCCGGTGGTCATGTTCTCATTGTACCTGTTATACATACACAGGCCATTCTTTGGATTTTCTATAGATTTATTTATCCTTGAACTCACCCAATTAATTCTATTACCCCAGACTACTGCCCCATATGTGATGATTGGTCTCCTCACTATTGCCGTGCACATTCACCCCTGGGTACTAGGGTTACATCCCCAGTTCTTTCCCGCAAAGTTCTTGCACACCATTCGGGATTTTGTGTTCCGAATAGACCATTAACCGAATTCATCAATTATAATTAATCAAAATTCTTGATACCTAGCCATATATTAATAAGTTAATCGGAATAAAACTTAATGATGACATTGTTATATAGTAAGTCGAAACTGGAATTACCAATTGATAAACAAAAATTGAAAAGCAAATGTTCTTTTCCAATCCACATTCATCATAAAAATGACGTTTGCTGAATTAAATTAAATACCCGAGTTTGAAAAACTACTACTTCATGATTAACTTGTTTGATTTTGCAAAATTACTAATAACAGGGAAATTATTCTCATCTGGATGTGCATAAGTTTTAAGCAATAGGTGCATGTGTAATATAATCTAATTCGGATCGAGTCTGGTTGTAGAATTCATAGACATTTCAAGTTTAACTGCTTATTATTTGTAGTGAACAACGCCAGATACATGTAGCATTAGGTCCATTACATAATGATTACAGGGCGTAATAGGTTCGTATTTCAAAGAGCTTGCTCGATACAATTTCTTTGTCATATCGTATATTGAAGTTATTCACATATCTTTCATTCGATATTGTTATGAAAGCAATTGAGGTTATTATGAACCATGTACAGAATATCCCATTAGAACATTCCCATAATTGGAAGCTGTTCGCTTTACAAGTAATTGCTTCGTATAGAACCGTCGTCCCGTATTAGACGGAATTTCTTAACAGCTTCAATCAGTGAGACACCAAAATTGAGGTTAAATTTGACTTGAACCTAGGTTAACCCACCAACATTTTTAGGCAAGGAAATCCATGAGTTAACCATAGTCATCTCATTCTCTGGTATGCTATGAGTTATCTGTGGATCGTGAGATGACATCGATTTTGACTTGAACTATAGTTTACTCCTGAGTGTTCCGAATTGGACATTTTTCTAGGAAACGACAATTTCTTGAGGAGGTAGAAAAACTAACGTACAAGTTACGAGCTCGACTTTTGTGAGAAAGTGAATACCGAAAACCGCATATCGATATCTTAATCTGTTTAAAAGGTTTTCGATTTAGTGCATTTTTGAGTCGTCTCCGTAACTTATTTATTTATAAATATTTTTTGTTTATGTAAAAACATTCTTGACCCCCTGTATGTTTTGGCATATTCGTTTTTGAAATAAATTTCTCTTTCTAAATATTTATCATACTTGGTACTTTTCTTTTTAAACTTTTATTTTATTGATTTTAAAAAATACTGTAGATTAATTTTGTAAATCTGGGGAGCCATGCGTGAAAAATATAACAAAATAACCTTATATAATAAAGTAATTTTTTTTTTTAGCGATTTATTGGTGGATGAATGGATTTAGAACAAACTTAATTGAAAACAAGAAAACTCATTAAATTGAACAGTACAAAATAATAAGAGCAAACACTATAACCTCAAAACTAAATTATTAAAATTATTTACAACATTCAAATTCAAATTGAGCACCATTTGAATCGAAGCATAAACGACTCCGCTTTGGGTGATTGGTCCATTATTCATTGACATAAACTTAACTGAAGAAATTTATGCAGAAATATTAGAAACTACAATATAACCAATGATTATACATGAAGTTGAAAACCAGATATGGATGGTAATCCAGAAACGGAGATCCTCCTCACTACAGGTGAACAAATGAAATCGTCTGATGTAATTTCTTCTATTTTATCACTAATAATTCATAACTCAAAATTTAAAAGTTGACTTTGAAACGCCTGATTGCATTTGGAAAATTAAAGCGTCAACATGTAAGTAATTAAATAACCTTTCTGACAAGGTATTCCTCAACCCACCTTTTCATTTGAAATCACTATGGGGTGGCTATGGGAGCCTAGGGTATGATTCATCCCCTATGATAAGTTCATCAAAATAAGTCTCCCTTGCATATCTGGAAACGGGTTTCAGCATCCTCACTTTCTCCTTTTTAAATTGTCACCCTATTTGAGTACATATAATTATCATGTATATTATTATGGTTGTAGTTATTTGGAATATACTGTAAGATCTTTCAGAAACTTACTTGATGTACACTAAATATTTTCGAGTTGATGTAAAATCATCGTGAATACTCATTGCAGTTGAAACAATTGAGAAGAAATAACAGGACTTTTCAAATTGTATAATAACCGGAAATGGTAATTTTTTCTTTTAAACATTGTACATTATGATAAAATATTAATGGTTTCATCAAAAATTTCTCGTAATTGTAATTATTTGTTTGATGGAATAATGAAACTTGATTCAGCTTGACCATGATATAGAACAATTCCCATTCTAACGAAGGTTGCACTCAACATAATTTCCTTCTAATTTTCTTCATACAAAAATCAAACAATCCAAACAGAACTATGTGGAGTCTAATTAATAAAAAAAAAGAATTTTCACTGAAAATATCACACACTTAAGAGCAGAAAGTTTCGATGATTATTTTTTATCAATTGCTCAAAAATATCTCAATCCATTCGAAGAAGTCATTTACACCCGATAAGCCTCTTACAAGATAATTTTCTGGCATATAATTCTTTTTCATTTTCCACAGTTTCATTTATTCAGATCAGAGAAATAATAATGATATTCAAAAATAGTTGCTCCAAAAATTTCTTTTTACTATTGAAAAGAAATATTGACCACATTGTATCACCGATCACAAAGTTGGTCAAAATGAATGTATAAAGGATGTGGGCATTTTTAATTGGAATTGGTGCGATGAGGACGATTTGTGCTATTATAATTAGTTTTAAAAAATCCCCTTTCAGACATAATAAGTCTTCTGATGATGGTCGTGAGACCGAAACGTACGTAAATAAAAGTGGTTATGTGAGCTATTTCCCGAGAATTTATGTATAATTATCTATCTATCTAAATGTTACTCCACCACACAGCAAGTAATTGAGAAACATTTAGTAGTTGCTCTGTCAACGACTGCAGTTCGTACTTGGCTGAAAGTGAAATATTCTTGTACAATACCTCTTAGTGTCTGTGTCACGTTTCACAAAACAAACCGATTATGTTGACTTTAGGGTTGAGTGAAAGGTCACTTTATGTTTTTTAGGGTATCAAGGAACACGAGGAAAAGGTTTATTAACTTTTCACGAGACAAGTTGAAGTCTCTATAATGGTGCTTGTTCCATGCTCATAGTTTGGCAAAGCAGCTAATTGTTCGATTCCATTCAAATTTTTTAATAGCCGAGTAAAATTGCATGTGAAATGGTTAATATCGAGTCTAGTACAGAACGATAAAATTGACGTGTTCCAACTGACGCATCTACTAGGTTTTTATATCGGGTATTGTTGTTACATTCATCATTCGATTGTTTCCATGTACTCTATTTTGCGGTTGCTTTATGAAACTGCGCACTCTATGGACATCATATATATCATGTCAAGCTACTCTATATCAATACACTAAAAGAGTTCACAACTATGGATACACAATAACATTCATACTATTAAAGTACTATAAGGGTCTTTCAGCTACCAAGTAGCCACCATCAGAGTAAACAAAATTTGTACAACTTGTAAGTATCTGTTCAAATACTATTTGGAGTCAATAATGCAAACAGGGGAGATAAATCCGAATTTAATAAATTCGTTTTTCGCTTACTCCTTCGATCCCTTTTAAAGTTAAACACATACATTTTGTTTTCTAATTTAGTTTACTCTGATGATGGCTACATAGTAGCTGGATGGTCCTTAGTACTTTAATAGTTTTTTTAGTGGATAAGGGTGGTTATTTCGTACTTATCAGTATTCTCTGTATCAGTTAAGCTCATATCGAACTACTTAATGAAAAGAATGAAAATACAACAGAAAAAATGCATACTATGCAAATTCTTTTGATTAGTCGAAAAATATGTCTAGTTTCATATGGAAATTGTTAATGAATTGAAACTGTTTATGATAGTTTCTATGACGAATCATATTTCGGGAAAGCATACGAATTTAGTATGCAGCGATTTGTGGGAAAGTGGGAATTAGGTATCAATGAAAATAATTACTTAAAATACTCCACGATTGAAACCGTTACTTTGTGATAGTTCATTAACCTAATGAATTCCAAACGATCCATTAAGCCATATTTCACATAAAAAACAGCCTTTCATTCTATAACATAGAGCGTTTTCAGAGCCTGTAATCAGATAGATTTAACAATAGAATCAGGTAACAACAAACAATAGCACTTAATAAAGGTTTTGATAAATAATTTATATCACGCACATATTTGCGATATCTCTCAGAAAGACATCAACCAGGTCAACATCCAGACCTCAAAACAAACTTTCTGATTTGATATTAAATTTAGTTTATAAGTAAATACAGTTTCTATATAGGCCGATCAGGTCGTTCAGTAAAAATCAGATTTAAAGAACCTTGTAGATCCTATCTATGATTTACAAAAAAACAATTTCACGTTTTTGAACCATTTAATCGATGCTAAGTGTGTACATAGGGCTGGAAGTTAGACCCATCATTTGGCAATACCACATTAAAGATCTATCACGGTTCAGAGTTCGGGCGAAGTAATGATCCCTTAGATTATTTATAACATATGTAAATACTTTACAGAAATATTGAACAGCTGGGGCAACATTATTCAGATTATAATAGAGAGTAGCACACATATTGTTCTTGGGAAATACCAAAAAATGCGTACCTGTCATGTGGACACACACTTCTTTCAATAAAATATCAATTATGTTGAATTTGAGTACAGGATATGTAAAGAGATCCAGAACTTCGCTGTTCGACAAAAAAATTAAGTCTGGTATGTAGGCAGGTCTCGAATATAAGAGTGAAGTGGTGATTAGTCTAGTCCGCCTATCTGGAATCTCTCGTGGTGGAACAACAAACGAGATTTCTGAAGAACACCGACCATGGAAATATCTATAGAAAAGGGAGAGATCTCCCACCTGTTTACGATGTTCTAGAGAGGACAATGAACTCGTAAGTGTGATATCATCAATCAAACGAATAGCTTCAGCGTATGTCTCGCTCCTCTGGCTTCAATGTTCCATACAAAATAACATAGTTGATAACAATTGATTTTTTTTGTTTTACAAAATTTAATATGATTCTATAAATATCATGCTATTTTATAGAATTCTCTATTTACCTTAATATAATAAATTTTACTCAACTTTACATTGGAATAAATATGTCTTTGAATAAACACGTGTAGAAAATTGTGATCGCTGTGTCTATAGTTGAATCTGCCTCAGGTATAGAAGGTATACTATGTAGAGAAGAAAAAAAAAGAGAGAGAGTTGGATTGGAGCGAATAACAAATAGTCTATTCAATTATGTCGCATTACTATTTAGTTTACGATAATTAGAAGTTATTATAACTGAACACGTGTTGTCGAGGAAAACAGATAATTGATATTTTTTTGTAAACAATAAAAATTATTATCTATTTTTATAAAAATTTAAATGGTCGTATCATCTAATTTATATTTTTGTTTCCTTGGATAAGACTTGGCATATTTCTTAAAATCACTAACACACACTGGTGATAATCTAGTTCTGAGAACAAATTAAAGACAAGAAGAAATAACTAGAAATGATTAAATGATTTTTTTTACTAACAACGGTGTTCACATGAGGGCATTTTTAGAGCACTGTAAGTAATTTTTTTGTTCTTAAAATGTTTCTTAGTCTGTAAATTACTTATATTCGATTATTAGTCATTTCTGATTTAAGACAGTAATTTTCGCAAGAGTCACAACATGTCATAATCGATACTAGTATACTTCCACTATTTCGAGGTACGAAACACTAAAACAACGGAACGGATTGGTTTTCGAAATTCTGAACATCATCGGTACGCGTCTATAAACTTATATCCAATTGAAGATCCTTATAGTTCATATTGCCCAGTTAGAAAAGCTCAGTTCAAAGTTCAAAGGTCATTATGTATTTGTATATCAGAAACTGTATATTTTCGTTCCGTCCTTTATACAAGTGCATTAACCGGCAGCTCGCCAGTGGGTGCCACGTGTACATAATGGCCGTAGATATTGCCACTAAAACGTTATTTTATACAAATTTTATCATTTTTAAGTAAATTTCGGTAGACGTTCGGCTGTTTTCATGAAGACTGCCAGTTGTCGACACCGTGTTCTACAGAATAGATGACTGTCGTTTATATGGTATAAAAAGGTTGGGCTATCTCGCGTTTGCTTTATATATTTACCTCATCACACCCTACCTGCATAAACTTCACCTCGCCATTTACGATTATGTTGATGTTCACGTAATGGAACCTACCCCATTTTTTTTAAGAGAAACGATATTTAATGCCATTTGTTCGATCCCCCATAAACAGTGGAACAAGCAGGAAAATACAAAGGAAACCTTTGTTTCAAAAAATAATTACGGCCAATACCGTGTAGTATAGGAACATAATCCCCATAAATATACCTTGTTTCTATTATTAATAATCACCGCAGGTAATAATGTTTAAATAAACATCGTGAACTTGAAGCAGCCACGTATGTTTATACTAGGTGAACTATGGCATTATCACTTAGATGATTTAGCAAAAAATTTACTAGACCTCTATGTTATTTGGTAAATGAGAAAACAGCTTTTATTGCCTACTTCGCGTACATTGAATCTCGTCTAAAATAAGGCATACTTGTTTGGGGAAATTCGTCAGAAATCAAACGAATATTCAGACTTCAGGAGAAATGCTTACGAAACGTACTCCTGTTGTCAAAAACTGACAGTTGCAAGAAATTTTTCATTGATAAAAATATACTCACTATAACCGGTCTCTATATTTATGAATCCGTTATATTTATCAAAATAAATCCCGAGCTCTTCGAATCTTGCAATATAGAGCATTCGTATGATACAAGAAATAAGAACAATTTGATTAGAGATAAGGCTAAATATTATTACCTACATCCAGAAAAATATGTCATACAACATACTGAAAATTTATAATAAAATGCCAAGTTTCAAATAAGGAGGAAAGTCTCAACAAAATAAAATTGTCTTTAAGAAACTGTTAAAAAAAAGCATATTATAATCTAACAGAGTTTCTGAATGACAATAATTGCTTTATATGATTTTCTTTATAACATAAGTTTTTATTTCTACATGTCTTAATGTTGTTACAGGAATTTAGAAATCATAAACTGTTTGTATTGTTATATTGCTACGTCCCAAGTGATATGTGTTTCTTAATTATTTTGATGTTTCAATCATAGTACCTAGCAGTCAAAAGGTCAATGGTATAAATATGAACAATACTCTACCAGGATTGTTATTGTATAGTTTAAACATGATGTCTATTTTTTTCTGGAATAAATTCTCGATGAGTAATCGATTGCCGTAACACTTAATATCAATTTTGTATAATATGATTTCAGTTCAAGCACTACGGATTTATAATTCAAACCGGTATATAACAAGGTTTAAAGTAAACACCACCAGGACCCAGATGAAATTCATATTTGACTATTTCCTGAAGAGCTGATTGCATCTGCGGTAGCTGGATCCCTCCAGGCGGTTTACATCGACATCATTCTAAAGGGTTAAAGAGAGGAAGAGAGTTTATTTGATATTAGACTTAAGGTAGATTTACCGATGTCGAGATTGCTATCTGCAAACTTAATACGCACTTCGACACAAAGGGTATACGTATTCTCACCAATTCTACCAATTTTCTTAGATAATAGTACCATTAAATAATAATGCATTGCCCAAATCTAAATTATGCAAGATGAGGGTTGGAATTATTCGACGGTATCTGAATTTAAAATTAATATAATTTAATAACTAACTACACTGCAGTATGTTAATATACCTTGAATTTAATTTGAAACTGAATTATCTTGAGGTGCTTGAGGATTTTAGAAAACCATTACAATGTAATTTGTAATTCACATTACATTGTAGGTCATATTGGTTGTTAGCTCCTCCCAATACATTAGGATTGTCTATGCTCGCACATGTAGGTGTGAGCTATTCGCATTTTACGATGTCCATGATGATTTTGAGAGACTACCTATATTTTATTCAGTGATTGATGATGAGTGGATAGTTGGTAGTTCCCATATGTAGAACGACCGACTATACCCCCTTCTTTTGCGTAGTGGCGACAAAGCTTTCTACATTGTTAGCGAATAACATGCTTTACGAATGAGTATTCTTATTTTTATTTCGAACTTACTTTTCGAGATTAAAGTATGCAGATGAAGGCAATTTATTGAATATTTTTAGGATGGGGAACTCAAAGTTTGGACCTTGTGCCATGATCGTGATTCTATAAATAGTCACGATTTCTCGATTACGGCAGACACAACAGCATCAGATTTTGGTAAATGCTTCTCTCCTAACCTATAAAAATACAATAGAACTATTGCAAGTGTATTATAACGTAGATAACGTTAGTATTTTTTCCATTATTGAACTGTTTTTTCTTTCATAACAACTATTTCAAAGTATATATACTTTTAAGGGTCAATTCTTCCAATGACAAAAAATCTCAGAAAATCTCAGGATTCAGAAGGTAGTATTCCTGAACTCCAGTAGTTTCAACAATATCTCTCTGATTATTAAATTTCGGTGTTTGATTCAAGGAACATTAGATTGGTATGTTAAACAATCGAAAGGTTATAGCTATGTTGAAGAGTTACGATATGATTTACGAGCTTACCCATTGCAAAGAGAGAAGAAAATACATTTGTAGCAACGAAACCCTTAACATTTTTTTTGTGGTTACTCAACTCTCAAATTCTCAGACGTAATGATCCCATTTCCCGTTCATTGGCCACATCTTAACCTTCTTATTGTTTTGGCACATAATGGTGGTGATTTCGATTACTAACTTATACTAAAATTTTACCATATTTGAATGACATTCTAGCAAGGTAATTAGAGATTTTATCGGCTGATAGACTATTGGAAGGTGCTTCACGTTCAGCTTTCGAACTGTTTCAAGGGGCAACTATTAAATTGGATTGTTAAACAATCAAATCGTTATAGCTATGTTGAAGACTCATGATAGATACTGTGAAAATTCTGTAGCATTTTTGTAGTTAATAAACTCTACAATTCGACTTTTGGGTTTAAATATTTCATGAATTTGAATATATCACAACTAATCTGCAAATAAAATATCAAGATTAGTTGATAACGTAACAGATAGAAAAAATGTAATTTTAGCATTGACATGCTTTTAAAAAAATTTGGCTGAATTCTGTGTTTAAATTTTTGAAGCCACAACTGAGTTGAAAACAAAAATTAGACCCAGTTGAGTATTGAAACGTAAATAGTAGTATTTATTTTTTCCGAGGAATGAACAGTTGAAATGACCACACCTGATTAAAAAAAAAGCTTTTTTTTCACAACTAATATACAACAACAAAGCAATTTATCCATTAGTTTTCAATCTGGAATACTATAATGTTAATTTTTACTTTTTGTACGTGGAAAATTCGAATTTTTGATCGGGAAAACTTGATTGAATTAAATGAATTGAATATTTTTTAACTTATCCCAAACTGATAATTATATGTATTATTAACTTATTAGTTAATTAATAAGATAAACATAACTTTTTTTGGTGTCAATTGAATTGGTCGTAGCTATACCAGGAAGCATTTGCACACGCATGTTTATGGATCTTGTTTGTTGGGCAGTATAACAGAAGAGAAAGCGCCCAGCTCGATTGTATGAATTCACATCTTGTGATTGGAGAAACTCTCCCTAATATACAACATAACTAAATTCTTTTTCAGGAAACCGTAGTACATAATGTTTCAATATGGAAAAGATAAAAAATGGCAGCGGGCTTTTTTGGATTAGTCCATATTTCATTATAATTATAAATTTTCTCATAAATCAGTCAGCAGTTACTATGTGCTTAATAACGAGAATACTCAGCGTGTAGTGATGTATGATATTATTCAGTTAAATTTTACACACAAACATTACAGTTGTTCATATTCCATACAATTAACAAATGTATATTTGCTTAGATGCACTAAAGCTTAACTTCAATGCTTTGAATGAACGTAAAAGTAAATCACATTAAAGTCCCACACATAAGTGATTGAAGAGGTTTAAAAATAACGTAGAAGGAAGAGATAACAAAACAGGCTGAAGCCTTACGAAAATAAATTGGTTAGATAAGTGCTCCAGAGACTCTTTGAATAAATTTTAAGTGCATTCAAAGTACAATGTCCTTTCGAAATCCCCTAGGGACTGGAATAAGGGATAAGCATCAAGAAGAAACCGCAATTAATTCAGAATTCTGTTAAGAAACCGGGTGAGAATGTTTTATTTTTTAGTTCTTTCCAAATTCGAGAGACAATTATCATACAGCTATTCGCAAATAGCTGACAATAAATTAATAATTATTCTTGACCCAGGTATGAATTATATATAAATTCTCGGGAAATAGTTCACACTAGCACATATGCTTATTATTATCGCATGTATGTAAGTTTCGGTCTCACGAACATCATCAGAAGACATCATTTCTAAAACGGGATTTCTTAAAACTAATTGTATCAACACAAGGCGTCCTTATCATATCAATTTCAATTAAAAATGGCCACGTCGCCGAAACAAACAGAAACACGAATAATCGAAATGTGACACATTAAAGTTTTAAGTATATGAATACGTATCAAGAATCCACTGCTTGGTAATTTCTGTATACGACTGAAACCAAGAATCATAACGCTCGAGTATCCACTTCCGAACCAGATGTTGAACCTTAATATAAAAAGGTTGTCAGACCTCATTAGAAATATTGCTATTTGAGCATTCTACCTAAAATATACTTTTAACATTATAAAGACGCATGTAGGAATTTGCAAGGGTTTTAATCAATTAAATTACTATAAATCTGACTTAATAACTCAATATCTGTTCTATCTTGTACTTTACTTATGGTCATACATTCGATTTTATGAATATAGTTTAGAGATTCCTGTGTAAGCCCCATTGTAATCTAAACAATTTAATTTGTATACTGTGTGGGTATATTCATCTTTAAGTATTAAAGGTTTTAGATTTAAAAAATATTTACCAACAGTTAGGTTTATGCGCAACATTTATATCATACTTTTTTAAACATTTTATAATTTTCTCCGGAATGTATGGTATGGTAATGTTATAAAATTATCTGTATTAAGCTGACAATAAATGAAAATAGTTTGTCTCTTGGTACATAATATAAAGCTTGCTTGGAAGGATTGTCAACTCTCGAGTCCTAATTAATCTCTTACGCCCTTTTCTGAATGAGATTTATGACACGAATTGAATAATTATTTTATGTACCAAATTCTTGGATTTTATAGTGTGCTGTGTCGTTCTTTGAAATAGGGACGTCTTGATAAGCCATGGAACAACGACATTTTAAGAGGTGCCTAAATGGAGTAAAGAAGCCAAACGAATGTAAAAACGTTAGGAAGATCGCAACACAAATCGCTCTAGACTCGAGACGAATTAGCAGGCTAACCGGCTAGCCATTTCAAAATATGGGCAGAGCTCTAGCTCAGTAACTACCAGGTGGCACAGCATCTAGGCAATATGGCGATGAACAACAAAGCAACTGAGGAAATTTCGTTTCTGTTTTTGCATTGTTTAGTACGTTATTAGGATGCTTCAGACATTTATTGTGTAGTTTAGAGAGATTTTGATAAACTGCCTTGAAATACCAAACATGGGGGTCATTCTTTATGATATTTTGAATTCTATTAGACAGAAGTACATCCCATAAAGAAGGAGAAGTTGTGCAGCGGCTTGGAAGAAGACACAAATATCAAATTTTTGTGTTTGCAAACGTATTTTTTTTTAGAGATTTGAAGGAGTGAAATGTGTTTGTTCGTGTAAAGCAGGAATCTCAGTGTTTTGAAAACTTATTGTTGCAACTTCAATTTATGTAGGTATCAGTTCAACTATTTTCAATAACGTACAATACGTACAATTTTCATATTATTATCATTGGGAACGACAACTTGGAAGCTGAATTTAACAAATAGTAAATATACCTCGCTGTTTTTAGGCCCAGAATTGTGTTTTTTTTTTAGTTCAGTTCAAGCTTGCCCTGAAGGCGACACAACCTTTCAAAGAAAATACTGGAGTATCAATAGATCGCTATCGAAACATTATTGCTTACTTACATGTAACATTTTTCTATGGAATTATTATCTACAGATCTAGAGAATGATTGTTCACAGAAATTTAATGACAAATTAATTGTTCTTGTATAATTATATCTCATATCTCGTATCCATAACTGCCTGTGTATTAGAGCAAACATGAGAGTTGCGATAAGAAATTTAATTAGCGAAAACCTTTTCTACTGATTGCACTCTGATTGTTATTTACGTTGGAGAGTTTTTGTTATTACAAATACAACGATACTCTACTTCACTAATGAAGCTAATTCAATTATGATACTTTTGCTTTTTCATCCACAGTAAATTTGTGTTCATACTCGGGTTTTGTAGGTTCTCTCGATGCTCCGCTATAGATTAACTATTCATCTAATGTTCAATCTATTAGTATTGCTATGAGGTTGACAATTACTCTGACAGTACTCAGGCAATGACAGCATTCCAGTTCTTATATATTTCAATATGTTACGTTTTCGTGGTATTTTGGTTCTTTAATACTACTAAAAATAAAATAAGATTTTTTCTCGTTTACGTTTCGATATTTTATTTATATCTCTATCTCAAAAATTGTCATGTTAATTAGTGTTTCCATGTAATATTGTTTTTTTTTAAATCCGATTAAAACTGTAGAAAACATTGTATCGGTTGGATGTGAAAGAATAATGTATGGCTAATTATCAAATTGATTTAGTTGAAATGGATTTAATCTAGTTTAAGATAGCTCTATGGAATTTTTATTTCAAAACTGTCACTGTCATAAATGTAACAATGTCAGATAATAAAATATATTTTAGGTTGAATTAAATATAGGCAACAGAAAGTGGTAATTCAAAATATCTGAATTTGGTCAAGTTTGATTCGGATTATTACAAGGTTTTGGAAGATTATAATCAATTTTGTTATTAACACAATTGTTTCTTTCAATTTGGATACTTTTTAATATTAAACGTTTATCATTATTTTTCTCGACATTAAAAATTTTTGAATAGTTTTAGTCAAATGAATGGTTTGTTTCTTTTATATGTTTACTATGTGCAGAGGATGAATTCTTTGTATATTTTACCCTATCAATCTTTTATCAAGGTATTGGGAAGATTGGCCGATGTATACTTTTCCACAATCTTTACAGGGGATGGAATATACAGTGTGTTATCTTTTAGAAAGGTACGTCGCTTTTTGATTTAGCAAAAAAACTTTTCTGGTTTAAATAGCTTTTATGACATATATGTACATCATAAGCTATATTGCTCAATATTTCAGAAAGACCATTCACATATGGTAGTGATATGTAATGTTTTTCTTTTGATCTATCATTACTGGTATTGATTTTACTTGAGGAGTAATAAAATTTATGAATTTTGTCTATGGTTATAGAATTGACTAAATTAATGGGATAACCATTCTTCATCAAAATGTCTTTTGTTTTTTCAATCGATATAGTTCTTAGTTCATGAGGACTTAGTTTAATAGCTCTATCTATCAGATTTATAATAGCATTCTTCTTATATTTTTTTAGGTATATCAGAATTGTATATCTTCCTGACCAAGTAGGTTTGCTGTACCATTTAGTTAGAATTTTGTTTTTATTTCATTATTATTTTCAGTTTCAATTGTGAATTGTAATGTATGGTTACAAGAATTGAAAGAACTAAAAAATTCATCACATTTATCTATTGGGATGGCAGCGATACAATCATCATCATATAGTTTGATGAACATTATATTATAATTTAATGGAGGTATTACTTCTTCTTCAATGATTTCCATGACTATCTGAGCTATGTTACTTGATATTGGAGAACCCATCGCGCAACCATCTAGTTGTTCAATATATCTCTTATTGTACTTACACGGAATTGTGGCCAATTAGGCAAAGAATCCTTAAACTTGTTTATATTTACCCAGAAAATTTTTCAGTCAGTTCTATTGAAATATATGATAACAGGGATGCTGTCATTGAATGAGTACTGTTAGAGTAATTGCCAACCATAGCAATACTCATAGATACACTCCTCAATACAAAACGATTGAACTTTTGTTGAATGTGCGTGAATAGTTGATCTATAGCAGAGTATCGAATAGCATTGTGTTCATAAATAATATACTATCCTTTAAGAGGTTTAAATTTACAAAAATATAAGACTCTGACGGAACCAAAGTGGTGTAATTGGTAAACACGCTGAACTAGACATCCAGGAATGTGGGTTCGAATCCCGCTTATGGTTCAATATTTTACGTTTATTCATCTTTATTACCATTTTGTTTCATTTCTATAATACTAATAATAAAAAGGTAAATGGTTCCATGTAAAAGATTTTCTTTAATGGTACAAATGTGTCATTATTTTGTTTGTTTTCAATACTCTCCGAAGGTTGGAAATGTTGCGAAATCTATGAATATTAGTGTTGCCCAAAATCGGTCTTGGTCTTGCAGTCTTGGTCTTGTTCTTGCATTTTTGCAAGACCAAGACCAAGACCGCGTAATTTTAGCAAGACCAAGACCAAGACTGACCGTTGCAAGATTTGAGCAAGAACAAGACTAAGCCTGCGAGACTCTTGCGTCTTGCAGTTAGGACTGAGTGTCGTTTCAGGGAGCAGACAGGCTTAATTTATGATACAAGAAATTGACACATAGAAAACAAACGAAACAAAATAAAAGAAAGTACTAGTACATATAATTTTGAAGAAGAAAATAGGCAGAAAATAGGAAGACCTAAAGTACAGATATAAATGACTATCACTGCATTTTCGTTGAAGGGAAAATTTACGCAGTCCGAATAAGTAAATGAAAAATAATATATTAAATATAGTATGAAAATAAATGAAAATATGAATATAATAAAAACGAAAAATAACCTATACAGAATAAGGCGTAATAAAATATGTAATATTTTACGGAGAAAATGTTTATTTTCTTAATATTTCAGAAGTTACAGGCCGAAAAAGAGTCTTACAAACTAATTTGAAATCTAACTTATAATAATAAGGTAGGTATAAGAGCGAAAAGCAGGACGCTACAATGTCATGCGTCTGTACGCCGCATGCGGCATCCTTTGATTCGCGGCGGCATCCTTCAATGAGAGCCGGCACGTGCCAAGGCGGCGCGGTACTAAGCGAATGGACTAAAAATAATAGTATTTATTTCAATTCCAGTCATTCCCAATTGGGCTTTGCTTCGAGTCTAATGTAGTAATTGTTTTTACTGTTCTCGAAAAACTTATCACGTTTACAATTTGACATGAGTGACGAAGATTCAAATAGTTCTAGTCGGAGTAGTGAGAATTGGAGTTATAGATGTAAAAGACTCTGCTTTGTGTAAATTGTGCCAACATGGAAAGGTTGAAATAATAATAAAAAACAGAAACACTAATAGGTAATTGCGAGACGTGCGAGACTCTTGCTGCAAGACCAAGACCAAGACTGGGAGCGCAATACCAAGACCAAGACCAGGTGTATTGGCGCAAGACCAAGACCAAGACTGGCTAAGTCTTGTCTTGTTCTTGCATTTGGGCAACACTAATGAATATTGTATTCAGGGATCGCTCTTGATAATTGGAATTTACAATTTTTTATCTTGCTTGTTATGAAGCATTGCCATTGTAGCAATGAGGTTATTTTTTACGATAGGTTTGGAATTTTCCGAATATTTGAAAATATGAAAGAGATATTTCATTTTTGAAACGTCCTGGTTTCGATCTCGATTGATCCAGAGTATCATATTCGATTTTGATATGTTACCTTTATCGTTTAGATGATTTTTTTTTAAAATCGACTATATGAGCAATTGCTAAATCGAAACTTTGAAATGATTAGGTGAATCCTGTGGAATTAAAATGAATCTATTTATGTTCGTATGTGTATTCATATTTGCCAGCCATCAAATCTAGTTCTAATGGGTTTCACTAACTAATTCTTTATCCTTCTCCGGTGCCTGGTTCGGAAAATTATGAGAGGACATACAAAATGATTTGACGGTATTTAATCATCATATTTTAAATTTCGAAGAAAATTGAACTTAATATGGAACCAATTAATTTTCACAATAGTGGTGGTTCCAATTTTTTAATGAACTTTTATTAGTTGGAACTAAACTGATAGAAATAATTAATTTATAATTTTACAGAGTTATATAAATTAATGGAACACATTAAAGTGAACAAAAAGTACAGTACTGTAATTCTATTATTCTCCTGTTTTAATTATCGCTTTGTAGCAGCTTCACGAGTCGCGATTAGTCAGATATTAAAATTCTCATTAGTGGTTATATCGGATTTGAATAAATATACCCATACAGTTGGACATATATTTAATTAGAATTGAAATTTATAATATATGATTATTAACGAATCACCGGACGTTATTTGATCATTTAGTAATATTGAAATTAATTGGCGGCTAAACTAATACGCAACTAGTGAAGGTAATATTTCAAACCGTATGTAAAATAAACTCTTCATCTATCCAAATTTGTAAACTATAATTCTTCCATTATTTTGTGGTGAACGAGATCGAGTTTCATTGTAATATATCAACAATTCTGCATACATATAGATAACAATTGAAATTCCGTTTTATAATATCAATATTCAATAGTTACAGCAAATCCAACAAAATCATCCATGTTGAACCGATGCCAATGAAAAATCTAAGATCTATCTTGAATAATGTAACATCACATCTTAACACTAATCTTTATAAATACGAGGTGAAAAGTCCCTGAAAAATGAAACAGTATAACGTGTACCTTGCGACTTTTCGGTAAAGTGCTGATTTCAAATGCTCGGGCGCCAGATTTTCTAAAGGTTAACTCCTTTTTGAAGACTTCTGCTAGGGTCTTCACCACAAGGCTTGTCACTATGCTATCTATAGATAGCCTTGTCCCTAGGGTAGCTACAGTGAAGTATAACCAAAGTCCATTGGGCAGAAAACAGTATCAAAATTGTAGGCTTTAGTTACAATTGATACCTGGTTAAAACTTAGCTCGTTTGAAGATGGAGCAGAAATAATTTAATAAAACAGGGAATTCCAAATATTAAAATATATAATGATTATTATAAGTACACTTTCGGAATAATAAATAAATAAATAAATAAATAAATAAATAAATATTTCTTTATTGCTATTATAAAAATTTTTTTTTGACAAAACAACATTTTTTGAGCAAACATCAGAACACAATGTTAAATTTAGACATAAAAAAAGTAAAGACAATTAAATATAGACATATCTACGTAAATAAGGACTTAGAATTAAGAAATTCGTTCACCGTGTAAAAGGAATGTTTTAACAGTTCTCCCTTGATTTTATGTTTAAAAAGTTTTATGTCAGAAATAGATCTAACAGAAACTGGCAAATGATTGTACAATTTAAATGGCATAATTAAATCACTATTACTTGTAATGTGATGAGGAAGTAAGATTTTATCTTTATCTCTTAAATTATAATCAATGCTTCTATTTGAATAAGTAATAGAATTACTCAAATATGATTTTATGTAAGTTAAACAAGATAATATATATAAAGATGGTACTGTCAATATATTTAAATATTTAAAAAGACTTGTACAAGAATCAGTAGGTTTTTTATGAAGCATAGTTCTGATTATTTTCTTTTGTACAACAAATAAATATCGAGCATTAGGTGAGTTACCCCAACAAATAATGCCATAGTTCAATATAGACTGTATATGTCCAAAGTAATAAACTTTTAATGTGGCAAGACTGACATATTGTCTAAGTTGCCATGTAACGTAACATGCGTTAGATAGCTTCCTACTTAAAAACTCAGCATGGTTGTTCCCTTTTAAGTGATTGTCGATGTTTAAACCGAGAAATTTAATACACTTAGAAGGTTGAATGGTTTTTTGATTTATTCGAATCAAAATGCTAAAGTTGATTTCACTAGCTGAAAATAGTACACATTCAGTTTAAAGAGGATTTAGAATCAACCTGTTGTCGGAACAATAAGCTTGCATCGTATCTAGACACATACTAATTTTAAGTGAGAGATTATTTATGTTGCTATCACTAGTTCCAGCGGAAGTATCATCGACAAATTGAGTTAAACAGTATTTTTGAAGGTGAAGAGGTAAATCGTTAATAAACAATAAAAATAAGATAGGTCCTAGTGTATCACCTTGAGGTACTCCCATTTTTATTATCTTATGGTCAGATTTATATTCAACATTATTGCGTCTTATTAGGACATGTTGCGAACGATCAGATAAGTAGGAAGCAATACTTAAGCTTCGTTACAACAGGAAATGATTTATTTGCTCAAAATTAATTTTATTTCTCAACGTAACCTCCTTGTAGACCAATACACTTCGTCCAACGTTTTTCTAAATTTTCGATCCCTTCCTAATAATATGATTGCGGCTAAAAATAGGCGTCGGAGCCAACTCTCTTTCCGCCGAGCCATTTGCCAGTTTTGAAATAGATAAAAGTCGCGGGGGCCAAATCTGGAGAATATTGTGGATGACGAACCAATTCGTAGCGCAGTTCATGAAATTTTGCCATTGCGACTGTGAACCTGTGCGTTGTCCTGGTGGAAGAGCAATTTTTTCTTTGCCAAATGCCGTCGCTTTCCCTTTAACTTGGCGTCAAATCGATCCAACAGTTCTGCATAATATAAGCCGGTGATCGTTGAGCACTTTTCACGGTACTTGATATGAACTATAACGTATGCATCCCAACAAACTGTCGCCCTGACTTTGTTGGCCAGTAAACCCACTTTGGCCTTGTCCTAGCGAATCGAAGCCGACAGATTCGCCAGGACAAGTTCACTGATTCGACTGTTCTTTGGTCTCTAGTGTATTGTGATGGATCCATTTTTCGTCCACGGTTACGAAACGGCACAAAACGTCCTTCTTATCGCCAAGCACTCCTTTCAAGTTGTCACACTGTCGCGCTTGTTGTTAACAGGGAGCAAATGCGGCTTTCTCACATTCAAAAATTCATGCAAAATGTTCCGTACCCGTTCGGTTGTGACGCCCATAGTTTTAGCAATCTCGTGCACTCTAACTCGCCGATCGTCCAATATCAATCATAGTATCCATCGACAATATCTGGCGTTGTAACCTCAATAGGACGACCTATTCTGGGTCCTTTGTGATCATACTGGCACAACCACAATCAGTAAACCGCTTGTGAATCGTTCCAACCTATGCGAGGAGTTCCCATAGTGTTTAACAAGCGATGATTTGGTTTGCGTTATTTTTTTTCGACGCACGAAACACTGTTCAATCAAGACGCGAAATTCCCTTTTTTCCATGTTTACAAAAATCTTCAAGGTTGCTGTTTGTTTTCGATGGGTGTCAAAACAGAAATGAATGACATATCAGTCTGAAAATCTTAATGCGTTCTAGTTAAAGATGGTACATCATAAATGTCACATGGAATTTCCGACTGTGGCGCCATCTGTTATGTTTATCAGGGACTTTTCACCTTGCCGTCGTATAGTCTTATGTTCAATTTTACAAGGTAGGATTCGAGTCTAGTTTGTAATACCTACATTAATTTTAGGAGCTGATAGACGATCTAAAATAAACTTTCCCCAGGAAATAACCGAGATATACTTTCATAGTTGTAAATAAATAGTTAGTTTTTGTTGCGTAACTTTTGAACCGTTCAACCAATTTTGTACAAGTTTTGAACAAAGCTTACTAAAGTATGTCTATATATAACAATAATAACCTTTTCATCATATTTTCACAGAGGCGCAGTATATGGGGGAGTTCCACTATTCCCCCTCTATTATTTCAAAAATAGTGGAATATTTCTGAAAGCTACGATTAAATTAGGAAAAAAGTTGCTCTTACACAATTTTAATTAGCGACTTCGATTTTGAGACACTTCCGGTTTGAAAGTTCAAAAACATATCACGCTTTACTTAACTAAAACAGAACCCATTGAACAATTGAAATAAAAAGTCGATAATTGAAATGAACCCTTGTATAGAATATTGTGTTTTTCACATGTTTCTATAGAATTATGGTAAAGCTAGCTGAAACTTTTAGAACAAAGAAATACCGGAGAGAAAAAAAATTTTTGTCCATTTAATTAGCCTACAAAACCCGTTAAATATGACATACTTATCATTGAATTCTGCTGAAATATCTCTGCTCTGTGCGTGGTTCTGTCAGTAAAGCTAGCAGAAACTTTTATAACAAGAAAAATATTTTTCTTTTGGGCATTTAATTAGCTTAGAAACGCCGTTAATTATGATATATTCTTTATTGACTTCTGCCGAAATACCCCTTCTAAGTTTACAGACGTCTACAGTTTTTCAAAACTATACAAATACTATTTTGCTCCGGGTTGAAGTTGAGTACGTCAAGGAGGTTTTGTGTTAAAGTTTGTTAGAAATTGCTTTATACATTTCAAATGGAGCATTCAAATTTCTACACAATTTTTGTTTCTTGCCATGTGATATGATTAATTCCTTCCACTTCAATTAAAAAATTTAGAATTTATAGCATATAATATAATTTTCATATACAATTTTCCATAAACCTTACCTTTATTCCTATGTGAATTGGGAAATCCGTGTGGGCGGATGGCAGAGTTTGAATCACTGGGACGATTGGTAACGGGCAGGACATCATCTTGTCAGCCTGGAATAGAAAAGGTTCAGTTAATGTAGTGTGAAAAATATATGATACACAACATAAATCAACAGAAACGTATAACATCACTCAAATACCACAATCTTTCACTAGAACTATGTGGATTGCCTACATACAATTAAGCCAAGTGTGGATAATACTGAAAAACACTAAACAATTAGTAGGACCACAATTCTGTATTACCAACTGCTTGTATCAAAATTTGGAAACATATTTCAATCGACACACATAAATTGGATTTCAGCTACATGTTTTAGCATATTTGATATGTTTCCGTTAGAAAAATTCCCTGCAATACAGACATCGAGGTTTCCTTGAGGGTGGCATTTGTGATGACTACAAAATCCCCCTATATTTTCACAACAAACATCGCTTCAAATTATTCAAGCATAAGAACTATTCAGCTTTGATTCCCAGGTTATTAACAATTAATCTACAGTTTCATTAGGTGAAAAACAGTGAAAGGTTTCAAGTTGTTCAGTGCATATTAGCAGTGGCGGCTGGTATAAAGGACACAAGGGCACGTGCTCACCCAACCACCAAGATAAACACAGAAAGAAATTCTTATGTAATCCAGTGCATTATTTCATTCCGCATGTCAGGCGCATGCAATGCTATGTTCCGGGGAACGTTCTGAAATGTATGATTCTGCCTATGGTTATCTTTGCCATACGCGCTTATACCGTCGGTTTGGGGCACAACGCAGCTAATCTCCAGTAAACGTCTTGCCTTCATGATGTACAGTGTGAGAATGCAATTTGAAGATGTGAAGTCTAGAGTGACATCTATTTCGTCTATTATCAATGATGAAAGTTGATTATGTGCGAAATCTTTTAAAAAACCCGCTATCATTTGTGTTCTAGGCAAAGTGGACATACCTGAGCAGTTAGACATTGCGACATAAAATTAAGTACAACGAAGTAATGGAAAAAAAAACGTCATATATTGCGCCGGTTAATTACATGTATAAAATTTTGTGAAACCTTTGAATTGGCGTTACGAAGCCATGATGAGATTTTGACGTCGGAAAATCCAGGTATTTATGTAGGCTTAAACAACTTTGTAGCTGAATTAGACGCTGTGCTTGCAATATATATGAAAGGTTTGGGTTCACAAGTGTTTAGAGGCGTCTCAAAAACTATTCAGAATGAATTTGTAGATGCAATGTTGCAAATTCACAAGCAGGAAATATTAAAAGAAATAAAATCTGCAAATTTCAATGATTTGGAAGCCGATAAAACTACGGACACCTCTCATCATCAGTAAATTGTTGTTATTATTCGATACGTGAGTAATGGACAAATTTTTGAAAGCTGTTGGTCTGTTTTCAAGCCAGGTGGACATAATGTATTAGCAAAAATATTGCTGAATGAGTTGCAAACTATTTTAAATTCTCCTTCTAGGGCTGATAGCAATAACCTGATCGTATGACAAATGGTGTCCAAGCCATTAACAAAAGAACATTTCCACATGCACATTATATTCACTGTTACGCGCATCATTTTAATTCAATTATTGAACAAGCACACAGTGCAAATAAAAGTAAACATTTTCTTTGCAAATTTGAAGTCATTTTCAAGCATTTCATCTCGATCGCCAAAACGAACGGTAATTCTTGATGAAATAGTCAAGCGTAGATTACCACGAGTTGTTCCTACACGCTGGATTTTCGAAAGTCGAACTGTGAACACATTATTTGAACACCATAATTCTTTCAAAGAATGTTTAAACAAAATTATTAATGAAGGTGGGATGGATTCAAGCTACTATCAGTGAAGCAAGTGGTTTATTGAAACATTTGAATTGCCCGAAATTTCTCTACTGGTTGAAAATATTTCATTTCCTCATGCCACATGTTGAAATATTATTTAATCAGACTCAAATGGGCGGGATTTACAGTGCTCAACTGCAAAAGGCAATTGAACAATTCCAAGAGCAAATTATTCGAATCAAAAATTCTACTGACAATGAAAATCAAGAACGCAATGATGAAGAACCTGCTAGAGAAAAAACAAAAAACGACAGCTGGAGATAAGAGAGCTGTTATTGCACAGGACGTAGGTGACACTATTTTAACCCAAACTAGCGACCGATATGATTTTAGGGATCACTTAAATGGAGCAAAATTATTTGATTCTCGAAATTTTGAAACTTGTAGACAAGCATTTCCACAAAAACATTTTGATGAAGCCGTTAAATCTCATTCAATGTTGGATAGTATAAAATTAAAAAGTGAACTTTCAGCAATTTATGAGCGCGATGACATATGTAGGAGGTATTACGGCACTTTTAGTGTTCATAACAGAAAACAATCTGAAAAGGATTTGACAGAAGAAATAAGTAAGTTTTTTCTTGTGCCCACCCTGTTTCATAACTGACGAGCCGCCACTTCATAGTAGAGAGAGAGTGTGTTTTAGTGATTTACATTTCCAAAGCCGTTTCATTAGTTACCTACCCAATAGTAAGTAAGGAATTGAAAGACTGGGTCAGAACAGCGCGATTGGTTCTAATAAAAGACACTCAACAATCAAAATATTGGATTTTTGAGATTGTATGAAACAATCTAGGAATTGAGTTGACATAACAGACAAAACAAAGATACATTATCGTTCGGGATCTAAAATGCTTACATTGTTAAAAACAAGGAAGTGAGCTAAACACAGAACACACACAAGCCACTGAAATAAGTAAGGTTAAGTTAATTAGAAACGTGATGTCTGGTACGTTATACGGGAACGCGTTTTTAAAGATTTGTTTTAACAGTACAGCATTTTGTTTACCTTGGCGCGTCACTTTGAGTAGAATAAAAGCGAAATTACGGAGCAAGGTTGTCTAATTTCGACCTTCTTGAATATTCACAACTGTTGAATTATCTTATTACAACCATTTGAAGGGGCCCTAACAGGTTTAATTCTACAATCACCAATTAAGATCTTTTTATCGGTTCAGTAGATCACACATCTATGAATGTGCATGCATGTAAATGAATCACAGCATAATGGGATCAGCATAAATTATACTTATACAGGATGTTCGTGGTCTTAGCTTCATTAGAAGATGTAGTAGGTATGTATGTATATGTGACGTTTGTGTTCGGTAACAACCTAGATTCGAGAGGTATTCGTTACAGTTTCAGAAACTCCAGAATAGAACGTAAATTATGATAAATTTGACAGAGCCGTATCGTCCATTCGACAGTAAATTTTTTCTCACATAATACCTGGCATAATACATTGTAAACCACATGTTGTGGTGTCACTGTCTTTTTTTGGTGGTGACACATCTTATTGGTAGATCACGACCAAGAAGACTATAGAGGCAAGAGGCCACACTTCCGAGGAAGGGTTGTTGGGAGTCAATTGTTTCCATTTACTTTGCAAATTGGATAATTAGTGAAGATTGAAAACAACTTTTGAGGGAATTGTGTGTGTTCTGCTGGGAGTGAATTGATCTCATTTACTTTGCTAATTGCATAAATAGTGAAGATTAGTGAAGATTGAAAACCACTTTGAGGGAATTGTGTGTGCTCTGTTGGGTGTGAATTGTTTCCAATTGTTCTCACCCACGCGCATACATAGACTAGAAATCATGTCTAAAATAGTCTAGATCGATTCAGAATTGCTCAAAAACGGCTATATCCAACAAAATTCGAAAGCATAATTCTTGAATCAATGAAAATTGGCATGAATTCCATTTAAACGTAATGTTAAATTCTTAAATGAAATGTTTACATAAAATGTATGTAGAAATATATGATTTTGGTGCTTACTTGTTGAAAATTCATATCTACAGTTTTAATAAAAAATACACTCTTAATACATTTTCACAAATTTCGTTTTTATTAAACAAAACGTGAAATGTTTCACCACACGGTGGCTTTATCAAACAATGGTTTATTCCTTATATATTGAAGTTAAGATTAAGAAGGAGGGGATGAGTGAGGTTCGTGTACAGTGGAATAAGAGTTACTTACAAATAAATTTAATAATGGAGAATTAGTAATACTTCCACAGTATCTATATCAACTCTAATTTACTAATAATAAGCCTTCAATAATAATATTCTATCTCTTTCAATTGTTAGTTCCTCTGAAGTGATTGAAGTTACTAAAAGACTTAAAGCAAGTCACACGAATAGTCCAGATCAAATTCCTGCTTTTTTCGTGAATGATTGCATCAATATATTCGCAGCTACATTGGCATTTATATATTCTTTAACCTTGAAATAGCATACTTTTCCGGATCTGTGGAAAGTTTCAAAATTAGTACCGGCATTTAAAAAGATAATAGACATGATGTTACTAATTATCGCCCAATTGCCATCATCAATAACTTCTGCAAAATATTTGAATATATCTTATATGATGCTACTTTCAATCATGTAAAGCTGCAGGTATCCCCAAAGCAGCATGGGTTTATGCCTGGCAGATCAACTGTTACTATCTTAGGTTGCTACATTCAATACTTGGCTGATGTAATTGATGAGGGAGGCCAGGATGATTGTATCTACATCGATTTTGCTAAGGCATTTGATAGAATGGATCGAGTTACTTACAAATAAATTTAATAATGGAGAATTAGTAATACTTCCACAGTATCTATATCAACTCTAATTTACTAATAATAAGCCTTCAATAATAATATTCTATCTCTTTCAATTGTTAGTTCCTCTGAAGTGATTGAAGTTACTAAAAGACTTAAAGCAAGTCACACGAATAGTCCAGATCAAATTCCTGCTTTTTTCGTGAATGATTGCATCAATATATTCGCAGCTACATTGGCATTTATATATTCTTTAACCTTGAAATAGCATACTTTTCCGGATCTGTGGAAAGTTTCAAAATTAGTACCGGCTTTTAAAAAGATAATAGACATGATGTTACTAATTATCGCCCAATTGCCATCATCAATAACTTCTGCAAAATATTTGAATATATCTTATATGATGCTACTTTCAATCATGTAAAGCTGCAGATATCCCCAAAGCAGCATGGGTTTATGCCTGGCAGATCAACTGTTACTATCTTAGGTTGCTACATTCAATACTTGGCTGATGTAATTGATGAGGGAGGCCAGGATGATTGTATCTACATCGATTTTGCTAAGGCATTTGATAGAATGGATCACAGAATTTTTTGAATAAAATATCTAGCTTTGGATTTACACATCATTTGATTGCATTTTGGAATTCTTACTAAGTGATATATATCGATATGTAGAGTATAGAGATTTTAAATCGTATTCATTACATGCCACCTCAGGTGTACCTCAAAGGTCTGTACTTGGACCACTCATATTCAATTTATTTATCAATGACATCCTTCTTTATTATTCTGTTATTTCCTTCTTTACGCAGAGGATTTAAAACTTTACTCGGCAGTAAAGCATTCTTTATGTTGTATCTCACTGCACTCGGTACTGGTGTGTAATAAATCATCTGGAGTTTAGTATTAGTAAGTGAACTGTAATGACTTTCACCAAGAAAATTACGCCTATTATATACAATAAAAAACTTTTTGACACATCCCTTACTCGTTCCTATAGTTTCAGAGACTTGGGAGTTTTGTTTGACGTGAAATTGTTATTTGCGTCTCACATTGAATCATTGTTTCTAGCGCCTACAGAATGCTGAGCTTAATCATCCGGAATTGCCGCCTATTTAACAATAGTGATTCAATAACAATATTATACAATTCATTTCTTCGTTCTAAGCTCGAATATGCTTCAGTTGTGTGGAACCACCATTATAAAATTTAGATAAACAAAATATCGCGTAAATCGGCGTTTCTTGAGATATTTCGCCTTCAAAGCTGTTGGATTTTCCCACCAGGTTCTATTAAATAGATTCTCTTGCCTAGAGTTACATAAACATTCATAGTATTTTATTCCTATATAAGATCATTCATAACCTGGTTGACTGTCCTGTGATTTTATCAATGCTGAATTTACATGATGTTACATCTGCTCGCACCCGTTCCACAAAAACATTTCAACTACCGCTCTGCAGAACAAACACGTTATTATTTTCTCCATTTTTCCAAATGTGTCGATTCTACGAGATGATCGGTTTGACTGTTGACAAATTTTGTTGTAACTCTTTTGACATTTGTAAAGCTGTGTATATATGGGTTAATTTCAATTCCTATTCTCAAATTTTTATTTATTTAAAAGTAGGTTGTATAATTTATATATCTTTATTTCTATAAGGTGAGTTAAGACTTAAGACACTAATGACTTATGAACCACTCTAAATATCCAAAATTAATGTAATTATGGCGGCTTTTAGTTGCAAGTGTTAGAAATCTAACGATTAATCTTATGGAGAAACAAATTTAGGATAAGAGCTATGCAAAATTCATCAACTTGATCTTGGGTTGCTTTTACATAAACGCACGTGTCGGTTCAGTTCTGTCATTGTCATAAAAGTATGTCAACAACGTCAAAACTATAAATAAACACGATGGGTAAGTAAATGCACGTCACGAGTTGAGAGATGACTAGATTTTACACATTTTAATTAGAACATGTTAAACATGAGCCTGTGTGATGATTTGGAAATTCCCTTTGTTCTCGTTGCAAGATATACATATAATTGCATTCAATAAGTACTCCAGCCCTAGATTAATGAGAAATGCCTACCTGATAATAGAACATCAGAGTAGTGTGGCAATAAAGTGAATATTAAGCTAGCCCCTCGCTTGTTATTCACGTATCAAAATATGCCATATATAACAAACACAACAAAAGCATTCACTGCTATGATTATTAAACTCGAAATGTGGATGTAATTTGTCAAACACAAATCAGTAGGTATAGTCCGTTTAATTGCTAAAATTCTCCCAATAGATGGCAGATGGCCTTATTGTAATTATCAACAATAATAATTTCCTTTCAGGAAATAAGCAATTAAAATCTAGCTGGCGGCACATGTTTCTATTGACCAGCGCCATGTCGGCATAAATAAAGTTTTGTATGACCAACAAATATTGGACATTCAGTGACATCTTCCTTACACTGATAAATACAAATGAGGATTATGGGAATCGATGTTTCAATTGGAATTACTTCGAAAACTTTAATATCTATACTTTTAAAATAAACCGATTCTTAGATACTTGAATATTGCTTTGTTTCCAGTTAATATATTTTATAATTTAAATCAAAACAACTAAGCGTATAGCTAAAACATCCGGTATATAAATCAGATTGTATATGTATTGCTCAATTCTATTGAATTATTAATTTCAAGAGAACTATGTAATCGATGACTTCATTACCTTTCATATAAATATATTTTCAACTGTTTTATCATAATTGATTAGAATAACACGTATACAAGACAGTACAATAATGGTATTTGGAAAACAATTACACTAACAAATGAATCAACGTCTGCAAATATGACGATGTGATTTCACGTCACGGTAACCTTCAGAACCACACCTTTTCTATAGTACAGGGTGTCCCATTTTGGGTACTTTCGCGGGGTATCTCCTTTATTTTTAAAGATAGAGAGTTGCGGTTTTCACGACACTTTGCTACTTTTTCGTAAAACTCAAGATGCCGTCAACAGAATTTTCATAGCCCTCTTAGTTTTTAAGATACAGGGCATTTCTGAAAATGTTGCATTTTGTGACCCCCCTCGTATCTCCGTTATCCTTCAACTTATCGAAAAGGTAAAATAACATTCTAATAGACTTTTTTCCGTAGAATGCAGTGGTGTAGATAACTTTTGTTACATATTTACTGTTTTTGAGTTATAAAGTAAACTTATGTTTTTTTAAATGGAACATCCTGTATATTTATAGACTATAAAATTTGTCTTTTTTTTACCTTTTCAAAAATATATGATAGTATAAAAATTTTTTCAGAAACACGCAAATAATTGACAATTTTCAGAAATTAAATACATATTTTAATAGTAGGCTATGGATAACAATAATAAACAAGTGCAACTTACATATTACTAACAAATAATTGGATACCTTGTATAAAGGTATCTATTAAAAAAAATTGCCATAGATCTTTTTCCTAACAGTAAATTTCTAACAACAGTTTTGTGGCGTAAAGTGACAATATAACAAAAACACAAAAAAATAACATTATTAAAAAAAATTAAATGTGATGTTTAAATTGACCACCATTTTCTCTAATGCAAAATTGGCACATCTTTGAGATTCTTTGAATAGCGTTCAAAAGAACCATTGTTCTCATTCGCAGATTTCGAAAAGCTAAATGAATTGCCTCTCGAAGTTCTGCAATGCCGTCATATCGAGTTTTATATACTTCAATTTGTATATAGCCCCATAAAAAAAATCTAAAATTGAGAGATCTGAAACCTCAACTCCAAAGCGTCCTTGTTGTGCCCTTTCAAACATTAAACGCTGATTTTCACTATGCCAGTTCCTGGTATTGTGACGATTGAAACTGCCAGCACTTGAAATAAAGCATTCGTCTGACCAGATAACAAGTCTGCCAAATAAATCGTTAGCATCGATTTGTTGCAAATACCACTGGCAAAACAGTGCCCGGCGCTCGGCATCGCCAGGATGCAAATGTTGTAGTATATTAAATTTGTATGGATGATACTTATATTTCTTCAAGATCCTCTGAGCGTTAGTTTTTGGCACACCAATTTCCTTCTCAATTTTTCTACATGAGGACGAAGGTGTTGCTTCTATATATCCTATTCTATATATCCTAAAGTATCTATCCCTTTTCTTTCCCTGTTCTCTTTGTTGTATGTTTTATGGCGCGGGTGAAGAAATGATCCGTGCTCAACTAAATTTGCTTTTAAACGGGCAAATACCCCAAAAAACGGTTGCCTTCTTTCTGGATATCTAACAAGCAAAAATTAAAATGATAATAGACATTTTCATAGCCATAATAGCTTACTCACCTTTAGAAATATAATTCCGAAGCTTCTTCAGAATTTTCATTACTCTGTATAAAACATACCATCACATCATATTTCTCATAATTTTCGTAAACTGCCATTATTCGAAAAAATTGATAAATATCTATTGAATAATGATACCAAGAGAACGAAAATAAACAGCTTAAATGCGATAGAGATTTGACGTTTATTTCTGTTTCTTCTCATAAACAATATCAATGGCCTACTATTAAAATATGTATTTAATTTCTGAAAATTGTCAATTATTTGCGTGTTTCTGAAAAAAAGTTTATACTATCATATATTTTTGAAAAGGTAAAAAAAAGACAAATTTTATAGTCTATAAATATACAGGGTGTTTCATTTAAAAAAACATAAGTTTGCTTTATGACTCAAAAACAGTAAATATGTAACAAAAGTTATCTACACCACTGCATTCTACGGAAAAAAAACTATTAGAATGTTATTTTACCTTTTCGATAAGTTGAAGGATAACGGAGATACGAGGGGGGTCACAAAATGCAACATTTTCAGAAACTCCCTGTATCTTAAAAACTAAAAGGGCTATGAAAATTCTGTTGACGGCATCTTGAGTTTTACGAAAAAGTAGCACAGTGTTGCGAAAACCGCAACTCTCTATCTTTAAAAATGAAGGAGATAACTCGCAAAAGTACCTAAAATGGGACACCCTGTACAATGGGTTTTTCTGAAAGCACTACAAAAGTACAATTGTACAAAACTAAAATTATTCCATTCCATTCATATCATGGCAAAAAAAATTAACTTTGGTTATTCTAAAAGAAAACAAGATCAATCACATCACCAACCATGGCAAACAGTCCATTTATCAGGACGTGATGGTTGTTCCAAAATCACTTGTGGAAGAGAGTCAAAACTAATTCTGTTTTTCTTCTGAAATTCGGGATTCGCTTCGAGGTATGGTCTTTGTGTTTGAGTTCTTGAAAGAAATATCGAGCTGGCCCAGCCAATGTAGCCCAACACATAATTATTATCGTAACAAATTAATGTATGTTAATCGTAAATTTGGTAAGAAAATATTTTTTTTATCGAATTAGTATTTTATCAAGCTAGCCCAGCGCATCCAAAAGCGGTATTTTCTATACAAAATCGCGATACAGAACTATTTATTGCAATTAGCCAGAAAATAAAATACTCAATACTTTTTAAGAACTATGGGATTTTCGGATGGGCTGGAGTAGCTTGAGCGTTAAGCTAGCCCATCTCGTCCCAAAACGACATTTTCTATTCTACATAAAATCGATAGAATGTTATTTATTGCAATTAGTTACTCTAAAAAAATATTGCGTTACTAAAAAAAATACATGGAAATATGGGGTGTTGAGCTACATTAACAGTCTAACTAGCACATCCACTGAAAAATGTAATCGATTTATTACAATTAGTCACGAAGTCATTAACATAATTTTATTCCTAAGATAGCCAGGTCTTTGATATGTCTGCTCCCTGAGTTAGTGAGATATCGTAAGTACGTAGGACAAGATCCTTTTACAAAATTCGCCAATGCTGATAGAGAGACACAATCATTGAGAACGCTAATTCGTGGCGTGCAGTCACAAGTTGTTAAGATATTCAAATTCCAAAAAAAGTTTATCCTCGAGCAGGATTCGAACCTGCGAACTCTATATTGTGGGTCAATGTTCTACCAACTGAGCTACCGAGAACTCCACCTTCACTGACGAGCTAAAGATCTGCCGAAGTTCTTCTTCACTTCATTTTTTTTTATCGAACAGTGAAGTTGTGGAACTCTTTACCGAGTGAGGTCTTTCCCTATGCCTATAACCTCCAAACCTTCAAGAAAAATATTTGTCTATCTCTTCTCCCTACATTCCACTGCTGGCTCACAACATGTTCTTTGAACATTTTAGGTTTTCATTTCGTGTTGTCAAAGTATAAGAAAAATGTAAAATGAGCATATAGCGAAATTAGGCCAGATCACCAGCTTTGAAGAGCCGACATGCAAAAGCTCTGACATACAATGAAAATGCTCTCTACGACTGTATGGAAGTATTCGTTATATAAATAAATAACTTAAACGGAAATAATTTTATGACATTACCATACATTCTGGAGACTTCAGAGAAAATTAAGAAATGTTTAAAAAAAGTATGATATAAATGTTGCGCATAAGCCTACTAACTGTGTTGGTAAATATTTTTTAAATCTGAAACCTTTAATACCTTAAGATAGACAAACCCATCACACAGTATACAAATTAAATTGTTTAGATTGCGATGGGACATATACAGAAATCTCTAGACAATATTTGCAAAAAAGAATGTATGTCATAAGTATATTACTAGAAACAAAAACTTAGAAAATTCCACCGCCCTTGCTAAACATTGTTTTGAATATAACCATGAATTCGAATTAGAAGAATGTTATATTTTAACTAAAGGAACCAATTGTTATAAAAGATCTATTCTAGGAATGATTCATATAAAACGTGAATCGGTCGTTAATGATAGAGCAGACGTTCAATCATCAAGTCATATTTATACCAATTTAATTAACTAAAGCCCTTGCCAATTCCTCCATGCGTCTTCATAATGTTAAAAGTATATTTTAGGTAGAGTTCCCAAATAGAAATATTCCTATTAAGGTCTGGCAACCTTTTTCTATTACCTCATAAATCTTGTAACATCTGGTTCGAAAGTGCATAATTGAGCGTTACACTTTTTGGTTTCAGTCGTATTCAAGCATTGCCTGAAATGACTCCGAATTTTATGAGAAAATTGCTAAGCAGTGGATTCTTGATACATATTCATTTACTTAAAACATATCTAAATTCTCGGGAAATAGGTCACATTAATACTTATGCTTTATATTTTCTCGTCTTTAAAGACCAGAAAATATAAAGCATAAGTGTTAATGTAACCTATTTCCCGAGAATTTATATATAATTCATAACTTGATCAAGAATCTTTAGTATACTTAAAACATTAATGTGTTACAAATTCAATTACTCGTGTTTATGTTCGTTTTGTGCTAGTACAATTAGTTTTAAGAAATTCCCTTTTAGACATTGATACGTCTTCTGATAATTGTCGTGAGACCGAAGCGTACATAAAGACGAAAATAAAAAGCATATGTGTTAGTGTGGCCTATTTCCCGAGACTTCATATATAATGAAATCATAATTAAAAAATTATTTATATCTTAGTGTCCAAATAACGACTTATTTTCAAATACACGATACTTATTCAGGGAACCACAGAACTCAGGTTCAATAGAACAAAAATCTCAGATTGTTCTATGACTTTGACTCTTACCTACTGCTGAGCCAAGATAACTGATTTATCAAAGTAGAACTTATTGAATAGGTGCTGCTTCTAATTGATTATTTCAAATAACGATGGTACAAAATGTATGAGAAATTCTACAAATAGGTATTTAAAATGATTGTTATGATGAAGCACCTAATTGAATGAATTTCTAATTAATCAATGAACGCATGTATTGTTGATTCTTTAAATATTGAAGCAGAAATTTTTACACTCGGCATTTCTATAGTGGAGTTAGTTAATTTAATGATCCACTTGTAACAGCACTAATTTATACCGATCCACTTGAGGGGAATTTAAAACACGTTATTAATATGCAAACGGCTTTGAGGCATTAAGGCACCCGAATAATGATATTAAGTAAAACAATTGGAGTATTAACTTTTATTTGAAAACTTCATTTGTCCGGAATCGTAGGCATACAGCGGAACAATTTAATAACTTTTCAGGGAAGGGAAATGAATACAATAATACCCGACGCTGATTATGTCAACTCCAAATTGAAGTATGAAAACTTTTCTAATATAAAAGCTGATTATCTCAACTGAAGCTGTCATTTTTGGAAATTTACTTAACGTAAATTATTCCCGCCACAAGAGCGAATTCCGAATTGTTTTACATAATGATCGACACCACACCTTGTAGACCAATTATGTATAAAAGAGGAAACCACTAAAAATTTCTTTGATTGAACGTTAACAATGCAAGAATTAACTTTGATCATTTAATGTCAACTTTTGTTAGCTAGTTTTCGCACACCTGAGAGTCCAATGTGAATGTCTAGATCGATTCGGAATTGCTCAAAACGAATATATTCGCGAAAATTTGGCAGCTGACCAAAGTCCATGCGTACTGTACTATTCATCTAAAATATTTATGTGTCACTTTCAGTTTTACCGGAAGTCGATGACAACTTCGCTATTTATTATTAACGGCTGGATATTTCGTAACGAGCTTTTGGAATGTTGTAGTCAGAGACTTGGCGCAGAGAAATACCGTAAAAAAAGTTTCCGATCTTGTACAGGATGCTCACTAAAAATTATTGGAATATTAATTCAAAAAATGTCAAAAACTCTAAATTTTTAAATGGAAAGCGTCAATTATTTTATAGTAGCCATATTCAACACAAACAATTAAGGCAACTTTGTGTTTGGTTCCCTATACCTAAATATTATCGTTTTCGATATATTTACAAGATGCTAGTTTTCTAATTTTGTCAAGCGGGCGTTTTCAAGTTTGATGAATCTAGTTGGCCATGGCTAATCATACTACTGTCAGAGAATGAAGAAATGTCGTTTAGTTTAAAATTATTGTAAATAAAGCCGCCACGGTTAAATTACACACAAACGAAGACTATTAATTATTAACTTTATTTATTATTTATAGAGAATGCAACAGTTATAACAAGAAGCTGTAATACATTTGCTGCTCGATATCCCGAAAAACAGAAGCCATTCAAAACACTGCTAAGCGAATGATACTATGTATTGTCAAAAACAGAAAATTTCCCGAATAAAAAATTACTTTAATAGTTCCCTGAATTTATACATCTACGAAGTAATTCAGCATGAATTAATATTCCAATAATAAATAATAATGTACAAGATCCGAAACATTCTTCATGGTATTTCTCTGCGCCAAAAACGCGGTAAGAAATTTGCAGCCGTTATGAAGAAACTGTCAATTAAGTACAGATCTACATGTGTGATTTTTTCTCTAGAATAGAATTGCAAATATCTCAAAAACGGTTCCATTTAGGTGTAGGACATGATAAATGAAACGTTCCTACAATTTTCAGTAGATTCCAAAAATGCAATAAATGGATGTTTGTTCTATTTAATATAACGAAGTTGTCATAGACTTCCGGTATAACCGGAAGTGCCACATCTTGAAACTATTTTAGATGAATAGTACTCATTGCCTTTGGTCAGCTGTCAAATTTTCCAAAAATTATATGTTTACTTTCTCAGATATCGATCGATGTAGTTCGTGGTGAGACACCCTGTATACTACTATAGTGTTTGAAGTAATAGCTCTATGACTTAAAAATATTGTTACTTCTCTTCTTTGCTCCACAAACTATACTTGTAAGTTATTCATGTGTTTTACAAGTAAGCATTCCATAACATTACAAGTGCATAACCTTATCACCAGGATGTATGTTATATCCCGGGGACGTGAAACCTGAACCACGAATTAGTTGAGGATATAAAAGAAAAAATCTGTAAAAAAAATTCTGATCAACGGAATTGAATGAATGAGGTGTCAATCGACGTGGAATTACATCTAAAAGGAGTCTACTAGTAACCGTTTGGGGATGTGGCTCACTTGCATTGCTGCACTCCAAAAGGTATTTTTATTTATTATTATTTGTGAAAACTAGAACAATAATCAGTAAAATCAACCCAATTTCTCTTCTCGGGTGTTTTCGGGGCCGCTGAACACGAATTCGATGTCCAAAAAATGCTTCGGTGCACCTGGTGCGCGTGACACCCAGGTCGTCCTACCTCTTCTTCGAAGATTAGTTTTAAAAATGCACAGATTGCTTCTGATTGAATTCGATGTCTATATATATGCGTATAATTATTGAAGATTATACGCATATAGACATCGAATTTATGTAATTCACGAAGAAGAGGTAGACGACCTGGGTGTTACGCGCACCAGGTGTACCGTAGCATTTTTTGAGAAGAGAAATTGGACTGATTTTACCGATTATTGTTCTAATTTTCATAAATTGAAAAAATACCTTTTGGGAAATGCATCTTTTACATACATTTTTGAGTGCAGCAATGCAAGTGAGCCACCCCCAAACGCTTACTAGTACACTTTATTTTAGACATAATTCCACGTCGATTGCCGCATCATTCATTAAATTCCGTTTACTAGAATTTTTTTTCGCAGATTTTTGCAATTTTTCGTCTATATTTACTCGACCAAATGTTTTTCCAACTACGCTCAAGATTCAGCTTGAAACTAATCAGTAAGTTTTGGGAAGGGAGCCAGCCACTACGACTTATCGCTAGACATTGTCACTGTTTTCATCGACTGTATATAGGTCACTGTTTTACCGATCGTATTCCATGACAGATACATCACAGCTAGGTGACAGCTTCGCGACCGATATGAAATCCATGATACACGGTTGATACGGAACTGAGATGTATCAATATCAATACCTTAGACTATATAATAAAAGAGACAAAGCGACTCATTCATAAACTCAATGTAAACATGCAGCCATCATTCCTAAGCACCGATCGATAAATTATCAATGAAATAGAAAGCGCGGGAGAAGCACAACGGGACGATTGTAAATAACACTGACCATAATATTTTAATTGAGTACTAATATTTTAACTTATGAAAATACATGACACGGTCGTGTAAAACAGTGAAATTGTAAATAATTACCAACGTATTTTATCAAACTTGAGACCAAATAAAAATATTTAACCACAGCACTGGTATGTCTACAACTTACCTATGGAAAGAGAGGTTAGGATGATCCAATTTGATTTTCCGACAATTATAACATTGATGCACCATATTGTAATTAAAAAGAGTCTCAACTTAACACCAAATTACTAAAACTTACTACACAATAAATTAAATCATAGAAAAAAGCACTTATACACTTAAAAACGAACTTACTATCACTTTACTACATGAGTAATGAAATACGGATGAAAACCATCTGTGTTGCCGCAGTGTAGCCGGTTGCCCTCCCCATCATGGGATAATCCAGGCTTAGAGTATTGAAATTATATAATGAATGTTCTTCTTCTTTTAAATAATTACCAAAAAAACTGATTGTATAGTACATCTCCGGTAGGAATTACCTTAGACTATTAAGATAAAGGGTATTACTGTTGGCAGAAATAAGCTTAATTCCCGATTTTAGTTGATAACAAAGAAACTTGGCAAACATCCCGCTGTCGGACTTAGACTGTGATTAGTTGTTCGAAGATGAATTTTTGTAAATAGATCGCTCTATTTTACTCATACTCTAAGATCAATACAGTATTCGGTGATTGCTGCTAGATAAGTTTGCTATATTATTACGAACAGCTGCGAGAGCATGAATATGGACTTCCAGTAGTGTACGATGTACATACTAAAAAGATATCGTCTGTTCCCATCAGCTGATATTTACAGCGATCAATGCTAAGATTTCGCGAGCGTTTAAATTACTCTTCCAACTCTTCCTATTTAAATTAACATTCAGTACATGATTCTGACAAGTTCTCAAGCTCCCGGGTGAAATTAAAGTATTAGCGGTTAGATCAGCTAGGGAATAAGTCGCGCGGGATGTATGAAAACGATTTCTATCAACTTGGCCCCTCGGCAGCAATATCTTCGACATTTTAACTCGACAACTTCAAATAGATGTGGACTGTGGAAAAAATTAAACGATTGGGCACGATACATTGAAACCCACTATTTCGGAGATAACCCTTCTCTTAGCAGTACATTTTAATACTGCCTTGTAAGGAAACATAGCCTTGATTTCATCTTGCTGCCAACTGTGCGCAAATATACAGTGTGGATACATTTGGATGTTTTAATAGAGTATCTCGTTAAGTATAAGAGATACCAAAAAATTAACTCCCATCGACGATCTCCGTTTTTGAGAAAATGTCAACGGTAAAATCAAAAATTGGCTTTCGTGTTTGGTTTCCGCGTTTTCGTTTTTCAGGTATATTTCAATTAACGAAATAATAAATAAAACTACTTTGTTATACTATCACTGATATTTAATATAGTCGTTACTATAGTTTCAACATTAAACGTGTCATCTTCAGACGAAAACGAAGGTATGAATTTAACAAATATTATATCTACTATATATAGGTTAAAGAAGGAGTACAAATAAATTTTATGACTATCGGAAATAGTCCTAGGAAGAACCAGGGGGGTGAGGTGATTAGGTAATTCCGTTAGGACTTTAGTGGTGCGGGTATATTTACTACGGACTTTAAATACGAAAATCAGGTTATTAATACATTGAAGAGATTACTGTAGTATAAATCTAGTTGATCGTTTAGGATCTTATTATCATACATCTTCTTCCTTTGAAAATTTCCATTGACTCTAATATATTTAGTTTTGAAATTTTATCTTGACTATGTAAAATTTGGACATTATTCAAATTAGGAAAAGTGCGGCATGTTTCTAAAATATGATTTGCAAATGAAGAATCGGTCTTATTATTTTTAAAGGAACGAAAATGTTCATGATATCTAACTGCTATGTTACGACAAGATCTACCTATATAAAAACTATCACACTCTGAACAAGTTAGTTTATAAACTCCGGAACTTTTAAATTTGTCAGTTTTATCTTTTGCATTGAACAGAATATGAGATAATTTGTTTGGGGGTTTAAAGCTGATGGTCAGGTTATGATCGGATAACATGTTTGCAATTTTTTCGCTTATAGGACCAAAATAAGTTAAAGAAACATATTTTAATGAGTTATCTTTGTCTTTTATAAACAGATAAATGCTATTGTAAATTAATTTTTGTCTTTTTCTATTTATTAATTTAGAAATTACTTGAGGACCGAAACCGTTATTTGTAGCAATGACTTTAATTGTATCTAATTCTTTACTAAGATTTTCTTGAGATAAGAGAAGGGAAAAGGCTCTATGTATCAGTGAATGAAAAGCAGCTAGTTTATGACTATAGGGGCTATGTGAAGAGGTACAAATTAGTGTATCTGTGAAAGTAGGTTTTCTGTAAATGTCGAATGAGATGCTATTATTATGATGTAATAATGTTAAGTCTAAGAAATTTATTTTGTGATCCTTTTCTGTCTCTAATGTGAATTTTATGTTGGGATGAATATTATTGATGAATGATAAGAAAACATCTAATTGCCGAGATGTACCTTTAAAGAGGGCTAAAATATCGTCTACGTATCTGTACCAAAATTTTTTAGTTATGGCGGAACTCATTATAGTATCTTCTATGTGAGACATAAAAATATCTGCGAGAAGTGGACTTAATGGAGAACCCATAGCTAATCCGTTATTTTGAGTATAAAATTTGTTATTAAACTGACAGTAATTTTGACTGAGGCATAAATCAAATGCCTGTTCTATTTCTGATTTTATCAAAGGATTAATATGCGACTTTTCTAAGATATTTGTGATTAAATTTTGACATTCAATGGGAGGGATATTTGAAAGCATATTAGAAACATCAAAAGATACCAAAATACCGGTGTTAGGTATAATATTTGCTTTTATCGAATTAGCGAGTTCAACAGGGTTTTTTACTGCAAATTTGGGTTTGAAATGAGATATATTTTTGAAAAAGGAATTAAGTTTTTCAGAAAGTTTGTGTGTGGGGCTACGGATATAAGATACTACCGGGCGAATTGGAGCGTTCTCTTTGTGATTTTTTGTAAGGCCATAGAGTTTTGGAGATGACGGGTTACTATTTATTAGCTTACTTTTTCAAAATTGTACGTAATTAAAAATTGACTATTATTCAAAAATTGTTTAGTTTTCAACTGGAATTGATTAGTGGGGTCTTTTTTAATTTCTGTTAAATCTGAGGAAATAAATGCAAACATCTTATCGTCATATTAGATATTAAATATCAGTGATAGTATAAAAAAGCAGTTTTATTCATTATTTCGTTAAAATGATAAACTATCACAAAGTAACGGCTTCCACAATTGAATATTTCAATTATTTATAGAATTGAAATTGAATGATTTCTACATTCTTGAGGCACTCTTACGAGTAGAATGCTATTTCAAAATTCGAATTATGACAAAAATTTATTGATGTGGGTCATAGTTGGCCTAATTTAGAATATAAACAGACTTAATCTTCCTAAACTGTATTGCTTATATAAGATTCATAAACCGGGTAATTCCATGAGACCAATGATTTCAAACATTAATTGTCGTATAACATAGCAAAATGGTTAGTTAAAGAATTTAGCAACTTATAGAAGTTGGAATTCAAACTGATGATATTCTCGTTTCATTTGATGTTGCAATGGGCAATCCACTCTCTTCCCTTTTGTCCTATATTTTTCTAAAGTCGATGAAATAAAGCAAAAAAGGTCGGCTGAACCAGTTTTGACCTTTTTTTTAATCGATTCAGGAAGTCATTTAGAAAAAATGTTACTAATTTCTTTTCGTATGACGTGCATTTTTGCATTTCTATAGAGGAAAATGTATCTTTGAATGCACTTTCAGAAGCTGAAATTCAATATGAAAAAAATCCCCCGATATAACCGAAATAGCGCTGAATTTCTTAGTCGGGGAACCGGGAAATTTTTTGTTTGATGACTTGCTGTGTCGATTTACAAAAAATTTTAAAATCGGTTCAGCCGACTTTTTTGGACTTTATTTCCGCGACTACAAAACAAACTTGAAACCTCCTTAAAGTCAGTTCCCAAAACTTTGGTACAGATATATGTTCATGATATTTTAGCAATTACAAGTGAAGATTTTGATTTACATGGATTTTTGAGCACGCTTAATAGTCAATCTGATTCATTGTCGAAATAAAAACAGTTGAGCAGCTTCCTTTTCTTCATTTTAACATTATAAAAGATGGTATCCACTTGAAATTCCACATAATAAACAGAAAACCCACTCATATAAATAGGTATACTCTTGGAATTCAACAAATACAGAAAGTCCACTGGAAAAAAAGGTATACTCCTGGGGATTCAGTTACACCAAATAATTATGAAATAGCCCCATTCAATAGTCTTGCTTAAAGATCATTAAACGTATCTTTGAGCCAGCAAAATTATAGCAAAGAAATTGAGAAACTTCATCAAATACGGTTAGAAGAGAGTTATGACAAATCATTGATCAATAATTTAATTTGTAAACAAAAAGGAAATTGGAACGCAACCTACCTTGAAATAGTTTCACTTAACTATCAGCCTTCAGTAATTAATGAATTACAGAATTTGTTTTCTAAATTTGCAATACAACTCATTTATAGATGAAAAATAAGCTGAAAAACTGTTTAGGCAATATCTTTGATAAAGTTTCCGACTTCGACAAATCTGGCATTGGCTAAATCGATTATGAGTCGATGCTCTGTGAGCTATGTGGGCCAAACTAGAAGGACCACACCATTTCTAAAGAAAGTCTTTCATTTTTAAAACACAGTACGGACAAATATCTAGGCAATTTAGAAATAATGGGAATGTATAAACGAAAAAGAAATTCATTAAATTCCGATTTATCTCCAGCTGACGGTAACACCTTGTTTGCATTATACATTATATTGTATTATATAAATATTATATTAGATTGCATGAATCGTATTTAAACAGACACATTTAGTTTACTCTGATGATTGAAAGATCCTCAGTATTTTAACAGTAGTTTTAGTGGATTCTTATTTTTGGTGATTCCTAAAAGGAGATGGATATGGCCTACCGCCGACTGCCTGCTAATATACATCATTTTGAGGGGAGAATGCCCAATGGTGGATGCATTCTCGGCAAAGAATCAAGGTGGCAGAATACTAGAGGGATAAAATATAAAGCTTCACATATTTCTCAAATTGGAAAGTATGAGTATTAAATTTAACACAAACAAATGAGAATATATTCTTATATCGCGTGACGATAACAATAGCACCTTTTGTAAAAAAAATCAATAGTCCTACGAATATAATCAAGTCGAATAGTGAATACTTGCCAAGATAACAATGAATTGCATTTTGTCTTTAGTTTATTACATTGCCCGCGTCACTTACTTTGGCACAATGCCACAGTGCAAGTTTGCGATAGAGAATTAAATGCATCTACCCAGAATAGTTTGGATACGCTGTTGAATGAAACTAATGAATTCTACGCTCAATATTCTTGCAATTTGTCATTTAAATTAAATTGAATTAGGTTCAACTTAATGACATACGAAAACCATTGTGTGAAGAATGTAATTTTACATTAATCAGTTAGCGAATATACTGGATTATATTGAAATTTCAGCTTTTGATTTCGCCAACAATGCACAACATGATAGACCAATCATAACTAAGAATATTCTTTTGATCTTATTTAAGGGGTTTCTAGAAGTTAATTAAATTATACAATATTATATTGCACAATATTTTTTATTACAAGCGATTAATCATTTTTAATCACCAAACGATTCCATATTTTTGTACAATACTACTAGTTTGATAACCAGAAAACAGGTGGGTTGAAATGTATGAACGAAGAGATAGTTCGGTAATTATTCTACATTTTTCTTGCATTAATGAACCAAAACAGCGCCGTTGGCCCAAAGAATTGTATTTAAACCATAATGAATTTCACAAATATTATGCGAACAAAGGGATAACCAAAATGGTTTACACATGAATAGTCAAACTTTGAATTTCTTATTGGAAATGATATCACCAATAATAAGGAAGTTCAATGAATTAACTGTAGATACAAAAAGTATCTGAAAGGAACAGCTAATTAATTATTAAATATAACAAGGTGAGCTCCCCAATTGGTCTAGAAATTTGTGACGTTAGAATTCAACAAGCAAGGTCTGAGGCTCGGGCTTAGCCATTTCATTTTGTGTTGTTTTAACTTGTGATAATTTGAATTTAGTTTAGTGCGTCATATTACAACACGAGAACGTGGAAGACATAACAATGACCGTGCCTGAACATTAATATTATAAGAGCTATTTGGTGCCCAACTGTAGATCCACTGTGATAAGTACCCCCAACAAATTATTCTTCAATGTGCCAAAGAAGATGAGGAAGAAATGATGTTACGAAGAGACACATGAAGAAAAGTCCAGTTAGTGTAAAATTAACTATGAAGATTTTTTATGTAATTATTTATAAGTAAGAAGATTTTGGACAGTAACAACTTAATTCGCATCTCTTGACGATCTTTCGTTGAATTATCTATACTTTATACATAAAGGGTGATCCACCTAGAGTTATTTCTTCCATAATTCGCTTATTATAAGTTTCAGCGAAATTCTCAAACATTAATTGTCGTATACCATAGCAAAATGGTTGGTTAAGGAAAGTAGCAACTTCCAAGTATCTGAAAGATTCTATGGAATTCAAACTGGTGACTCTCGTTTCAATTGATGTTCCTATGGGTATTCCACTCTCTCCTTTTTTTGTCATTATTTTTCTACGTGAACTTGAAACCTCCTTAAAATTAGAATTAAATCAGTTCTCAAAAGTTTGGTATAAATATCTTCATGATATTTTTTTCAGAACAAGCTTAATAGCCAATTTGATTCACCGGAATTCGCTGTCGAAATAGAAACAAACAGATGATTATCTATTTGTTTCTATTTCCTTTCCCTGAAATTATCATTATACAAGATGGTAATCCGTTGGAATTCAACATATTCAGAATTTAGATTTCTATTAGTTTTCGAGTAAAATTTGTTTATTTTTTATAATTCGATAAACGTGCTGCTCTTGGCAGAAATATTTGGTGAATCATGTTCAAATTGGGACCTGAATATTACGTAATTTTATCTCAACGAATGATTTATATTCTGATTTCGCTAATAATGCGGCCATCAACAAATACAGCATGTTTAAAAAACGGGCAAACAAGCAGAAACAAAACTTTATCAATAGCGAATAAAAAACATAACATAATCGAATCGATTTTTTAAATGGTAAGAATTTCAGAGGTAACTTTTCAGAAAAATTACTGATTCGTTGGCGCATATCTCTCGCGGTAGTTGCTGGTCTATCATAAATTTTGCTTTTTATAAATCGCTATAAAGAGGAGTTAAAACGCACTGGTCTGTCGGGGGAGTGTCATTTGAAAAAATTTCGAACATTAGAGGCATTGTGAGGTGAAGCTCCGTCATGTAGCTGATAGAATGTCGCCCAACAAGTGTTCTGTAAAAAGTCCAAATAATGACCCCATGACGAATATTCTAAAATTACCGTCAACACGTATATTGGTGTGGATTTATCGTTTCATGGTAATACTTATTATGGGGATTTAAAAAATCTATCTTTATATGAAGTAGCAGCTTCCGAGAACTCATATAAGTATGAAAAGCATATTAACCAATTCTTCTTATGCCAGCAACATTGAAATACGTTTTTTTACACTCTCTATTTAAGTACGAGGGCGACTTAGAAGCTAATATAATAAAACTGACAGGTGTAAGTCAAACGATGTTTTAAACAATTATTTATAAGCCTACTTTTTGCCATTGGCAGAACGCTTGTCGAATTTTACTCGAAAATGATTAGAGAGAAATAGGAATAATATTATCATTCGAAAGAAAATTCAATTTCACATTTACCGGCGGGAATTAATATTGGTCATTCCATTTGGAAAGCAGAAGTTATTTGTGTTTCAAAATTGTCCCATGTAGGTTACAGTATTTACGACTATCGAGGTTCATTCACATTTTATATAACCTTATTCATAATGGAGTTGACTGCACACAGCTTTTAGCGGAAATTAACTTTTTGGTACTTTTGCAGAATGCACGATATCCTAATACATTTTATTGTAAACCAACAAGAACTAATGTCCTCAAACGGAGTCGTATACATATCATGTGTAACAACTTATTAATTTTATATTTCACGTCTGGGACATTATACGAGGAGTCCCTGAAAAATGAAACAAGAAATAATTTATTTGGTCAAAAGTTATTTTATTCCTCAACATGATCTCCTTGCAGTCTGATACTCTTCGTCCGACGTTTTTCTAATTTTTCGATCCCTTCAAATGATGACCTCATCGTGTTGGAGCACATGGACACATGGTGGAAGTGTATAGGAATGGCATGCTTTTCAAGTAACCATAACTTGGAAAGGGTTAACCTAAAGTCAAAAAAAAATACAGCATCCGCATTTAGTATTAGTATTATTTGGTGAGCGTTAATCTCCAGTCAAAAAAAAATAGCGGATGCTGTATCTCGAGTTTAGCAGCCGGCGAAAATTCGGTCTGTGAGATGAATTGATCATTGAAACATCCTCTAACGATAAACCATAGTGCCATCAGGTTAATGTTCAGACCATCAATATTGCTCTGGCTCCTAGACTATATGTCATTTTATGCAGTTCGAATTTCACTTCTGGTAGTTAGCAGCCAATAACATAATGTTTGCCACAGCTACAGATACTTGAATGGATAAGGTCTTGCATATTTTAATTGTCCCATTGTATTATGGTTCATTATCCTGTAGCATAATCACAACCCGACAATTCTAAAAATAAACACTAAGTATTTTTGGTTCAGTTCAGAAGAGGTGATAATATAAATACTTTTATGAAAGTCTCCCTTGGCAAGTTGAAAAAACTGGCCGTTCTCATTTCCTTTGTTCTTATTATCTATCTTTTGAACAACAGATGTATTTTTGTTCATCAAAAGATGTCATGTACATCACCCAAGTTCGTTCTGACGTGATCTGTAGTTATTCTACAAACGTCCCAGTCGTTAGCAAACGTGAATCACTTTAGTGTTACAAAAGGCGTCGTGTTTGTGGCAGTTGTCCTCCGTGTTAGCACAATCATTAGTGGCATACCCGATAATTTACCTTGATATCTGCTTGTTGAACGTCCTCTTCAATTTGTCTCCATCCATTTGTTTTCGTGTATCAAGACACCCTTAGCAATACTCGCCGAAAGATTGTTCAAAGTAAATGTCGTTTTAATCAATCAAATAAGTTGAACTTTCTCATCCGGAAGTGTTACAAGAAAGGGACATGTTTTCTTTCGATGGAAAATTATAAGATACATTTTAGTATTCTGAGGTAATGCCATTTCTATTCGTAAAGTCATGTACACTAACATAGACATAGATTATTTAAGAATTTGTTATGAGAGTTGATTTATTACTTTATTTTTAGATTTTCAGGGATATATTTCAACTTATTATATTTTTAACAAATTAAATTAATAACAAAAAGTGAATGAAATCTAGTTGCTTACATAATGGGATTTCTGATGTCAAACATTAGTTACCGCAAATGCTCGATATGACCTCCATTTTGTTGTTGTAAAATTACCAACCGTTCCTCCAAATTGTATGCAGCCATATTCAACATTTCTGGTTGAATTGCATGAATTTGCTCTCTGATATTATCCTTTAGTTCCTCCATCGTTGTTGGCCGTGTTCTAAACACCAAATTTTTCAAATAACCCCACAGCCAGTAATACGCTGGGTTAAGATCAGGCGATCTTGGTGGCCATGAATTTGCAAAATGTCTGTTTATAACACGATCTTGAGAAATCGCAGTTAACAATTCTTAACTGGTCGGTAAATGTGAGGAGGTGCACAATCCTGCATAAAAATCATATTTTCAATTCCTTCGTGATCGTTTTGCAACTGTGGAATTGCATAATCCCTCAACATTTGCAGGTATCGTTCACCAATAACAGCTACAGATACGGCCTCCCCATTCTGTAGTTCGTCGAAAAAGTATGGACTGATGATGAAATTACCTTGTGAAACCGCACCAAACTGTGATATGTGGATATTCTATTGACCATATTTGACAGTTTCGAGTATTAATTCCATAAAATACGGGAAAACCAATCGGGTTCAATTTCCATCTGAGCCAATACGTGAAATGAAAAATTGTTCCTGACAGCAAAAACTGCGTCCTTTATTTCAAACAGCAGTTGCAGTTTATAGCGGAATATTTTTAGGACTTCCGTAACATTTTCCAAATCGTGGTGTGTTGTATTTGGTATCAATTCTCCCATTAAGAGAGAAATGGATCTATACTGTCTATAAAATGCAGGATAACCAGTCGGGTTCAATTTCTATCTGAGCCAATACGTGTAATGAAAAATTGTACCTGACAGCATAAGCTGCGTCCTTTAATTCAAACAGCAGTTGTAGTTTATAGGGATACATTTTAGGATTTTCCGTAAAATTTTCCAAACCTTGGTGTATGGTATTTGTATTCGTTTTGATATCGCATTCACACTACTGATTGCTATCGGATTAGTATTGGGTAAGTTTTCATTTTCTTGAAGAACTTCTGCAACTTGAACATCACTAATCCTAGGTCTTCCTGATCGAGGAAGGTTTTTTACGGACACGGTTCTTTCAAATTTGCTAATCAAATTACGATACGCCTTCATTTGGCACGGCCCTGCTCTCAAACCCATTCTCGTACCAAATCTTCGTAATCCAGTAGTGTAATTTCTACCGCCTTCATCATACAATTTACGTTATGCGAGTTCTATTTTCATAACAATTCTCTAAATTACGATTCTTTCGTTTGACACATGTATCAATAGTTGTCACAACAATTCTTTTGTTTTCCATAGATATACTAAAATCCAATTATTGAAGCAACTAGATTCTGTTTAATTTTTACTACTAGCATAATTTGTTAATACTATTTGACAATTTCAAATAGACCCAATACTTTATGATAACCCCATATTATAGAAACAAATTGTGACCATAGTTTCGACACTAGCGTGTCATCTTCAAACGATACTAATGTATCATACATCAGAAGATGACACGCTAGTATCGAAACTATAGTAACGATTTGTTTTTATAATATATGTGTTTTATTTTATTATAACAAAGTAAACTGGAATGAAATTTTTTTTGCAGCCATGAATTTGCGACTTGTCCCACATTCAACATTGATGAATTGGTTTCAATCAATTGCTTGTGAGTAAAATAAACAACTTCTCGGTAGAAATTGCACCAGATGTACAACATATTCTCAATTGAAACGTTGTAGCATATCTCCAGTTAACTCGATGTATCAGCGTGTTTGCCACAGTTCCACCTCAAAATCGATAACCTGTTGCAAGCATAAACTAATCGAGAGAAAAGAAAATCAGAACGCAATTGAAACATTTCCACAAGTGGTTGATAACAGTTCTCGAAACTCAATCGATGGCCATTTGAAGGCAATAAAAATTATTCGGATTTTATCGGTCAATGTAACAATCAAGGGTCTTGGGGTCGTCCCATAAATAAATGCAGACGCGGCGCGACGAACGCGTCGAATAAAAGAGCGCAACTCTCCGCCGGCCCACCCACCATCAGAACAGTCAGGAAGCATTGTATCTTGAAAATGCCACTTGTAAGTCGCGTTTCGAGTGTTACTAAATTACTCTTTCATACTCTAACTTCTTCCCAGCGACACAATTACAAGGAACAAGAACCGACTGTTTCTCTCGCGTTTCAAGTTCTATACGAAGCTTTACATTATTTACAACTGGCAAGGCAAACAGTCAGAAGAGTCTGAATCTTTTCGCTGGAAGATACACTTGAACTTTGTTCGAGAGCGTTCTTAGAATGAGTTGTTTCCCATGGTTTTCTGTTTGGGTTCTTGTACGATGAACCATTATTTCTAGAGCATCTACTGTGAACAAAAAACATTTGAACATAAGTGGATGACCTGAATGTAATGAAGTTTGAGCTATGCGTCTATGAATATTTTCCAATAGAATCATCGGTTTGAACAATCCGATCTAAAAACTGTTCGATTTTGGGTTTCTAGCACTGGTATATCGATATAGGATCGAAAAGAAATCACTGGATACAATGAAAATGCAAAACAACAACATTTCCATATAATGAGGAAATTACCTGGATTTCCCCCAAAATTTGGGCACTTGTTATACAACATAAGCACGTTCAAATCAAAGAAATATTCTTGATCAAATTGATCACTTGTGGGGGTCATTAAAAAATACGTACACCAAAAACGTCATTTTTACCCCCCCCCCTCTGTACACTTTCGTACAAAAACGACCTACCCCCTACGTGTACGTACACGTCAGGTCGCCCTCCCCCCTCCGTACTGAATTAATTGAATTACTGAAAAAAGAAAATATTAAATTTACAACATGGTTTATTTTGGGTTCATTTGTCTATATATTATGATGAAATCACCAATATATCCTTTTATATACAACCAAATGAACAAATAAAATATTAACTAAGATCAAAGAACATTAATAGATATTTATATAATTTCTATGGAGATTGCAAATGCTCTTTCATCGACACAACTACCGCAAGACTCTCGTTAGAGCGCTCCGTGTCAACCTCCGGTATTTCGGCGTCAATGAAGTCATCTTCAATCCATTCTGCGTCTTCAATCCATTCTACGTCTTCCTGGTTTTCGATGTTTCGGATTATTGGCAAAGCTGCTTTTTGACGACGAGCTGCTATCTGGACTGGTCTGACTTTCGGCAAATTCCAAACGGATTTGCAAAACGTTTGGTGTTTTTTCAAACGAGTCAACGAAGCGAAATATAATTTGCATTTGGGACAGATCTTTCGCTTCAAATCCTTCTGGAGTGATGGGCATGCGGCATCGTATGGCAATTCCTGAGTATAAAAACCGTGGTCTCCTTCGCTAAAAACTTTTACAGACGGTTGCAGGGTTTGAAGCAGAAACAATGATGGAAATTCTCCAAACAGTTCATCAAGTGTTACTCCGTCGTCAGTTTGAGCTATAGGTACAGGTGCTGGTAACAATCTGTCTGGCAAAACTTCAAGGATTGAACTTCGCAACTGGGAGCCACAAGATTCATCTTCATATTTTACAATTTGTAAAGAGTACTGGATACTTCTCACGTATTTTGCTTTTCAACCGAGATCTTTTTCGATAAGTTGGGTAGGACTGATTCATTTCCGATTTTTCTGGGTCAATATATTCGGCAATCACAGGGAAATTATCGATCTCTAACTGCGACGAAATTTCTGCCAAAACGAGAGAAGCAAAATTTCGCGGCTTTTGCGAAATTTTGCTTCTCCAGATCAACATCAATAGTTTGACCTCTAAAATTCAGGTGGTTTCCAGAATGGTCGTTTGGAAGAATAACTACACTCTACTCTCTGCTTAATGGAGCCAAGCGCGTTTCAACCCGGTTGTAGGCAATGAAACTATGAATTATTCAGGAAATGAAAGCATTGCAATCGGGCTTAAATAGTGAATTATATATGTTAAACAATCAAAGAAATCTTATTCTTGAACTCGTGATTCGCATTACCCATACTCATAATATAAAACGCGAAGAACTTCCTAGATACTATACAATAGTATACAACAGCACGACCTGATGCCGACGTTTCGTCAACCATTACAGATGGCCTCTTCAGGGCAGACATAAGAGTTGAACTGAAACTGTAGCGGTATTTATTGGAGGAGAAAACCTTCAGTCTAACACAGTCCTGCCTTTATTCCGGTGGTTAACTCCGTTCTGGCATCTGATCCTGCCATTGCGTGATCATGGGCGAAGTGGAATTTTTGAGGACGTGTTTCCAAATGTGGAAAAGTAATATCCTGTATCAAGGTTAAGATTATTTGAATGTTTTAGGATTTTTAAAGCGTTTTTTCCCAAAAAATGCCGCTACAGGAGCCATTTCGAATCGGTTTCAGTACAAGCCTCAAGTCTGCCCTGAAGGTGCTATTTGTTTGGTGAAACGTCGGCATCAAGTCGTGCTATTGTGACGCGGAATCCATCCGGAAGCCAAGAATTCCCAATATTAGCTATCCGTGGAAGTTAACTATTCAAGAGGGGTAATACAAACTTGACTCATATCTCAGTATACGAAATAAAAGTAGTCAAGCTCGGCACAGAGATTAAAAGATTCACTTTTAAAATGTTTGAACTCGGCACATGAATAATAATACCTCCCTCTGCTTGCAAGGAAGAGATGTAATATTAAAACAAAAGTTATTGATTTAAAATATACATAATACATATAGGTACATGGGAAGAACATACTAAAAATTATATTTACACTGTAGTATTTTAATTAATTGCATAATAATGCTATGTTATTCTAACATATTGCAGTTTGGACAACTTACCATTTTTATATTCCATAATTTTAGAATTAACAAAATTATGACGTTTCCTAGTGGCTATATTTTTATCAACACTGTTGCATTTAATATAGATTTCAGTTTGTACTTCAAGAAATGCGTCTACAAAAATAAATAAAGAAGGATGCGTTTGGTACAGGGATGCATTAAAATGGGAATGAAACGATTCGCAAGCATTGGTTGTTTTATTTAATTCAGCAGACGCATCAGCCATATATGTGGTGGAAATTTCGATTTATCTGTCAAATAATTTTCGCGAAGGTAATCAGAAAATTGTTCAAGTCTTTTATCTACTGGCTTAACTTCGTAGAGCTCAAAAAAATAAAAATCGTCAACGTCCTTTGGTTCCAAAAATAAAAGACCAAAACAATATTGGAGTCACTTTCCAATCTCAGAATTTTTGTCTTGGAATTCTTTTGGTAAACCTACATTTTGAATTTTTCTGTACCATGCTTGAGTTAAGTGGAATCGACACCCAGTAATTTTAGCATTTGGATAAATTTCTAACATTGCATTATGAATAGATATCTCAAAATCTACTACTATTTCTTCTGGTACAAATTTGATCTTTATATAATAACAATACTCTTTAATTTTTTATATGCAAAATTTATATGTTTTTTCACTTTTGTCTTTTAATAAACAAAAAACTAATGGTATATAATGGCCGTTGAAAAAACCATGTATCGTAAACATTTGTGTGAAATATTTTGTGCAGTAAGAAAATGTACCGTTCATATAAATAATTTTTGATTCACATAAAAACTTTAAATTACTTTCACAGCTAAATATAACAAAATTTTCGGATAAATCATTAACAATTAGCAAGTCTTCATTTCTGTTGGTTTTTGGTTGAAGTTCAAAGCTTCATGAACCTCCGATAGTGATTTTGGCAAAGCTGGTAACAATTTTCGACGTGCAGTGTATATGTTTCTTCTAGCACATTGTAGATTACTTATTGTCAAATTGTTTAAAGACACATCGTTTTTAACTAGCTCCATTCTAATCATTTTGGAAGATTTTTCTGTTATATCACTTTCGGCTTTTCTCTTCAAACAATGACTTGAAACTTGTCGTTGCAACACATTTGTTAGTTCTAGTTCATGATTATGATTTACACTCAGGTTTGTTATAACTCGACTTTTTGACTCACCTGAAGTATGACAATTTGCTTTACATTTATCTTTGATGCACCTCCCTTAGTTTCTCCGGAAGCTAATTTTCTGTTGTGTTCTTACATTTAACTTAACATTTCACTTAAATCCGAAAAATTGCTATGATTTATTTTCGTCGTTTTTACACTTTTTCACAATTATGAGTACCTAGACCATCAACTTTACACTAGAAATGACTATGTACTTATGAAAACTGATATACCTACAAAACAAAATATTTAGGGCCCTTATATTATTACCTGTTACAGGGGTTAGGTACCTGAAACAACTTTATGCCGAGTTTGTAATTGTAAAAATATAATTTAAAATGCATTAGGAGTAAAAGATTAGGATGTGCCGAGTTTGATGCCGCCCATTCAAGATATACAAAGTATAGTACATCCATAACATCTTAAAATGGAGGGAAAAACCTAGTATTAAGAAGATACTTGTTATAGCGTAAGGTGGACCAAAGGTTCATTCTATTAGGAACCCATATGCGTCAAAAATGTTGAGGAACAGTGGATTTAAGGAAAAACTGTGCAATAGAAATTATTTGTGTGTACTCATCCTCTTAAGAAACTACAGTGTATTGCTTCTCTTCAGTGGTGAATATAAAAATTAAAATGAAGCTTTAACCTCACCTCTTACTGTCACCACATTTTCAATTATAGGAATTACATCATATATAGTGTACGACACTTTAATCTCGAAACGCTAATCCCATCGAGATTATATATAGGCGTAAGAGAGTATCTTGGCGTCAACGGGATGACGTCGAGGTCTAATATATATGTCAAAGTTAGGCAATCAGAAAGAGATTAGTTGCCGAGACCGACGTGAGCAGAAACGGAAAAGCCGCCATTTGTGCTACCTGTTATTCTCTCTCTCCTTGAATTCGTGCCGGGGCTACATTAATTGCCAACGTTTGATTTCTACCTTATTTTACATGATTTCCGTGTTCGTGGAACAACGTACTGCGGTTGGACCGAGTCAAGTTGACAGATGTTCTTAATTTGGATGGAGCCTACATGTGTTGAAAATCGATCGAAAAACGCCGCGCTAACCACTTTGGTTATTAATCAGCTCGAGTTATTCAATTAACTGAATTTCCTACATTTATAAGTATACTTAGAATTCTGAGATACATCAGTATGAGATTAAAATATAAATAAATTCTCGGCAAATAGGTCACACCAACACATATGCTAATTATTTTCGTCTTTGCGTACGTTTCGGTCTCACGACCATCATCAGAAGACGGGATTTCTTTATACTAATTGTATCAGCACAAAGCGGCCTTATCGCACCAATTTCAATTTAAAATGCCCACGTCGCCGAAACGAACAGAAAAACGAGTAATCGAAATTGTAACATATTAATGTTTTAAGTATAAGAATATGTATCAAGAATCCACTGCTTAGCAATTTTCTTATAAAATTTGAGAAGTCATTTCAGGCAATGTTTGAATACGACTGAAACTAAAAAATATAATTCTCAAGTATCCACTTTCGGACCAGATGTTAAAGATTTATGAGGTAATAGAAAAAGGTTGTCAGTCCTCATTAGAAATATTGCTATTTGAGCATTCTACCTAAAATATACTTTTAACATTATAAAGACGCATGTAGGAATTTGCAAGGTTATAATTAGTTAAATTAGTATAAATTGACTTAATGACTGAATATCTGTTCTATGATTTACAGACTTGAGTCACGTTTTATGTGAATCATCTCCAGAATAGATCTTTTATAATAATTAGTTTCCTTAGTTATAATATTAACATTTTAAAAATCGAATTCATGGTTATAATCAAAACAATGTTTAGCAAGGGCGGTGGAATTTTTTGTTTCTTGTACTATACCTATGGCTATACATTTTTTTTTGTAAATATTGTTTAGAGATTCCTGTATGTCCCATCGCAATCTAAACAATTTAATTTGTATGCTGTGTGGGTTTATTTATCTTTAGGTATTAAAGGTTTTAGATTTGAAAAATATTTCCCAACGCAGTTAGTAGGTTTATGCGCAACATTGATATTATACTTTTCTGAAAGATTGCTTAATTTTCTCTGAGGTCTCCGGATAGTATGGTAATGTTATAAAATTATCTGTATTACCGTTTATATTATTTATATATGACGTTCCATTATAGATTTTGTTTATTCTTTCTTTAATGATGGGATTGAGAAATATTTTTGGATGACCATTCATTTCCAGTGTATTATGAACAATGTTTTGGACGGTCCTCTGGGTAAGACATTCAACAGTGCGATCTGTAAAGCTGTTTATAATATGTTTTTTATGACTAGTTGGTGCAACTCAATTGAAGTGAGATATCGCTGTTGATCATAGAGCAGACATTCAATCATTAAGTCAGATGTATACTATTTTGATTAATTAAAACTCTTGCAAATTTTTACATTATTATTACCTATTATTATTATTCATCAGGATAAGAGTCGAGGATAAACTCCTATGTGACTCAATTAAGAATAATAACATTTGTAGAAGGTAAATAACAGAGAAAAATACTAAATAATATCAATATTACAAAATACAATAGGAAATAGAAAAATTAATTTAAGACCTACATTGGACCATAGTCAAAGTATAAAGGTCTGTTGGAGCCTCCCTTCTACTCTTTTTAAAATTCGAGTGCAAGCTGATTGGTCGTTTATTTAATGTTATTGTTACGTCCCGGCGACGAGCCGATGAGAGCAAGGCTGTGATGGGAGGAGACGGGTGACGTCACCCAGCGCGAGAAACCATGATAGGGAGGCTACAACAGACCTTTATACTTTGACTATGCATTGGACTATATCAACTGCTGAATAGCAGAGGATCAATATGATTTTTAAATGAGTTTATGGAAGATGATTCAACAGTGTCAGAGTCCTATACATTACATACACCAAATACTCTATTGCAAATAAAATGTTGCCTAGAGGATTTTTTTATAATTTTCATGCCTAAATTTGAAAGAGTGACCACGTAAACGCGGGTCCGCATTGATGTTAAATATATCACCGAGATTAACAGAAAATGTATTTTGAAGGATTTACGTTGTGATTAGATCACCACGCCTAAGTCTATCTTCTACTTAAGGAATTTTAAATTAGCTCTGCACAGATTCGATCAAATTTCTATCGCGCGCACGCACTGTACACCACACCGAGGAACCAAATTCAATTATAGGTCTCACATAGGTTTTATAAAGGAAGCATGTTTGTATTGACAGATTGGATTTGTTAAACAAAATATAGAGAAGTATTCGCCCTCTTGCATATTTCTTCAATGTGGCGCGACCATTTGAGGTTATCAGAAATGGTGATACCTAAGTCTTTCTGTGAAGTTACCGTGCTTAACTGCAACCCATTAAAATGGTAGGAAATATGTGTTCGTTGCAATGTGAAGTACAGTGCATTTGCTCGTATTTAATGGTATCAGCCATAAATGACACCATTCCAAAATGATGTCCAAATCACGTTGAAGCGAATGGTGTTGTAAAAGAGTTGTATACAACTTGATATCGTCTGCACATTGCGGACTTGTAGAGGAAACTAGTCCTGGAATATCGGAAGTATAAATTAGGAATAATAATGAGCCTATCACAGATCCTTGAGGTACGCCGCTAACTACATCTACATATTGTGAAATATTGAACCAATTTTTATTCTGAATTTACGACAAGAAAGAAAAGCTGATATCCACCCCGGAAACCATAGTGTTCCAATTTAGCTGGGCGGCGCAATTTGGGGACCTTATCATGCGTCTTCATTATGTTAAAAGTGTATTTTAGGTAGAATGCTCAAAGAGCAATATTTCTAAAGTCTGACAACCTTTTTCTATTACCTCATAAGTCTTTAAAATCCACGAAACTGGATAATTGAGCGTTATATTTTTTGGTTTCAGTAGTATTCAAACATTGCTTGAAATACTTCGAATTTAATAAGAAATATGCTAAGCAGTGGATTCTTGATACATATCCATATACTTAAAACATGAATATGTTACAATTTCGATTACTTGTTTTTCTGTTCGTTTCGGCGACGTGGGCATTGTTTATTGAAATTGATGCGATGAGGACGCTTTGTGCTGATACAACTAGTTTTAAGAAATCACGTTTCAGACATTTTGATGATGGTCGGGAGACCGAAACGTACGTGAAGACGAAAATAATAAGCATGTGTGTTAGTGTGAACTATTTCTCGAGAATTAATATACAGGGTGTCCTCGAACTGCGTGGCAAAAATAAAGCCGAAGATTCTTTGATTCGAAAAAAAGTTGATGAGCCTTTTTACTTTTGCCTCAAGTGTCTTGTTTACCCGGTAGAGGGCTTAAAAATTGCAAAAATAATTTTGTTTTTTCGGTATAACTTGAGAACGTGATGAAGAACTTTTACAATATTTAGCAGGTGAGTTACTGTCAATAATGGCCATTATTGAGAGTGGAGCACAGAGCCTTAGAGACCATAGAAATGGCTCAAACTTGAGGATGTAACGGGAAAAGTGTCCAGAACTTTTTTGTGGTCAATGCAATTCACTCGATATTTTTTATGTAGATAGCTTATCTAATTTGAAAACATTTCTTACTCTTAGAAAATTTTGATAAAATCAACGGATTAGCTTGAAAAAATTAATTTTCGAGTCTCTGCAGTTTTGGCTTACTAATTTTACTTGATTAAAATACCTTAGTTGCCTTTGCTTTTCTAATGTCATTTTGGCATTTGAAGAATTTATTCTCAAAAGTTTTTACTTTGCTTTCCGTAAAAATTTTATAAAATTATGGCTCAAAATTTCACTAACACTGAAATGGTTGATATGTTATTGATTTATGGAATTTGTCGTTGCAATGGCCGGAGAAGGGGAAGATATCAGCATCGCAGAATTCCAAATCGGCAAACCTTCGCGAAACTGGCAAATTTGAAGCAAATCGCAGAGAAACTGGACGCAGACGGATAAGGACGTTAGAGCTCGAAGAAGCGATACTGGAAGCGGTTGAAACTGAACCTGGGATAAGCACACTACGTTTGAGACTTCGTATTGGAGCCTCAAAATCATTAGTTCATAATGTACTGAAAGAAGAACTGTTGTATCCCTATCATATTAAAACAGTTCAAGACTTATTGCCCATGGGTCCAGGTCATCGGCTAGATTTCTGTCGGCTTATTGTCCAAAGACAAAACGCAAACTCCAATTTTTGTAGAAGAATTCTGTTCACGGACGAAGATACTTTCGCGAGATGTGGTCTTTTTAACCTCCATAATGAACATTTCTATGCTGATGAAAATCCTCATGAAACGGAAGTTACATATTTTCAGAATCAAACTAAAATCAGTGTTTGGGTTGGAATTGTGGATAACTTTATTATTGGCCCTACCGTTATACCCGATTGAACGGGGAGAATTACTTGAACTTTTTGGAACAAAGGCTACTTGAACTGTTGGAAGACTTGCCCTTACACATTCGTCGTAGCCTGGTTTATCCATGATGCTCATTTCACATTAGCTCTGAGGCGACATTTGAATGCGGAATATCCAGATCGCTGGATAGGTAGAGGACACGATGCACCAGTGAACTGGCCGGCCCGCTCCCCTGATTTGACGCCCTGCGACTTCTTTCTATGGGGTGCTTTGAAGTCGAAAGTTTATGCAGCTCCAGTAAACACACGAGAGGAATTGTTGCAACGAATTAATCATGAAGCGGATTTATTGAAGAATGATCCTGAAGTACTAGCCAGAGTTCAATCCAATTTCTTGAAACGGATTAATTTGTGTATTCAGGAAAATGGGCAACATTTCGAACAATTGCTGCCTTAGCGATTTCCCAAAAAGTTTTGTTGTTTCTTTTAATTCAGCATTTGTTTTTCCTAAATAATCACATTTCCCCATTTCTATTGTTTTTATTATTCGTGTTTTACCGAGATATTAACCATTTCAGTGTTAGTGAAATTTTGAGCCATAATTTTATAAAATTTTTACGGAAAGCAAAGTAAAAACTGACAGTTTTGAGAATAAATTCTCCAAATGCCAAAATGACATTAGAAAAGCAAAGGCAACTAAGGTATTTTAATCAAGTAAAATTAGTAAGCCAAAATTGCAGAGACTCGAAAATTATTTTTTTCAAGCTAATCCGTTGATTTTATCAAAATTTTCTAGGAGTAAGAAAAGTTTTCAAATTAGATAGGCTATCTACATAAAGAATATAAAGTGAATTACATCGACCACAAAAAAGTTCTGGACACTTTTCCCGTTACATCCTCAAGTTTGAGCCATTTCTATGGTCTCTAAGGCTCTATGCTCCGCTCTCAAAAACGGCTATTAAAAAAAAAAAAAGTAAAAAGGCTCATCAAATTTTTTTCGAATCAAAGAATCTTCGGTTTTATTTTAGCCACGCAGTTCGAGGACACCCTGTATAATTCATACCTGGGTCAACAATCATTATTTACAAAATTAAATGCACCCAAACACCAGATCCATATTTACAAATTTTAATAGCTTATGAGCCGAGAAAGTTGCTATATCTTTGATCAGAAGAGCTCGTGACCAACATGTTGTATAACCAGGCTTTATGTAACTTCTAATGCAATATCCATTCCTTTTGTTAACAGTCCATTGTTATCATGTGAATCATCTAATCCTTGGGAGATGAGCAATTGTTGGCAGCAGGTGATCTACTCTATAGTCCGACTCAAGAATTAATAGGCATGAATCTTTTTAATTTAATAGGTTTGTTGGAATAATTTCCAAAATTGGCGGGTTCACCAGAATCAACAAAGAACAAAATGTTATAGCTACCTGCTGGTTTCTTTATAATTTCAACTTTTAGTGACTAATTAATTCGTGTTTTCAATATTTAATCATGAATGATGAATGAACAATACAAAATAATAAATAAACCTAAAAGAAAATGAGACAAGGGGAAGCTTAAACAGGTAAATTCGATTGAACTTTTCAATGAATCGTATCTAAAGTATTTGTGTGAAAATGTGAAAATTCTATTTTAACTGCAATTAATTTGAAATTCATACATTCTGGAATATTGAAAATTATGTACCGTATACCTCAATACTTATATCAATAACTCAAAATGTAAGAATTCCATTATTAGGTAAATAAGCTTTGATAAAAAGTTTCGTGAACAGGACCCGTATGAAAATAATACCTATATGAAAATTCATGTTATTTGGAATATGAAATATACAATACACACATAATTAAATATGGAATATTTTGATTTCAATTACAGTTCTATTTCATTTTCATCAATGCACAATACAAACTATTTATTATCTTTCTTTCATAACCTAATAATTTACCTTGAAATATCCGTTCACATTCAACACTAACATTTAATTTCATTAACGTCGCAAAATAACTTTAAATAAAACTTGACGAGAAAACTACAGTTTATAGAATGTGCCACTGAGATATCACTTAAACATATATAACACTACGACACTCTATGTCACGTTACGAAGGGATACTAACAGGGAGCAGGGACGAAAAAGTGATATTAAAGTGGGGTGCCCTAACAGCAAGAGTGGGGTGCTACAATAAATGTTGTATCTAGGATTTAAAATAAGGGTTCGTTTTAGTTGCATTTTGCACCAGATCGAGAGTGAAAGTCAATCGAATACATACAAAGTGTTCTTTTTAGAGACCTGAATATTATTGCATATAGCATAGTACGTGTGAATCAGTTTATAGAATTTTAGTAGTTTTGTGATTTATCAATTTATTGATTGGAACAAATAATATCAACCGATTTTGTGTTAGACAATTCCAGAACACAGTAGACTGTTCTGTCTTTCTTGAGATTTATGATCCTCTTTCCCAGTTTGATTGATTCATTGACTGAAATAAATAGATGCAAACTTGTTTCATTTGATGACGATAAATATTTATAGGTACAGTATATAATTTTCCAGTCAAAACATTGAAGAGCGTCACATTAAATTTCCTAGGTTTCGAAAAAAAATATTGCCAACTTAGAATTTTTATTTTACCGAGACCCATGGTCATCATTATCGTCTTCTTACTAGAACGACAATTTCTTCATTCGGTTTTTTTTATACTTACCACACGAGAGGGAAATCTATAATGTTCGAAGAACATCGTGTGAGCCAGCAGTGGAATGGAAGGCTTGGAGGTTATATGCATAGGGAAAGACCTCACTAGGTAAAGAGTTCCACAACTTCGCTGTTTGATGAAAAATGATGTCTGGTAGGAAGAAGTTCGACAGGTCTTGAGTTTGACAGTGAAGTGGTAACTAGTTTGAGCTCGTCTAGTCCGCCTATCTGAAATCTCTCGTGGTGGAACGACAGACGAGATTTCCGATGAACACCGAATATGGAAATATCTATAGAAAAGGGAAAGATGTCCCACCTTTCTAAGATGTTCTAGAGAGGTCAATGAACTTGTAAGTAATCAAACGAATAGCTCTCTTCTGGATAGAATCCAAGAGCTCCAGCGTATTGTTATGATTTCATTTCCTAAACAACATAAAATAAGAAAAATTGAACTAACCGAACATTAAAATCAGAAAAGAATAATAAAATATATAAAATATGGAATTAAAAACATTAAAAGTTAAATTGTAGATAGTATGAGGTATTAAACAATGTAGAACAAAATGCACCATGATGTAAATAGAATAAGGAGTGTAAATAAGAAAACAGTGAAAGTGGATAAACGTACAGTGATACGAAAGAAGAAATCATAATTGAAATGATTCCCAGACTATCATAAGATAGCACAAACTATTAAAATATGTTATAGATTTAAGATAGAATTAGGAAATTTGAGTTCTATAATGTTATAGAAATGTTATTGATAATTTATATTATGTATTAGATTTAAGAAATGGCAAATGTCTAATTTGATATAAATATTGATATAATCAAGTTAATATTAACCTAATCGTAGGTTCTCTTATACCAAAATGTGTGGAAAAATGTAGGCAATATTAATTTAGATAGCAGAAAGCATAATCACTTTAAATAATTTGAAAATCTTCAATAATTCAAAATTTATAGAATACTCTATTCTGATTGGTCGAGACATTTAAGAAACGTCAAATAGGTCAACAATTAGAAGTTATGTCAGTTTTCATTAATGACCAAAGCATCCTTGATAAGCAAAGAAAACATTTCATTGGTCAATTATGACATCAACTGGCTTGCCTTTGTAACTCCTATAAAAGGAAATCAGAAATAGAGTTCAGTCTTGCAATAACATCCAAGATCCAAGCATCTTCTGCAGCTCAAGCATATTTCCATAACCTTAGTTTTTGAATAACATCGGAGAACTCAAGTAGTCTCAGTAGCTTCGATAAGTTAATGTAACCGAAGCTAGTAAAATATTTCTACGAATCAAGTAGTTTTCTTGAATCTTCATAACAAAGTAAGGTTATAATAAACACAGCTAATAAATAGCATCGTATAGTATCCAGTCTTCGATAAAGTTCCAGAATATAATTGAAGAAGTTTTATATGTTTTATATCTTGAAAGAATAAAACCAAGTTAACAATTTTATCAACAGTTCCTGAATTTCAAAAGAAGTAACCACGTAGTTTACCTGTGTTTGTGAATGTTTCAAAGCAGAGTTATTGTGTTTTTAAAGTGATAAATTAAAATCATCAAGAATATACAAAATCAACTGAACATTGCCTACATTTTCCATCATATAATTGGATATAACTTAAAAGTGAGTTTGTTTATAATATCATCCTTGTATCATCATTTGTATATCTGAAAGTAAGATTGTTGTTTATAAATAATAAGTAATATTAACCAGTTTTGGAGGTTAAGCATAGAATTGTAGAACATAAAACAAATCGTAAGAAATAACATAGAATCATTAATTTTTAATATAGAACTTTTAACAATCCAACCAAAATATTGTGTTTAATTCCATAGAATATATAAAAAGAACATTTTAAAATCAAATCAAAAATATAAATTCAAATCAAAACAAAATAAAGAAAGCTAGCCGGAATATTAAAAAAATAAAAAGTAAAGCCTTTTTTTATAACAGTATGTTTGGGAGACGAATTCCGAACTTGTGAACATTAGTAGTAGATACTCGAGGACATGTCGAATCTGAGCTTTGTAAATTATGAAGAGCTGTTGGGATACAAAGTAGCTCTTGGCACGGAATAGAAAACCAAGTTTTTGTGAAGCGTCCAATGAGAGGGTGCTGTTGGTGGTGATCCCGAGCATTGTAATGGAAGAGTTCATAGGAATAGTTGTACCCGACATCATCATCATATTAGGGATTGTGGGATTCGCCTTCCTGGAGAAGACGCAAGCTTGAGTTTTGGTTCCGATGTGTTTGAACTAATTGTTATCGCTATGTGGATGATATTTTGGCTTTTTGGATGAGCATTTCAGAACAATCAAATATGTTTCCAGAGTCTGAGTACTTACATCTCAATCTAATTAATCTAGAAACCCGAGCTAATAACTCTTTAAATTGTTTAGATTCGTCTATTTAAATTTAAATATACATTTGCCACACATCTGAAAATGACACACACAGACATTACGATACATACAACACATCATTACACCTTATTAGCTTATCTATATATTAATATCGTAGCCAATGCTAGAAAAAACTACAGAGGGTAGAGAGGTGGTTGAGGTATTGATGGGAAGGGGCTAGACTAGATGTGCCAAAAACTGTAACGATTAAAAAGAGTAATGTCGTTTACCTATTTGGAATTATAATGGCGTATATAAGGGATTCATCTCCAGCTGAGGGTAGCTGGAGATGAATGTGATTCATTAAATTGCTTTTTCGCTTATATATTTCCTTCCCTTCTAAATTACCTAGATATTTGTCATTACTGTTTCGAGTGATAAACTTACTGGAGAAATGGAGTGACCTGTAATGAGAATATGTTCGGCTAATGCTTATTTTTTACCACCAAAAAGGTCCTTCTAGTTTCACCCGCATAGCATTTTGAACGCGTCACAACTGATTTTGCAAATCTCGCATGTGACGAAGTCGGAAACTTTATCAAACTTTATCGTGATCATAATTTAATTCCCAATTTCTTTAAATTATCCCATAAATTCCCATAAATTGCCATAAATTCACATTCATCCAAAAACATATTTAAACGCGCTAGTTTAGCTTTGATTCGGGAACGAATTAAGTATACTAGACGCGAGATTAATTCCATCAATATAACACTCTTTGGCCTTCACCTTGAACTTTCAAATACCCTCTCAGCATCCGAATTGTTGACTCTCGACCGAATTACTTATGATCAAGCTGATCAAATTCGTACCCTCAGTTCCGAACTGAATATTCAAAAATTCAAAAAGCTTCTTGCCTCCCAATGCCCTCAGCACCAACTTTCCAGATCAACCCTTCTTGTAAATACTACGGTTAATTTATCCCCACATACCCTTTCTTTCTAAAGGTCCTAATTTCGTTTTCTCCCCCAAAACTATTCCTACGTTATCCATTATTTCTGCTGTAGAAGCATCCCTACATAAAGTACCCCATCTCGCACCAGATGAAATTGATTTCGAAACTGCGAAAATACTTCGTCATTCCAACATTCCTAAATCAAATTGCCCTACATTTTTAATCCAAGCTGTTGATTTACTCAAATCAAATTTTGGTTGATTTAGCTATTTTAAAGACTGATAAAGGACACTCCACTGTTGTCATGAATTGTTCAGATTATGATAAGAAAATTCTGCAACATCTCCAAACTGATTCCTATAAGCTCCTATCAAAAGATCCCACCCCCTCTATAGAACATTCAATTTCACAAATTATCCGTCATTCTTCTCTTCCGGATCCAGATAAGAAATTTATTATCCCCCATTGTTCAAGAAGCCCTCGATTATATGGTTTGCCTAATATTCATAAGCCCTCAGTTCACCTGAGACCAATTGTCAGCACAATCGAATCCCTTACTAATAAATATTTCGATATCTGTCATCTATTCTCAAACCTCTTGTAGGTAATTCCAACAGTTTTATCCTGAATTCCTTTCATTTCGTTGACAAACTCCAAGCCCTAAGAGTTGACCCAGGCGATTTGCTCGTCAGCTTCGACGTCGAATTGGTTGCGGTTTAATTTCCTTTTTGTATAAAAAATAAGTCGTATTTGTCGTAACCATTGTCCAATGCTAATTTGCATTGTTATAATTTTGCTGGTTCAAAGAGACGTTTAATATTCTATGACCAAGATTTATCTCCAGATGAGGGTAATCTCCTATCTACTCTATTAATTCTAATGAACTTTGCACATTTCAATTTCTAGTTTAATTTACTCTGATGATGGCATTGGTAGCGGAAAGGTCCGTCAGTATATACTTTAACAGTATTTTTAGTGGATAAGGGTGATTGCTTTTTATTTACTTTATCTCCAGCTGAGGGTAATCTCCCATATACTCTATTAATTCCAAATCGTTTTCACATAGGCACATTTCGATTTTCAGTTTAATTTACTCTGATGATGGCTTTGGTAGCGGAAAGGTCGTTAGTACTTTAACAGTATTTTTAGTGGATAAGGGTGATTGTTTTTCATTTATATTATCTCCAGCTGGGGGTAATCTCCTATACACTCTAATAATTCCATATAGTTTTCAAGCAGGCACATTCTGATTTTTAATTTAGTTGACTCTGATGATGACACTGGTAGCTGAAAGGTCCTCAGTTCTTCAACAGTATTTTCAATGGATAAGGGTGATTGTTTCGTATTTATATTGTGTCCCATAAGCTTGTTGCATATTTTATGATTTGAGAACTATAAAGTGACTTTGACAAAATAGAAAATTTTAGTTTTTCTTTAAATTTGAATATAATCAAAAATATTATTATCAATACTGTCCACACCACCAAGATAAGACAAATCAATCTATATTAATAACAATAAATAAACAAATTTGCATTCCAATCATTAATAATCAGAAAATCTGTGCATTTCTGTAAAAAAATATATCATTTGCTTTTAGAACTTCAAATTGTTTTTACAGAATCAATCAACCAGTTGAATTCGATAACTTATATTTCTTCCTCTGTTTCTATTACTTGAACAAGTAGAAGAGCCCAAAAGCTATTTTGATAACCAAAGTGAGGGAAGTCAGTGATAGATTGATCACAGTCAATTTTTATTGTGCATTTGATGTAAATTGTCTCGTAACCTGATTGAGAAATAGAGATAAAGATTTTGTATTTACATTGTATACAATATTTAAGTAGACTAAAGTGGAAGAGCCATATTGATCAAATGGCATCGAAATCATCATGCTTGTGCTACCAGTTGAGGATCTTGGAAAATAATGTTAGTAATGAGGTTGCTTTGATAGCATATAATTCATACGTAAATTCTGTAATCAAATATGCTATAATTTTTTGGGGTGACTCAACACATTTATAGAATCAAAGTACTACAAAAAAGATGTAAAAGAAATATCTTTAAACTAAAATATCGAGTCTTGGAGCCCATATTTTATAAGACACAGAATACTAACCATCTCTTCAATTTACATCCTAGAATGTGTCCGCTTCGTTAAGAAACATTACGAAGAGTTTTTTCAGGAACATAGTTTGTTGCACAATTATAAAACTCGTCATAAAGACATTCTCTTCACAGTAAGAAATTTGGTCCGTGTAAAACAGCTAGTGTAATAGGTGAAAAATTTAGAGTGAATTTTAAGTGTTAAATGACTATTTTTTGTAACACTAGGATTGGTGAGCGATGCTGTTTACACTAAACTACTCTAGTTGAGTTGTTCTACTTTTTAATGTTCATTACTCACACTACAAAATTACATTTGAATTGTTTTATGTCGAATGTTTTAGGTTTACCCTAGGAGTGTCAAATGCATAGAAATATTACACTAACTAGAGTGTTCTGACACTGCCAATTGCGAAATGCCGTTCGGTTCAATCCGCATCCAACACGTTACCCTGAGTACCCGCATTGGCTTTACGTTAGCGACTTTTATTCTTTCTTCAAGCTTCAACCTGTGTTGTGTGTTTACTGGACTTAAAGCGTAACCTGTGTAGCTTTATTTGTTCTTATAAGGTAAGTGTTGTTGTTTAATCTTCTTAATATAATCTACTTAGTAGTAAACTGGATATAGTAAAATAATAGAGGTGATGAAATGTGTTTTAGTTCAAATCAAACGCCTTAACCCCAATTTCTGATTCATAATATTAATCAGAGGCATCACCGACTGGAAAGTTACTCGTACACGTTCTAATAAATACCAATAGTAATGCCTTTAAATTACTGAGCTCAGCCAGTCATAGTAGACATAACCTAATAGTGAGGTACATCGTACATTATTTTTTGATATTACGTTTACTGCCATTTTGTGAAGGTCCAGTTGTGACCCCACATTGCAAATACTGTGTCGAAGGTCAAATAGGGATTCTAACGAACCGATCTGAACGATCTGAAGTGTGGGTCATATTGATCGATTCGTCAAATATGTATAATGGATTATATTCTCACAAAGATAATATGTTACAGGTAACCTATGTGATGAATTTTATCAAGCTGAAGTATATTCATTGCTCGAAGGTGGCCAAAGTGGAGCAACACTATATATGAAGAATACGAACAATTAGGTTAGCTATTATACAAGGTCATACAAACCTCTGACTTTTATATTATTTTTAAAATACTGTTTAATTTTATGTATCATATATTCGATAGTATTCAGATATAAATGTTCCACATATTCGTCAATTCATCAAAATTGCTCAGTTGTACCTATTATGCCATAAATTTATTTTTAAATAAACATTTTGTATTCGCAAGTAGTGTATTCTTCATTTACCCAACACTAGGTAGTGCAGAGCTAGAGTTAACGTACACTAAAAACAGTATTTTGTTTACCAAAATCAGTGTAAATCCAACACTGGGTATAGTTAACATACACTGAAAACGGTATTTTTTACCAAAGTCAGTGTAATATTACACTAAAATAGTAATTTGCATACACTTACATTTGTTAATTCACACAATTCAAAGTTTCTCAGTGTATATCTGAACATTATGTAGTTAGATTTGTTTCCAACTTTGGGTTATGTTGCATCTAATCTGCTGTAGTGTAAAAGATACTCGAAATGAAGCGACTATTTAACACTAACGTTAGAGTAAAGTTACCATTAAAATTTACTCTAGATGCAGAGTGAATATTTCACACTGAAAACATTGAACCTATATAGAATATTTTTAGTGTTACTTAGAGTAAAATTTTCACTCTAAATTTTTTACTGTGTTACAAGAATTTATAACCATGTTCCGCAAAATTTAAGGAATCTCGATTGCAGGAGTTTTAAAAACACACTAAAATCACGTCTTATAGAAAAATGTTATTACTCCAAATCGGAATATTTTAATACTCAGCTATAAGTCACCTTTTTTGCAGCATTTCCTTCGAAAATACTACTTAAATATACGTAGCATTATCTTAATTTTGTACCTATCTGTCCTGACGCATTCTATACCATGCTTCTGTTGATCTCATGAATAAAGATTATTTATTATCAATATTATTATTATTATTATTATGATCGGTGGTTCGTTTAAAGAACTTTGTAATTTGTAAAATAATCATCACGTTCAACGATCTCAAATGAGATTTAATTGTACAAATTCCTTCACTAATTTTATTCTATCCAGTAATCCGAGAAAACAATCTCGATCATCATCCAAGATGATTGAGGTTAGGAGTGATTGTACGGCCATTGCACATACTAATTCGACTAAATTCAAATTTTCACGTAATTTGCTTCACTAATTAAAGCAGTTACTCAGGCGCATAGTGTGAACATCGATTAACATAAACATAAATGATAGATTACCTTGCAGTACTAACTGCCGTTCTATATCCAGTTGATTACTTAAATTTATTGAATTGTAATTTATCTCATGCATAGCGGTCTATAACAAGTGTTTCCGATAAGTCACATCATTAATTATATTGGACGAGACAATAATTACTAGCTTATTGGTGGCATTTTCATAATGACGTTATACAGGCTGTTAGGAAAATATGTCTTAAATTTCACCAGTCCTGTTCCAGTTTTAGCATTCCTCGTTCTTTTGAGGAAAACTAGCTACTGCAACGAAATTTTGATTGAAGCTATCGTTAAATAATAAATTGAATTTTTATTTAAAGTTCTATGAACTCTACTCAATTTTCGAACCAGATACTAAGATGGGGGATTCAGCCATTCATCTGTGAGAAATAAACATGATACACATCGTTACCTTTTGATGAAACAAGTTTTTACTCAACATACAAGAAAATATGAAAATCATAAATTATAATAACTGTTCAGAATAATCTCCCATCATTTCGAAAACGGCTGATCTAATAAACATTTTGCGAAATTTTTCTCAATTTAACGAGGAGTCTAGTGTCAAATAACAGGTAACTATATTTTTGGAGTTTGGGACCAAGTTTGGTCGAACTCGTTGCAGCCGTTAAAATAGTATATTATACACCAAGGTGTTGAAGACTATTATTATTGACCAAGCATCAAGATTATGAATAAGGTGCGAGGTCTATAAATGTCTTCATCACCGTGGTGTATATACTATTTTTTCCACTACTAGCACATTAAACTAGAATTAATATTTTTAAGTTAAATAAAGTAAACAATTTGATACGTATGCTTGCGTAATTTCTGTCTGATAAAAAGTAAGTAGGCTGGAAATCAGTTTTGACATTTCTATTAAATGACATTTCTCAAAAACAATATTGTTGAAATATTTACGTATACATTACGTATACATGTGAAAAGCCGAAATGAGGAAAAATTTAAATTGCTGCAAACCGCCTGAAATGCGAGAAATCGCAGAAAAAGTTACTGTGCAGACAGTTTGGTGCAGTACCAAAAACGTAGAGATGATTTCTACATACTACTGGCATACTTCCACGATTATGCAAGTGATAAAAAGGCCTCTACTTTATGGGCACATTATGCTATGTTGAGATCAACTATTTCCCTTTTCTATCGTTTTCACTACTGAAATCTTGTTTTCACTTAGTCGAATACTAACCTAAAATTTACAAAACCATCTATTATCTGTAGCCTGTAACAAGGTTACTCACTTGAAAAATAATCAGTTTCATTCAATGTCGTCTTCTGGTAATTCTGTGTTCTCGAGGTCTTACTCTTATTTTGTTTAAATAGTTTTGTAACATAACCAAGCTCGGCTCTGTCCGGCACTCGTTGTAGGTTACGGTCACGATTCACAAATGTCATCAGTCCTTCATGTTGAGCGCGAATTTTAAACTAATGGCATTTTTTTATTCAAATAATTTTACGGTGTTAGGTAATTTCAAGCAGCAAATACGTTAAAGACAATCTCCTGGGTATACAAAATCACGTTGCACAAGTTTTTGTTAAACAACTATCCCTGGATTCTCAAAACATTTGAGTTTGTTTATTACCATTATTGTCAACTTCACAGCTAGTAGTGGAAAAAAAAATATATATAGCTGTGAAGTTGACAATTATTGCGTCTCCTAGCCTGCTGAGAAGTTGAATTTCTCTAGTAGTGGTTAATAATTTTTTCTATTGTTGACCTAGGTTGATAATGTATACGTTAATATTTCAACAATATTGTTTTTGAGAAATGTCATTTAATAGAAATGTCAAAATTGATTTCCAGCCTACTTACTTTTTATCAGACAGAAATTACGCAAGCATACGTAATAGCGAAATAATCTTGATGCTCGGTCAATAATAATAGTCTTCAACACCTTGGTGTATAATATACTATTTTGAACCGAACTTTGAATTGCTGTATCTATGTTAGGAAGCATTCCTAATAAAAAAAATACGGACAGTCACCGAGCACTGCTGACAGAAGTGAAAACTGACATTATGAAGTAACCAATTTATTTTTGGAATTTCATCCAAATTCGTATGATTTCACCAGTATCATCTCTTTCTACATGACACAATTTTCCGACAGTGCAATTGGACGATCCATCCCAACATCTATGTTATTAGTTATTATGTATGGTCGGTTAAGAACTAAAATTAACTCGTATGGTAATCCACCCGTATCATCGGTTCTCATTTTATGCAACTTCTGCCTGACGAAATTTTGTTGCTCAGCATTATGACAACTAACGAAGACATCCGATGCCACAGATACGATTGTCTACGGAGTTTAGTATGGAGTTGTTGTACTCGTTGTAGCATTCGAAATTACAATTTTATTGTTTTTAAATGAAAATTAATATAATTAGTTTTTCTTTAGTTTTCACAACTGTCAGCATTTCAACCAACAATTAAAAGTTAAATTTTTATTGAATTTATTAATTGTACATTGTGTACTTAGTGTCGTATCTACGTGCGAGGTTTTAAATATTGTGAATATAATTCTTGTCATAAGAATCTAACATTAGTGATGTGTATAAGTATTACTACTAATACGAAAGAACAAAATTTTATTTCAAATAATTATTTGTGGTGTAATTTACGATCATACTGACATTTGACGGAAATGTTTATATGTTTACAATTTGCGTTTCTTTTTAGATTATTTGTTCATTGGTCCGAATTGAAGATGTTTTCTTTTACCACCACCCGTAGATATCTTCAATTCGGACCAATGCTGTTTAACATTACTTTCATTTACTTCGATGTAAATATCAATAAGTAATGTTTTGAAAATAAAATAATGTGTATTTATTATAATGACTATCAGGTTACATTCATACTCTTTACAGGGACTGTACCGCCCATTATACGTTTTTTATTATGAAATATAAAAATGTATATAATTGTTGATTGAAATGCTAACAGTTGTGGAATATACACATCACTGATGACAAGAATTATATTCACAATATTTAAAACCTTGCACGTAGATACGATACTAAGTACACAGTGTACAATTATTAAATTCAATAAAAATATAACTTTCGTCTGGACGAGGGCCGAGGATTGAGTAAATGAATAACGTCGAGTATCCGACTCAGATATGCACACGTGTGTAAGCGTATAGAGAGACTGCCTGACGCCTGACCCGAGTTGTTGCGCACGCAGCAGTATACATAATACCTAATATATATAGCTACAGCATGACTCTACGAGACGGACTCGGTTTTACTCCCATCTGAAATAGTTCAACGCGCCTAAAGAAGTTTTCACTTCAAAAATTCCAGCAAACGGGCCGGATTTTCTATTTTCCGACTTCAGATTCGGGTTCAGCGGACCAAAAAACCATCTAATACCAAATTTCATTTGTTATAAAAGACATTCCATTTGTTAATTGAAAATGGTTTTTCATTGTTTATCAATAGTAATAAGAGCCATCCTGAACAAGATGTAAAAAGAATTTAGCAATTTCTTGCGGTCTATAAAATTTTGGATGTTTTTCACACTTTTGACTGGACTAATCCTGATTGTGAGTTTCCCTCATGTTTTGTATCTCCTGTTCTAAAGCTGTTGCTAATAAGTGTGCTATAAGTACCACATTTTTCAGTGATCCATGATTCATAATCTTTGAAGGAATGTACTTTCATTGAAACGACAACATTAGTGAAATACCGGTGAATTCAATTATGATGACAGTTTTCATTGTTTTTTTAGGTTGATGACTCGGATAATAAAACTTCTTAACCCCTGTAGGTAATCCGAGTCATTCAATTTCTTGGAGTTGTATTCTTTTGGGAATCTTCCCTTGTGTTTTGACTGGCGGAGATATAGTGCTATTGGGAGCCATGTTATCAGCAATATCACAATATTTTAGAAAACAAACTCAGAATCCCTGTGGTTTATTTGTAATAATGAAACATATTTTTATGCTGGAGGTGTTAGAGTGCTCGATCTGTCAATTATTGAAGAATTTTCCTCTTGTATCATTCGCATTATGCTGTATCATTCGACACAATGTCAAACTATTGAGTAATTATTGACGATTGCTGGAATTACATCTCATCAATATTTTGATAGGTATTGCTGTACGACGCTGGTCGAAAATAATATCCGGATGATATTGATCGTTAACATAAGTGCTTTGGAATCGCATTATATGTATGTTGCGGCCTGGATAAACCGCTAAATAATTCTCATGGGCACTAATTGTCAAATAATATCTATTATGGAATACAGGTGCAATGTTATCTGATTTCTGAATGCCCCTTGTTCCAATTGGGCCTAGAGGAATTCCATTGTTTATGCTTTGAATTACTATTAGCTGCAAGTACACTTCACTGAGCTAAATGTATAACCAATTTTGAATATGTAGCTTTTCACAAAATTGATATATTTGTTAATGTCCTTAATGCGTGGCTCGCCGAGAATGTTCCTCCAATATTGGACCCTCTACCGTGGATACATTTTTTTTGAGCAGATTTTGTAAGAATCTGAAATCAATATTGCGCTATAATTGTTAACAATAATTCAATCCATAAATTGGTATTTCCAAAGTGTGAGTTCATGTTATACATTTGTAAAAAAAGTTTATGAAATCTCACAATCCAAATTTTAAATCTTTACAACATGTTTCGAGGTCAATCACTTACACCTCATTTTCAAGTATTATAAGAAAGGCTGAAAGAAAAGTATATTATACATTTTTTGATAATATAACTGGTTTGATGTTTAAAATTGTATATATATGATTGTATTAATTGAATTGTAATAAATAAATATTAAAATTGTAAGTCTATTATTTAAAATAGTATAAATATGATCTATAAATTATTATATTTATTTCTTCAATATAATGATTTATAGATCATATTTATACTATTTTAAATTATAGATTTACAATTTTAATATTTATTTATTACAATTCAATTAATACAATCATATATATACAATTTGAAACATCAAACAAGTTATATTATCAAAAAACTTTATACTTTTTTTCCAGCCTTTCTCATAATACTTGAAAATGGGGTGTAAGTGATTGACCTCGAAACATGTAGTAAAGATCTGAAATTTGGATTGTGAGATTTGATAAACTTCTTTCACAAATGTATAATAATTTAATCTCCCTCCATTGTGAAAAAAAGTGGGAATATCAAAATTCCGAACAGGTAGAGTCAGAAAAGATTGAATAAGGGAAATATTTTGGGAAAGTCTCATGGAAATAAATTCAAACTTTTTGTCTGAATTCTGAATTGTTCTGGACAAAACCCTGATGGTAACCATCAACCCTGAATAAGGGGGAGAGCTATCATCATCAATTGTCAGATGTTGGTTCCCAATTCCAACGAACAATAGTTCGGAAATATCTGTGATTATGATGTTCAGATTTTTTTTTTAATACTTTGACTACACGAGAGGGAAACCTATAATGTTCTAAGAACATCGTGTGTGCCAGCAGTGGAATGAGGGGAGAGGAGATAGGCTCCCGAATTTTACTTGAAGTTTTGGAGGTCATAGGCATAGGGAAGACCTCACTAGGTAAATAGTTCCATAGCTTCGCTGTTCGATGAAAAATAATGTCTGGTAGAAAGAAGTTTGGCAGATCAGCACATGCTTGGGAGCGAAACTCCAAACATGTGAACAGTACTCCAGGACAGGTCGAATATGTGCTTTGTAGATTAAGAGGAGCTCCTGGGATGTAAAGGAATAGAAAACAAAGACTTCATAGTTGTACCTGACAATCATATTAGGAGATTGTGGGATCCTACATTCTGAAGATGACGACGTTGTTAATGTCCTTAATAAGTGGCTCACCGATAATGTTCCTCCAATATTAGACCCACTATGGTGAATATATTTTTTTTTTGAGCAGATTATGTAAGAATCTGGAATCAATATTGCGCTATAATTGCTGATAATACTTTAATCTTCAAGGTTGCTTGCTTTCGATGAGTGTCAAAACAGACACGTCAGCCTGAAAATTTTAACGCGTTCTAGTTAAAGAAGTTATGTCACAAATGTCACATGGGATGTTCGATTGTAGCGCCATCTGTTTGATTTTTCAGGGACCAGAAGTAAACTAATATATATATAAAGATATACTTTAGTTATCCAAGTTTGGACATTAGTCTGTGGTAAGTGGATGTATGTAATGATATATTTTCACTTATAATCTCCCTAGTGCTTGAATTATTTCCGGAAATTTTTCCGAAGGAACGCATTTTCTAGAAAAATGCGTGACTAAGGAAAAATTTCCGGATATTAATTCAAGGACGCGGGGGATTCGGTAAAAAAATTTCACACCTTAAATTTATTTGGAAAAAAATTAAAAATAATAGTAGAAAAAACAAATGTACCTCTCACTTTAGTGACATAGAGGGCATTCAGTTTTTCGAACAGAATATTTATCCTTTTGTTACATTTAATTTAACATTACTAAACTCTCAGGAAAAAGTTTTTGTTGTGAAAAATGATGTTAATTAGATGGTTTGAATGAAACTTTAATATTCCAGTTTTGGATAGTATTATTTGTGAAAAAAAAATGTTTCTCTTACTTTAGTAACATAGAAGGCATCCAATTTTTCAACTCAAACATTTATCTTTGGACTACAACTAACTTAATGCTACTAAAATATAAGGAAAGTACGTTTTTGTAAAAAAACATAAGGATATCCGGCCTCTATGGCAGTCTTTTAATGATTCGTAATAAAACATAACCAGTCAAGTAGGCTTAGGCTTGCGATGTCAAAATCGTCTCTGCTATACGTCACGTCGACAGCTATTTCTTAAACGTGCTTCTTTAGTTCACAATAATTAAATCATGGCAGTAAACAATCAAGAAACTAATTTTAAGCCTTATGGTGTTTGTAAATCTTGCTCTGAAATAGGGGACATTAATACGTCTCATAAAAATTTTAAGTTTTTGCAATGTTCAATGGAAAAAACTGAATTAAATCCCCATCAAGAAAACCTTTTCTCAGCTATACAGAAGATTTTGGAGGAAGATATCCCATCCTTTTTAAGAAAAACCAGAATTCAGCAGAACAAAATTGCTTCCAAATATTACATCTATTATATTAAACACAGACATCTGATAGAAGTGGACAGGGAAGATAACCATTATCCTTGTTATTCTCCATTACGAAGAGAAGAGTTCCAATCAGAATTCCAAAAATATTTAGCCTTAATGGAAGAAATATTTGGTAAATAAATATTTGTAATTATTTAGTATTATAAAATGAATAAAAACATTAAATACCAAAATTTGACCCTGCATACTGATTTTCGGATTATATGATAGCTGTCAAGAAAAAATTTCCACTTATTAATTTTGTTCGCCTAGCTTGGCAGGAGGAGAAAAATTTGAAGGTCTTCATTGGTAACTGTCGAAATGAAAGTGTGTGATTGGCTTAGAATGACAGGTGTGAAATTTTCAAGGGAAATTCCTCCCACTAAATGGACGTTAACCGATCGTTTGATGTTTTTTGATTCATTATTGCTAGATTTTCCGATGAATTGAAGCGTTTTCTTTAGTTCCTATTAATTTGTAAGATTTTATGTTTATTTCTTATTGCGATAATTCAAAATGATCAATTCTCGATATCGAGGGATGTAAAAAAACAATAATTTGCACTTTCTTAACAACAAGATGACTCAAGCAATCAAATTCGCTTACAAAAGTAGTTTCAATGGAAATACGACATGTATTTGAAAAAAAATGAGGTACAGAGACAATTTCTCATTGGGAATTATCGCACCCATTTTGATCCAATAATAATTACAACTTACGTAGTTGTTTTGATAATCTACTTTACATTCAAGAAGTATACTAGTTTGAGGGAAAGGACGACAAAAATCGGCAACTAAGAAGTCTTAAGATGTAGAATATCAATCAGGCGGTAATAAATCTTATTATTATATTGAAGTGACAGGCTGCTGACAGCGTATAGATAGAATCAGGTGAAAATTCCCAAAATCTCATTAGTTTAATCAGCGGCAGAGCCTGCACTAAGTATTTAATGTACTTATTGGTATTAAATCAATAAAGTTAAAATTGCATCCATCGTTTTCCATCCAAGATCCACCTGTGCATCGGCAGACACCACCAACAAAAGTTTTCCAGTTCGACCAGCCGTCTTAACGATCCGTACGGAGAGACCATTATCGCCTGAAGCTCGAAATTAATTTTGATATCACGTCGCCGTATTGTTTTGATTTAATTAAGATACCTCCTGCTCACTTTATTAATAGAGAAACAGTTCCGATCTGCGTTGCCGAGATATCATACGTTGAAATAACGTCAAAGATTTATTTCTAGAAAAATTAAATGGAAGCTCCCTATTTGTGTATACATCCGAGGGAAATTGAGCGCTCTATATACCTGTTACAGAACGTAATTATGTAGCAGGTGGGTGACACTGATTACAATCCTCAATGTTGTCAACTTAAACTAGGTACATATAGAATCTGAATATGTGTAGGTACTAGAGAATTTAGTGAAACTCCATTATAATCGGTGATACTAAAAACAACGATAACATATGATTATAATAACAACCTCAAATTAATTAGTGCAGTCAGATAGTTATAAAAATAGGCCAAATCTCGAAATCCTTGGGAAATGGACCGATTTTGATGGGACAAAGTGCATTCTCTTCGGAATTCTATCAAAAATAAAGTCTACCTTATCTAAAGTTGCGCAAAAATTTTGCATTGTTTATAAACAATAAATTAACAATTTAATTAGCGTATTTATATGAGATTACATAAATATTCATAAAAAATGATCGGGTAAAGACTATTTTTGGTCAGTGAACATATGAAAATGGTTAAACAAGTAGTTGAATTGACTTCATTTGTTATAGACAATTTACGTATTAATAAATAGACGAATTCGACCAAATACGAGTTTAGGATTGTTTTCGAATAATTTTGGACTTCTGAATTCGATTTTGTTGTCAATATCATCGAATGTATACCAGCTAATTTGTTAATTTGTTATAAACAAATAATATTTATTAATAATTATACGAATTTGACCAAAATGTCGAGTTTACAGTCGTTTTCAGCTAATTTTGGCCTCTTGAGTACGATTTTATTGTTATTATAGTCCTTAAATACATAGATACATTTTTGAATTGTTATAAATGAGTTATTTATTAATAAATATACGAATTGCGCCAAAATACCAAGTGTAAAGTGTTTTTAAAATTATTAATAGTCAAATAGATTATATCAAAAAAATTAAAAAAATAGTACCAAGTCTTAATAAAATAACAAATTAATTAATAAGAACATGCCATGTTCAAGAGAAAACACATAGTTCAATTCAAACGTATCACGAATAATACTTCAAAATTCCCGCTATAATGCCACGAGAAGAATATTTTCTTTTTAATTCTAACATCAGGGTATTTTAAATGAACATCGTATTATACCCTTAGATGCACGAGAACAAAATATTTTTTATTTGTTCATTTCAAAATAGAGATTTTTCTAGTAACATACATATCTATCTTTTTTTTGATATAATCTATTTGATTATTAATACATTAATTTTAAAAACACTAGGAACTTTCGCACAATTCGTATATTTATTGATAAATAATTTATTTATAACAATTCAAAAATTATGTATGCATTTAAAGACCATAATAACAATGAAATCTTATTCGGAAGGCCAAAATTAGCTGAAAAGGACTATAAACTAGACATTTTGGTCAAATTCGTATATTTATTAATAAATATAATTTGTTAATCACAAATTAACAAATTAGCTTGATACATTCGACGATATTGACGATAAAATCGGAGTCAGAAGCCCAACATTATTCGAAAATGATCCTAAACTCGTAGTTTTGGTCGGATTCGTCTATTTGTTGATAAATGAATTGTTTATAACAAATGAAGTTGATTCAACTATTTGTTTAACTATTCTCATATGTTGATTGACCAATAATAGTCTTTACCCGATCATTTTTTATGAATTTTCATGTTATCTCATAAATACGCTAATTAAATTTTTAACTTATTGTTTATAAATAATGCAAAATTTTTGCGCAACTTTAGACAAGGTAGACTTTATTTTTGATAGAATTCCGAAGAGAATGCACTTTGTCCCATCAAAATCGGTCCATTTCCCAAGGATTTCTACCTCAAATACCCATTTGACTGCACTAAATTTGATTAAGTTGTGAAGACTGTAATTCTGTAGCAGAAAGGTAGGAAGTCGAATTCTAAAAATGTTGACAATTTTTTGAAAATTCAGCACAACAGAATTATAATAATGGATTATCGGTTTTTGGGTGTTAATTTAAACAACCTCAAAATATATTAGTTGAGCTGTAATTCTGCGGCAGGAAGATAAACATAACCACTTTTCGAATTTTTAACACAGCTTCTCTAGTTTTGTACCAAATGAAATGTTGACTCAGAATTACATGCAGCAAGCTTATGTATATTTGGATGCAATAAGAAGGGTTTGTTGGCACTTTCTTTGTAGGAATTAAGAGTAAAGAGCGTATACTATGCACAACAGACGCTATACCAATACCCTTTCTAGTACCAAGGTCTGAACGCTTAGTTCATAAGTCAGGACGTCATAAGTCAGTGTGACGTCATCAACAAAAGGGCACGTGCCCACCCAACCACCAAGATAAACACAGAAATTCGCATCATTTTATTCCGCACGTCAGGCGACAGGCGCATGCAATTCTGACGCCCAAAACTATGTTCCGTGGAACGTTCTGAAGTGTACCTATTTCAAGTATGATTCGGCTGACTACGTTTATCTTCGCCATACGCGATTATACCGTCGGTTTGGGACACAGCAACATATCTCCAGTAAAAGTGTTGCCTTCATAGTGTACATTGTGTGAATTCAATTCGAAGACGTGAAGTGATCATGGATGTTAATTGTATGCAAAATCTTTTGAAAAACCTGCTACGATTTGAGGAAAAACCATTCCTGATCTTCAAATAAACTTCACTACACACAAAAGTAAAATCCGAACATACAATAGGGTATTCAACAAGAATTTCTATGACAATTTAATTCATGCACTAAAATGTCATATGTCGCGGTGTTTTGTCATTATGACAGCGAAAAAAGTTTGCCCTAACTTTTCCAGAGACAAAACGGAACCTAACTTTTGAAAGCATGACAACCAGCATTGTAAACAAATTTTTGATGACGTTATGTCAGTTTTTCTCAAACTTGCTTTGTCAGAAAAGTATCTTATTTGTGGAAATGTCGCGATTTGGACAGTCTTCGAGTGGAGAAATTGAAGAAGCCATCAATAATAATGTGCCTCGCAATACTGTGAATTCAACTACGTTAATTTGGCGACAATTTGCGATGTTTTGTTTGGAAAAAAAACATGAACTCATGGCAGAAACTTCCACTGAAGAGTTAGCTTCTATTTTATGTGACTGGGCATTCAACATGAAGAAGAACAATGGACAAGACTATAAAGAGAGTGCAGTTAAAACGATTTGAAACACTTCAGCAAAAATGTTACAAGAGAAGTACTTCAAAGAATATAAAAGAATTTTTAATCCGTTCATGGACATACAGTTTAAGAAAGCGAGAAATGCACGCAACACAAAACTCAAAATTTTGCAAGCAATCCCAGAAAAAAGGAAGGTGAGTTCTAAGGCTCTCACAAAACAAGACATTTTTGAAATGGCACTATTCTGGAGTGAAGAAGAACCTGTAGGCCTTCAAAGAAAATTTTATCATATTGCTGCCTATGAATTGGCTTGGAGAGGTGGAGAAGCAGCAAATTGTAAGGTATTCTATTTTAAAATCGAGACAGACAACCGTGGAGAAGAGACCGGAAGAGTTGAATATAACCCAGTGTTTTCGAAGACAGCACAAGGTGGAAATCAGAAGTTGGCCGACAGCAAATGGTTGGTAGCAAACACTGAAGAAGATTGTGTATGTCCAGTACAAATGTTTAAACAAATTATGGGAAGACGGGGAAACCATATCACATGTGAAAATTTTTTTTTAACTCCAAATCCTTTCTGGCAAAAAACAAATTCGAAAGGATGGTATAAGAATTCTCCTATTGGGTTAAATGAAATATCTAAGTGGACCAAATCCTCGGCGAAAAATATTGGACTTGATGTTAAGCGGGTGAAAATTACGAACCATTCTAATCGAGCTGCCGCCGTAACTGAATTGTCCAGGAGTGGTATAGGTGAACAAAAACTTGTGAAAATTACGGGACATAGCAACCCATCGTCATTAAAACCGTACCTTCAGTTAGATGAAGAACATCATAAAAAAATCATTGGTTCCATTCGTACTACCGTCCAGGAAACAGTTACTACCACCGCTCAAAATACTAGCATGCAGCAAACTATTAACAAAAGAAAAGAAAGTCCTGAAAATCAAGCTTTTTTTAATAATTGTGTTTTCAACAATTGCACTTTTCCGTTATATTAAATAAACTAATTTACATCTTATTTTTTAATTTATTGATTCACATATTCATTAAATTGTCTTACCGAATTACACTCTAGCTTTTTTTTTGTCGAAGTAAACTTGACATTTATAATACACGTCAAGTTTACTTCGACAAAAAAAAGCTCTCGTGTAATTATAAGTGAGAAATACGAGTGGATGTGCGGATGTCCAGTAACAAATAAACTATTTTGTTTTATATGCTCAATCTTCAAGAAAGAGGATATTACGTGGAATAAACAAAGGTTGAATGATTTAAAATACATCGCAGAGGGTAAAGAAACACGAAAATTCCGTTTCTCACATGAATGCATACATGGATTTTAGTGTTTGAGGCAAAGTGGACAAACAGTTAGACAGTGCTTATTTGCGACATAAACTTAAGTACAACGAGGTTGTGGAAAAAAATAGTCATATTTTGCGCCGGTTAATTACGTGTTTAAAATTTTGCAGAGCCTTTGAATTGGCGTTACGAGGCCATGATGAGACATTGACGTCGGAAAATCCAAGTATTAATCAACTTTTCAGCTAAATTAGACGCTGCGCTTGCAATACACATGAAAGGTTCGGGTTCACAATTGTTTAAAGGCGTCTCAAAAACTATTTAGAACGAATTGCTAGATGCAATGTTGCAAATTTACAAGCAGGAAATATTTAAAGGAATTGAATCTGCAAATTTCATTGCTTTGGAGGTCGATGTAACTACCGACACCTCTAATCATCAGCAAACGGTTGTTATAATTCGATATATTATCTAATAGAGCTGCTAGTTCCGAGACCCGAGGAGATGTCGTTGTTTGCTATAGAATTGTATTGAATTGACTTCCGTCTGAAGTAGTCAATCTCAATATCTACTCTCAGGAGCTCCGCAGTCAGTGAGCAACCGTATGTGTTTTTCCCGTTTCTCTTCAGAATCTACACGTTCTATAATTCACTAGACAATTTTTCCCCATATACCCGTTGCGTTTGCCATGTCTCGTCATGAATCCTGTTATGATACTTTGGTTATTTCTGCTTCCCCTCGATATGTTTTTCAAAACGTTCTTTTTCCTTAATCTATCTAGGAGGATCTTGGGCTGTCTACGTCCCGGACGGGAACTCCAAATACTGAGTTCATTGTCTTTTGCTCTGAGGATTTCCTATAGAGTGTGTTTCTATAGCGTAGATGGATTCCGAACCTATTAGAGGCGCTAGCTTCCTTGTCTCCAAAGGCGTCCGCCTGTTCATTTCTCTAAATTCATGTTTGTCCTGGGACCCAGTGGATGATGAGTCTGTTCTGCACTCTGAAGGTTTTCAGTTTGGTTTTGCAGCAAAGAACCATCCTAGAGCAAGTGACGTTTGAGCCCAGTGTTTGTTGTAGCTACTAGACAATCAGATATGATGGCTATGCCCTTTCTTTGTATGTCATTTGTCCAGATTAATTTGTGCTCTACTCTCAATTGCATGGACTTCCGCTTAAAATATACTGTTCTATTTTTACCCATCAGTTCCGAGTATTTGGTCCTGGGCACAAAGACTACAACCCCCGAACTTTCTGCTCTTCTGGATCCATCGGAATACCAACAGATTACTCCTTTCCTTACGAGGTGAACATTCCTCTGTCTTCATACCTCATTACGAAACTAACATTACTGATGAGATATGACAATTTTATTTAGGCATATGGCAAAGTGGTCCGTATGGTTATGTATAATACATCTAGTTCCATTACCATTACATCTTCATTACTTCCAATGAAGGATCGATTGCCAACATGTTATTCTTCTTTATAATAGTTCTTCTCGATTGTAGAACTCATAGGTTAACGAACTGGCATCCGCTCCCACGGTTCTGTAGTTTCCATTTATAGGTAAATATGTTGCATAATACAGTACAATCATTTTAACATGGAACGTACACAATAGTAAGCTGAATTCGTAATAGACAGAAATAATAATCACTCACACAAATACCCATGCATAATACAGAATATTTAACCATTTTTAACAACGACCAAACGTTTCGCGTGATTAAATGGTTACCGGAAGAATTAATTCTATATACAGAGATCCTTTGTTGATACGTTGTATAATTCAGTCGGTATTTAGCGAGTCGGAACCCACGTAGCTTGTTCCTCTAGTGTGATTGTGCCTATTCAGGTTCAAGGTTTGCACCTGAAATTCTTTCCCGCTCAGCGTTGTATCCATTCTCTGTTCCACAGACACAGACCGGTGTGACGACCTCGACTGAATGTGATGATTATGTATAAGTAAATGCGGTAAAATTACTTTTACTTTTGAAGATATCCATGAGATGACCTAATACCTTGGAACATTCATGCATCTGTTAAATGCCACATATTCATTCATTATACGATTCATTCTGTATTATCGATTTCGAGATTCACTGAACTCAACTATTTTTTGGACCAAATCATATGGGAGTTTTGTTAAGAGTGGTTAAATAATATGCAAATCGACATTCCATAGACGATGGTAACATTAGTTTTCCGCTAAACCTTGTGCTAAATTCGTCATCCTCACTTTTGACCAAACTCAACATTTATTTCATCTTCAAGTTTGTAACGTTGCTGATCTCACCTCACAGCTGTTCGGTAATATTAGCTTCTGATGTCACTGATCGGTTGAAACTAGAGAGATGTTGTCGTTTTTATGTGGCAAAAGATTACTAGAAATAAATATTCACTTATAATATCCCATGTGCAAAATTTCCGGAAATTAATTTGTGCACTCTGGATATTGGGTAAGAGAATTTCACACCGAAGAAAAATTAGTTTAAAATAATTTTAATGTGATATTATTTGACATTTTGTCATATATATAAATATGAGACATTACGAAGGAATGCCAAAATTTTGTTGTTTTGTTATGTATTGTATCACTTTCAAACTCATTTGTTAAACGTCAAAAAATATCCACTATAATTTTGCTCTCTACCCTAAAAGAAAAAATATCCGCTGAAATTTTTTCGTTGGCATGGCTCAAGTCAAAATAAAAGTATTTCATTGGTCGAAAATTGTCGGTGTGAAATTCTCACCGTATTAGTCCAGTCAATAAGTTGGGGAATTTGACCGACTTTCTAAAAAAAGCAGGGCGTCGTATCGGAAAAATTCTTTTTGCATGATGTTTTATGGCCGATGTGGATCATTCGTAAGGGTTGAGCTAAGTGGAGACAGGACCTTCCATTCACCCCTAAACGCTAAATTAGAATAATTTTGAATTTATGAAAAAGATGGTTATTTTGGGTCGCTGAACACGAATCCGATGTCATTTTCCCGGAAAAGTTATTCAATGGGCTGAAAATCAGGGAATTTTTGTCATTTTCATACGACATTGCGCATTTTTCACGCGATTATCATTTTATACATAAAATATGTTGGCAGTCGCGTATTTCGATCGAAAGTAGACCAAAAATACGAAAATTTGCGGAAAACTGTGCAAAACCTGAGAAGAAAATCTTTCCATGTCATTGAAATAATCGTGTAATAAGTCGCCATAAGGGTTTTTGGGGACGGTGATTACGAATTTGATAATTAAAAAATATCATTTTCTGGAAAAACGAAGAAATTTTTCTTATGAATTCTTATTTTTTTTAATGTAACTTTTTGAGTGTCTATTAGTATTTGTGTTAAATTACGAAAATTAAAAGTAGTGTAAAAAAAAACGATTGTTTGATAATTCCGGAAAAATTAAAGAAAATTGAAAATGACAATATTGTAGCTTTGAATAAACAGTTACAAAATTAAATTAAAACAAAGATGCTTGTATTTTTTCAATGTTCCTTCATTTTCCACATAATCCTAATGTTATTTTCAAACGTTTTTGATGTCAAATTCGTAATTATCGATCAAAAAACCCATATAGCGATTTATCACACGACAATTTCAATGTCGTTAGAGTATTTTTCCTTGTAATTTTCTTTCTTTTTCCGGAATTTTCAAACAATTGTTTTTTTACATTACTTTCAATTTTTGTAATTTAACGTGCACATCGAAAACAGAAATGCTAATCAACACGACACTTAAAAAATTACATAAAAAAAATAAGAATTCATAATTTTCTTCGTTTTTCAATTTTTTAATTATCAAATTCGTAATTAGCGACCACAAAATCCTCTATAGCGACTTATTACACGATAATTTCAATGACGTGGAAAGATTTTCTTTTCAGGTTTTCCACAGTTTTCCGCAAATTTTCGTAGATTTGGTCTACTTTGTATCGAAATTTCCGGGAAAATGATCTCGGATTCGTGTTCAACGACCCAAAAAACCCATTTCTTTTGAAAATTCAAAATTATCTTTACAAAGGGGGTGAAAATAGGGTTAATTTAGCGTCTAGGGGTGACCGGGAGGTCCTGTCCACTTAGTTCAACAACCCTTACGAATGATCAAGGTCGACCATAGAACATCATGCAAAAAGAACTTTTCCGATACGACGCCCTGTGTTTTAAATTGATAAAACACTGCAGGTTGTAAATCTGCTTATCAACTTATATACTTCTTGTTATGTGATGAATGATGATGTTCGGATGTATACGGTGAAATTGATTCAAACTCGATGTAAATTAAAATAATACTATATTTACAATATGTACAAGTTAGGTGTATAGTGTTGATGTTAATGATATGATGATGTTAATATAGATGATGTACTTTCAGTTGTAAGTTTTTAAGTGAATTGAATAATGTCGCCTCAACTTCAACTACCTAGACCTATCTTCTCCCTTCAGGGTAGGGGTTTCTCGAATGTTCGTGATCGTGAACAAAGTAGTCAGACAGATGTTGGAAATACCTATTATAAACAATTTGCATTCTTCCGAATTATATAAATGAGATATTTTCAATATTGCTTTGAAACATTTGGCAGTTCTATATCTAATGTACATTCCTGAACAGATGAATAAGATTATCGAATAACCAGGTACTAGGGTTGTTATTGTGACAAATAAGAGTTGCAAATGTACAACGTAACAAATAAATATACATGAATAAGTGAATGCTGATTGATAAAGGAATAACAGTAATAATAATAAATGATATAATATTAACCTAAAGATTGGCGATCTTTAACATGCCGCCCTCCTTGAAAGATACTGAGCTTTCAAGATTAAGAATACAACTAACTAACTAATCAACTAATAAAAGTTCATAAACACACAACACACAAAAAAAATGTCCGCACATATATGTCTGTTATGGTTGGTCAGTGACCATAGGTAAAATACATATCTTTGCCACGGCACGTTTAACTACACCAGTCTGAGTTTTAACACTTGCTACACGTGTGATGCCGTCCGATCCAGGATAGATGTCTACTATTCGGCCTAAGCTCCATTTTAGTATAGGTAGTCTATCTTCACGCAATAGTACCATTGCCCCGGGTTTTAACGACTCTGATGAAGTTTTCCACTTGGTGCGAGTTTGCAGCTCTGAAATGTAGTCCTTACTCCATCGCTTCCAGTAATGTTGCGCCATGCTTTGCATGCGTTGATGGACCGATAATCTATTTTCTGGTATGTGTGCCATAGATGGGTCAGGAAGTGCTGTCAGAGGTCTTCCAATCAAAAAATGTGCTGGGGTTAAGGGTTCAAGATCGTTTGGATCAGATGACATTGGATATAAAGGACGGGAATTAAGGACTGCTTCAATTTGGGCTAAAACTGTGTACATATGTTCAAAGGTCAGATGCGCATCACCTATGACTCGTTTTAAATGAGCCTTGGTTGATTTAATACCCGCCTCCCAAAGGCCGCCAAAATGAGGAGACCGGGGCGGAATGAAATGCCAAGATATCCCTTCTCGTTGTAAATTATCAATTATTTTTGCTTTATTCGTTTCGGCTGTGAAGAATTTATGAAGTTCCTTCATCTCGGTATTTGCACCGACGAAGTTAGTGCCATTGTCAGAATGAATATTTAGTGGTTTACCTCTTCTAGAAATAAACCGTTTTAGAGTTGATAAAAAACTGTCTGTTGTTAAATCTGTCACTAGTTCAAGATGTACGGCCTTTGTGACAAAACATATAAATAAACATAAGTAAGACTTTATTAATTTGTAGCCCCGACCTCCCTTATCTTTCAGTAAAAATGGCCCAGCGTAGTCTACGCCGGTATGAAAAAATGGAGGGGCTGGAGCTATTCGCGATTTTGGTAATTGACCCATAATTGGGTTAATACCCTGAGGATTAGTTCGAAAACAAACAAGACAATCGTGGACAATCTTCTTTGTAAGGTTGCGACCTGATATGGGCCAAAACTTATCTCGCAAAGAGGCAAGTAGTGCTTGAGGCCCACAATGTAATAATCTGTGGTGCTCATGCGTAGCTATCATTTTTGTTAATTTATGATTCGAGCACAGTAAAATAGGGTGTTTTTTGCCAAACATGAAATCTGATTTCTGCAAACGGCCTCCAACTCTGAGGACACCCTCGTTATCAATAAAGGGACTTAGTGACAGAAGCTTACTCTTTGAATTCAATTGTTTGTCTGTCTTTAAGCTATTAATGTCTTTTTTAAAGGTGTATTGTTGAGAGGCTTTGATTAATTTCGTGAATGCATTGTTCAATTCGCATTCGTTTTCTTCAATAGAATAATTGTGTCGTGTTTTATTGCATTCTTCCAATTCCCAGAACTTTGTGACTTGTTGCTGAAGAGAGTCTTCTATTGCTAAGTTTACATGAGACTTTATAATGTTGGCGGAATAATTAGAACAATGCATGTGACCACCAATAACCCAACCGAGTTGTGTTTTATGAATTATTGGGCCGTTGTTGCCTAATTTTATTTGTCCTACACAGAGCAATTCCCAGAATATACCTGCTCCTAATAGCATGTCAATTTTGTCAGATATATTAAAGTTAGGATCTGCTAGGAATATGTTTCCGAGAATATTTACATTTTCCCTATCGAATGTTACGGCAGGTATATTACTTGTTATATTAGGTAAAATTGAGCAAGTAACGATATTTTGATAATTGTTGTACATAGACTGAATCTTAATGGTAGTTCTATAATTGGCATTGGATGTAGTTTGATTTACTCCACAAATTGATAAATTGAATTTAGATTTTGGCAGTTTCAACTTATTGCACATTTCTTCCGTGATAAAGTTTGTTTGTGCACCGGGGTCTAGTAAAACCCTGCAAATATGGGCATGTCCATTATGATCAAATATTTTTAAGCATGCTGTAGATAGGAGTGCTTGGGTGTTATGTTGGGTGAATGAGTGATTTACTATAGCCCCGTCATTTTGCTGACTGGTTGATTGTATGATAGAATTGCTTGCAGATTGTGGTAGTTGTGAATTTTCTGCTAATCTTTCCTCGGGTCTGGTATCTGTTTCAATATGTAAAAGAGTATGATGACGTTTATTGCATTTCTTGCAACTATTAGATGTACAGTTTTTTGTTATATGGTTATTTTTGAGGCAGTTCAAGCACAGATTTGCCTTTCTCGCTTGCAAAATGCGTGAATTTATTGATGAGTTCATAAATGTTGTGCAATAATATATCGAATGATTGCCCTTACATATTACACAATTACAATTTTTTTGAGAACTGAAGTATGTGTTACTTTGTTGCTTGTAACTACAATTTGTCTTGCCTTTTGTATAATGACTATCATCGTTTCGTTCAATACATTCTAAAATGTCGCACCTTCGTTTTAAGAAGTCTTTAAGATGACTAATTTTGACGGAATTTGATGGTTTGAATGATTCCCATTCTTTCCTAGTAAATCGGTCGAATTTATTGCAAAGAATGTAAATAATTAGTGTGTCCCAATATTCCACGGGCTCTCCTAATGCCTGTAATGCACGCATATGTTTTGAACTATCGTCCAACAATTGACGTAAAGCTCCTCTAGATTCCCTGTTAATTACAGGTAGATTAAATAAAGCCTTCACATGATTGTTCACTATTAATTGTTTGTTTTCGAATCTTTCTCGTAAGAGTTTCCAAGCAATATTATAATTACCTTCGGATACCTCCAATGAATGAATGACTAAGGCGGCTTCGCCTTTTAATGATGAACGTAAATAATAAAATTTGTGTACTTCGGAAATATCCCTATTTTCATGTATCATATTATTAAATGTGTCGTGAAATTCTAACCACTGATCATAAGAACCGTCAAAGGTAGGTAACTTGATAGTTGGTAAAGTAAATTTTATAGAATTGTTATTTGATGATGATGGAAATTTTGAACTATTATGTTCTATTTTCAGTTGACCTAACAATGTCACAGCACGGGCATTTGAAAGATAATATAAATTCTCAAATTCTATTGCGCACTGTAGCTCCCTTTCTGTTTCATCTTTATCTGTCAGTAAATTCTCTAAATCGTATTGTAACTCATTGAATTCAGTTAAGAAATGTTTTATGTTCTTATGTCTTTCTGATAATTCATTAATTGATAGTTCGGAAGCATTTGAATCGAAATTATTTAGATATGTTTCAAATCTTGTTAATTGAGAGATCAGCATGGATCTTTGTTTGATGATGTCTTTGACCTTTGATTTGGACATTATGAAGTTCTAGCACAAGCAGAAAGCAGGAATAACAGGATATGATAAAGAGAGGATAACTTACAGGTTACACAGAAGCTGCTCCTTGGTAGCGTGTCGATGTTTCTCTACGTTGTGTTGATGTGATAGGACCCAATTCGGTGATGAACTATGTGTTTTCTTCACGATGTAGTGTCGAAGTGACCTAATTTTGGCACTGAATGTATGATGAATTTTCACTAATGTTTCACTGTTCCGTAATATCCGGCTCGAAGGACCATGTTTTAAATTGATAAAACACTGCAGGTTGTAAATCTGCTTATCAACTTATATACTTCTTGTTATGTGATGAATGATGATGTTCGGATGTATACGGTGAAATTGATTCAAACTCGATGTAAATTAAAATAATACTATATTTACAATATGTACAAGTTAGGTGTATAGTGTTGATGTTAATGATATGATGATGTTAATATAGATGATGTACTTTCAGTTGTAAGTTTTTAAGTGAATTGAATAATGTCGCCTCAACTTCAACTACCTAGACCTATCTTCTCCCTTCAGGGTAGGGGTTTCTCGAATGTTCGTGATCGTGAACAAAGTAGTCAGACAGATGTTGGAAATACCTATTATAAACAATTTGCATTCTTCCGAATTATATAAATGAGATATTTTCAATATTGCTTTGAAACATTTGGCAGTTCTATATCTAATGTACATTCCTGAACAGATGAATAAGATTATCGAATAACCAGGTACTAGGGTTGTTATTGTGACAAATAAGAGTTGCAAATGTACAACGTAACAAATAAATATACATGAATAAGTGAATGCTGATTGATAAAGGAATAACAGTAATAATAATAAATGATATAATATTAACCTAAAGATTGGCGATCTTTAACACCCTGCTTCTTTTTTTTTTAAGTTGCCCAGCACATTGACTGGACTGTATGTGGAGGGCATCAACAAATTTCAGAAGACTATTTCACCTAGAAGAAGACTTAACAATGAATGGGTCCGCTCAAAATAAAGAAAAAGCAGACGTATCGCTAACGACGATATAGAAGTCACTAATCACTCCATGTCAAATGTCAATTCATATAAGCCCGTAATTCTTGCTGAAGTAAAATAAACAAATAAACCAAAATAATCGTAAAGCATCTGAGTATGATTTCATAATTGCACTAATTTTTTCAGAACTTCCTAGAAAAGCTATAATATTCCTAATGACGTATACACTCGAATGCTGAGCCCTTGCTATATTCCCATTATTTGGAAGTACCCACACATAATCGAGATACACAAGAATGTCAAACTTGCTGAACAAACATCATCATACATGCGTATCAGCCTTCTACCCATCCACAGCAAAATTTTTGAAAAACTCCTGTTTAAAGAAATCCAAAATGATTATGACTTAAACAACCTATTATTCATCTACCAGTTCGGCGTTCGCGAGAATATGTCAACAATTCATCAAGCTCATCGAATAGTAAATACCATATCTAAAGCCCTAGAAGGAAAGAAATATTGCAATGGAACTTCTTATCTGTCACACAAGCTTTTGATATTGTGTGGCATATATCGAAGGAAATGGAAGTTGTTGAACAGAATTATATCTTAATTAGGAAAAAAACTCATTGAAATTATGCAATTGTTGAACAAAATTATACAGGGTGTCCCAGGTTTTAGTAGCAGAACTTTCACAGTCGATAGAAAATTTGATTTTGAGAAAAAAGTTCCTATTAACATAGACGCTTAGTTTTTGAGATACAGGGTGTTGAAAAAAAAATTTCGTTCTTTGCAAATATCTCCGGAACCGTTTATCGTACAGGAAACTGCTTTTGCAAGCATTTTTTACTAATAGTAAGCTATGTTCTGTGCGAAAAAAAAAATTTTTTTAGATATAATTGGTAATAATATTGAAGGGGTAGTGGGAGTTTTTCTCCCCAACTTCTACGCCACAGGAAAAAGTAGGTTTTGAGACAACCATTTGAACAGCCAATGTTTTCTACACCAAAAAGGTACTCTTGGTCATAAGCTCTAAAGTTGACCGTTTTCAAAAAACATCAACTTTTATGTTGAAAAACACGGTCAATTCTTACTAATTAAACAAAATTTATTCAAACGTTAGAACAAGTAACAAAATCAAAAAATTGACCATTTTTTCCCACATGAAAGTTGATTTTTCTCGAAAACTGTCAACTTTAGAGCTTATAACCAAGAGTACCTTTTTTGTGTAGAAAACATTGGCGGTTCAAACGGTACTTTTTCCAGTGGCGTAGAAGTTGGGGAGAGAAACACCCACTACCCCTTCAAAATATTCACCAATCATGACTAAAAAAAAAAAATTTTTATCGCGCAGAACATAGCTTATTATGAATAGAAAATGCCTGCAAAAGCTGTTTTCTGTACGATAAACGGTTCCGGAGATATTTGCAAAAAACGATTTTTTTTTTCAATTTCAACAACTAAGCGTCTGTGCATATATGTTAATAGGAACTTTTTTTCTCAAAATCAAATTTTCTATCGACTGTTGAAGTTCTGCTACTGAAACCTGGGACAGCCTGTATATTAGTTAGGAAGAAACAGATTGAATGGCGGTTCAAATTATGCAATAGAGTATCGAATAAAATGGAAGTTTGTGAACAGAATTTTATCTTACATAGAAAAAAACTGATTGAATGGTGGTTCAAATTATGCAATAGAGCTGGATATCGAAAAAAATGGAAGTTGTTGAACAGAATTCTACATTAATTATGAAAAAACAGATTGAATGGCGCTTCAAATTATGCAATGTAGCCGAGTATCGAAGAAAATGGAACAGAATTCTACATCAAGTACGAAAAAAACGCATCATTAGTCGATGATAAGTGACATGCTCATTAATGAACCACATTGAAATGTTGTGGAGCTCATTAAACAGTTAAATCAGTTAATAACACATTGGAATGATGTTGAAATTTAATAATGGTGCTACTTAGAATTCCATGTCTAAATTTAGTAAATTTGTGCAATTCAGAACGTGGTATTCAATGATATCATCGTTCTGTGATACCAATTACCCATGAGAAAAGTGAATAAGACACATATTTTTTGAATATGCCTTGTATTTAAAAATGTTTTTATTCATCGAAATTTATTTTTTACTAATTATGATGATTAAATTAAGAAAATTAAACAACTCATGAATACGTACACATACTTTGCAGTAAATTTTCCTGGTAATTATTTGGAAAATGAGAATTTCAAATATACGAAACAGAAACACATTGTGAACTATTTTTATCCACACAAGTTTTCTAAAATAAGCACAATGAAGATAGTTGTTATAACCTGAATCCTGGTCAAAATACCGGGTTTTCTAGATCAGAAATACATATTTTATCCACAAGTTTTCCCGAAAAAGCAAATGGACTCAGCTTTTTCTGAAAAAATGCATCTTGGCATTCAAATATAGCGCGCAATTATTCCGAAAAGCATGTAGTCGAAGCGTTTTATAAAGATCTCTGTATTCTTTATAGTGAAACCTGGTTAAGTGGGACCTGGATAAGTGAGAAGAAACCTCTATTATTGAGAGTTGCAATGAGGTCCCGGTTCTTTTTCATTAAATTACCTCTGTTGATGGGACTTTTTGAACCTGGTTAAATGAGATTTGAATTCTAAGACTTTTTCTATGTTTACCTCTATAATTGATACTCTGTAGCTCAATTACCTGTATAAGTGAGACAAATTAATCAGGTTTTAACACGTTTTGACATGTTTGTTTACATACATTTCGCGTCGCCTTTCGCGCATGTTTTGTTTGTCAGTACTATTTCAGGTTTTGACCTAAAAACAAGGGAATAAAAGTGTACAAAATGTCCAAACGTAAATATAAAACGTTATCAGTATCTGAAAAATTAAAACTATCAGATTATGCATTTTTATTAACATTCCCACCTCTAAAAATGGAATAACGGCACATTTCGACCTCTGTACGCGGGGGCCTCTGTAAATGAGACAATTTTAAACCTGCTTAATTGGAAAACTGGATTATTGGAAACCCCCAATAATTGGTACATTATACATAAAAATTCTTGGGAAATAGGTCACATTAACACTCTGTTTTAAAATTTTTGTCTTTACGTACGTTTCGGTTTCACGACCATCATCAGAAGACTTATTATGTCTAAAACTTGATTACTTAAAACTATTGTATTACACAAAGCGTCCCAATCGCACCAATTTCAATTAAAATGCCCACGTCGCCGAAACGAAACGGAAACACGAATAAAGGAAATTTTAAAACTCAATGATATAGTACAATTATCAAAAATCCACTGCTAAGAAGAATTCTTAATAAAAGAGTATACATGTCGACACAGTAAGCGAGCGACTAGAGACGAGACACATAAAGTTTAATTTTTAAGTATACAATTTCAAACCAGATGTTAGATTTACGAGCTAATAGAAAAAGGTTTGTCAGGGACTGGAGGTATACTTGAACATTCTACCTAAAATATGTACTATTAACAATTAAACGAGGCATGTAGGAATTTGCAAGAGATATTATTTGATCAAATTTGTATAGATATGATTTAGATTTTGAGTATCTGTCCTATGATTTACAGATTTGGAATCACGTTTTATGTGAATCATCTCCAAAATAGATTACAGGTGTACCTGTAATACCTAAAGATAAACAAACCCACACAGTATATAAATTGAATTGTTTAGATTGCGATGGGACTTATACTGGAATCTCTAAGCAATATTTACAAAAAAGTATGTATGGCCATAGGTATAGCACAAAAAACAAAAACTTAGAAAATTCCACCGCCCTTGCTAAACACTGTTTTGATTATAACCATCAGTTCGATTACAATAATGTTAATATTCTAACTAAGGAAACCAATTATCTATTTTGGAGATGATTACCATAAAACGTGATTCCAAATCTGTAAATCATAGGACAGATACTCAAAATCTAAATCACATCTATACAAATTTGATCAAATAATATCTCTTGCGAATTCCTACATGCCTCGTTTAATTGTTAATAGTATATATTTTAGGTAGAATGTTCAAGTATACCTCCAGTCCCTGACAAACCTTTTTCTATTAGCTGGTAAATCTAACATCTGGTTTGAAATTGTATACTTAAAAATTAAACTTTATGTGTCTCGTCTCTAGTCGCTCGCTTACGCTTTTATTAAGAATTCTTCTTAGCAGTGGATTTTTGATAATTGTACTATAGCATTGAGTTTTACAATTTCCTTTATTCGTGTTTCCGTTTCGTTTCGGCGACGTGGGCATTTTAATTGAAATTGGTGCGATTGGGACGCTTTGTGTAATACAATAGTTTTAAGTAATCAAGTTTTAGACATAATAAGTCTTCTGATGATGGTCGTGAGACCGAAACGTACGTAAAGACAAAAATTTTAAAACAGAGTGTTAATGTGACCTATTTCCCAAGAATTTTTATGTATAATTCATACTGGGTCAAGAATCTTTATTATAATTGGTACATATGTCTTGGTCCCTTGAGATTCCAATCAACCAGGTTTCACTGTACTAGGTTTACCACATCCCCAGAGTTAAATCCCATATGACCAGATGGATTTGAGTTTGGAGTTAAGGCCCATTAGCCAATACTTTTGTCTTTTCGTTTAGTTGTATTTATTCCACGCGAGTTTTGGAACTTGATGTGGCCCGAGATATTTGACATCTTTTTTTACCGGTATTGTAGCTCCGTCTATTGACAAATGGGGACAAATGTTGGTTCGTGTAGTGAATGTGACTTGGACTGATTTTGTTTGATTAATTTTCATTCTCCTTTTTCTGGCAGTTTGGAATTCTAAAGTCGATCTAACGACAAATGTTTCGGCTGTAATGAATAAATTGAACCGCCATACAATAAGTTCCTTCAATTGAATTCCATATCGGTTTCATTACACACGTATTTATTGTGGTTATTATTCTTCGATCCAACATTTTATAATTGAGTTTTGGTTGCAACGCTTTGTAAAATTTTCTTATGAAACTTTTCAAATTCATACAGTGTTGTTTATACTTATTTGCCATCTTGGTTGTCGTTAGGTACTGACATGAAAACTTTCAAGAGTTCAGGGAGTTTTTATGTCTAGTCCTTACAGCGTTCTTTCGCAATTAACGTTATATTAAAGTTATCAGCGCCGTTTCCTATCAGGATATGAACACTTACGTGTGCTACACTTGAAAAACTGTCCGCTCCTTTATCCTGTCTTCCTTACCGATATTCATGATGGATAATGTATACGAGTCCCACAGGAAAGATTTAATTAAGGAGCTTTTATCCCCTGTCTCTGCAATCCTCACATGCTTAGCTACCCTTATCAGCTGGCGTCCTTGAGTTGCAGTTCTCGATACTATTGCTGACGAGATTCCTCCAATTATCATGTTTGATGACATTGATGTTAATGAAATGCCAATCTATCAGACGATTGATAGTTCGCTTGAAAGCGTTTGAAACGTTCCCAGGATACCATTTCGGTACAGGGCTTATAGAGCTCTTCGTCCATATATATTCATGTTTTAAATATAATAAAAAAATGAGTACAATCGCTTTCGACTTACACAAATTCAATGTAGTATAGAATTCCATACAAAATGGAAGCAGAAGTTTATGGTCCATTTTTAAATATTACCATTATAAATTTCATAACACTTACTCGGCATGAAAAATCGCCACTTGGGAGGAACATCCACATGGTTGCAAAGAAGCTAATGGTTGAGAAAAGAAAAACAATTAACATTTATTAGAATTATCCGTTACTAAAGAAGAATCCGTACGTTTAACATTTATCATATTCCACCCCTACCCTTATAGGAAAAAATAACAGGCCCGAGATTGGCTCAGGCCCGGGCCAATGTGTCATAACTCTGGCACAAGCTTGGAGCTTAAGGTCGAACCAATGCTGCATGGTACATGTGATGATAATATCGCACCAGCCATTGCTCAATATTCAATTACGAGTCTTGGTCATTCGGAGTCACTCCTGGGGCCAATGCAGGAATGGCCCCAAGCTTGTGCCAATGCTATGCAACTCTGGCGGTGGCTTGTAGCCCAAAATTGGTCCAAGCCTGATTGAAACTCGGAATGATATCATCGCCGCAAGTCTAGCATCGAGTCTTGACCCAATGGCCCATATCTATTGGGTCAAGACTCCATAACAGGGTCAGGGCTCCACAACAAAAGAAGCAATCTTCGCATAATTTAAAAAAAACCTAGTTTTATTTACTTATTTTTTCTTACTGTTCTTCTCTTATTCCGTTGTAGCACTGTTAATAAACTTATATTAAATGACAAATAATGATTCCGCATTGAAGAAAAATTCTACCTACACCGAGATTCGAACCTACGACCTACGTGTTGAGAAACGCGCACGCTACAGACTACGCCAACCCGACGAATTGTGAATAAGCTTTTCGATTTGATAAATAAAGTAATAACCATACAACTTTGTTATATAGCAATTGAATAATGGACAAACATGTACAGAATAATTACTGTATACTACAAATTTCTTTCCGTGTATTGTCCGATACCAACGCTATAATATCGATTATAAAGGTCTGGCTGAGGCTTAGACGTAGAATGGACAACCGACACTCGAGACCTCAAGTCTGGCTGAGGCTTAGCTAGAGACATGAAAGCCGAGGCTTGATTTCTCAGGTGTAGCAGATACTCGGCTAGATGCTTGAGAGTCGTGGCTCGATTTGTAAAGCTTGGCAGGAGCTTGGTTAGACACTTGAAGAGTCGAGGCCCGATTTGTAAGGGCTGGCTGACGCTTGGATGGAGACTGCTCCTCTCCTAGAAACAGCAGAGCTCAGAGTCGGTAGTTACAGTTTGATTAAGACTTGATGAGAAGCAGAAGAATCAAGACTCGGTGTTTGGAATCTGACTTAGTCTTGGTTTGACGCTTGAGAGCCGACATTTGGTATATGAAACCTGGCTCGAGGCTTGGTTAAAACAGCAGAGACGACACTCGGTGTATGAAACTTAGCCGAGGCTTGGCTAGAAGCCATGGAGTCGGGGCTCGTAGTCTGAAATCTGGCTGAGTCTTGGTTAGACGCTTGAGACCCGAGATTCGGTATATGAAACTTGGCTGACGCTTGGTTAGAAAAAGGTGAGCCGATACTCGATGTGCAAATTCTGCTTGAGACTCGAGAGTCGCGGCTTGATCTCTGAGGTCTGGCTGAGGCTTGGCTAAAGCCTTGAGCGTCGAGGCTCATTCTGCAACGGTTTGGCAGGGGCTTGGGCGTAGACTGCTCGGCTCAGAGTGATATTTCAGTCTCGGCCCAGTCTTGGGCCAATGCATTAAATGCGAGCCTGAGACGTCCAGGGTATTATTTCATAAAACATTTCATTTATGATGGATTCTATAAGAGCTATTTGTTGTAACCATCCTTGAACGCGGTAAGTGAAATATCAAGAATGGAAGTTCACAAAATGTTGAAGGCTAGAATAGAAAACTTGAACATTTCATACTCCTACATCTTAGTTAAGAGTTGAGAGATGAATCAATAATACACCTTCAAATATAAAAACAATGACGGAATGAATGCGGATTCAGCTCGAAAACCTTGTGAAAGTCTATCAATCAAACAGTGTTCGGAACATAACACATAAGGGCCTCTTTAGCAACTGCCGATAACGAAGTAGAAACTAAAATGGGGGAAAGATCCTATCCGAAGCATCGAACTTGTAGAGGAACAACCCACTCGAAACAGGTGGTTGTACGTGTAGGAAAATTAGGAATACACTAATGAAAAATGTATGTAATCTGTCTGTATACTGTCAACGTATCTCCGAGAAATATATTTACGATCCTATTAAACAAATATGTATTACATTTGCTTGCATCATTTAATTGGAGTGTTCGTCTACACTTTTAAATAGCGCCTCTTAACCACCGTATCCAAAATAAAGTAGACTAACATCGTTAAGATTTAGAGATACACTCGTGTTTTAATTATAGCAGAATATAATGTTTAGAGCATAATAGTTTCTTTATTATGTAGTCATTATTCATCCTGCCAACTAAGCTTTCCTCACTAGGATGGAACATGATTTATGCTACAGTTTAATTTTTTGTACATGTTATAAGTAGCACTATGGTATGCTGTACAACAATGGAAAAATTAACCAAAAACCTACGTAATTATAAGATCAAAAGTTCCCAATGATGATTATAATTTTCTTAACGATCTGACATCATAAATATAGGAATCTACATAAGCCAGAAATGTACATATGGGAGAACACATTTTTTGACCCATAATGCATAGGAACAATTTGGCCTGAATGGTAGTAACCCTTTAAAAATAGTGTCATTCGATATACAATGCTTGTCATGAAACAATTAAAGCCAGAAAGGTTGCGTCGGTCATTTAAATTGTTCAAATGTCATCAAATTTAACTGAAAGTTTTCAATTTATTTTTTAATTTAAAAAAATTATTTTGACAATAAAAAATGTAATCAAGGCTCTAAACTTGGCCAATTTATTGTTTGACTTGCGCTATAACCCAGAAGGTTACCATTCACGACTTTTTTATATATATCAGCTCTTGTACTATACTCGATGAATTGAAATTATTTCCAGTTTGTTCTAAAACATCAAATCAATATTAAACTGCAACTGTACGTAAGTTAAAAATTGTTCATTGAAACAGAATCTAGTACACCAACTACTTATTGAACGATCCAAAATAGGACAATAGTATAATAGTTAACTAGAGTATTAGCTTGCTCAGCGATGATTAAGCCATAATCTAGACGATAAGTAGTTGCAGTGCATGATATTATATCAATACAGCTTATTACAATTATTCAAACAAATATTTAGTCAGACACATTAATCAACACTTGAATCAACCCTAACAGCGTTTGTACAATAACACTTATCGAATATTCTAAACTGCAGAAGACACGTTTCTTTGAGTTCAATTTTCCCATCTGTGAATAATAGAAGACTTAAATTAAATAAATATTAAAGGCTTGATTTTCACTAGTTTAATAAATAAATGTGACTATATTTTCGCTAACACAGTAGCTTCTTCAAACAACTATCACAAAGTACTAACTTACTACAAAAGAGCTACCTGATATATAACTCTAATGATAATCCTAGGATAGATGCTTATTGGAATTTTACCTGATTGGGATTAACCCATTGAGTAATTAAACAATAAACTAGTAGCAAACGAAAAATCTTATTATACAAATTTAACAAGGGAGAATTATTGAACATTTGTTAATCGTTCAATAGGATATCGGACTTCTGATATTTATTAATTTCTAGGGATTCTAGAAAATTCAATTTACTACTTTTATTCTGAGTATGCAAAATATTGAAATTATCAGTAAGGTTATGGTTTTCTATAATTAAATGTTCCGCAAAGGTTGAATCCTATTTATTATCAATGGAACTACGTCTAAGTTCTTTGATCCGTTTTTTGCAAACCCCACATTTCTCTTCATCGGATAATTTATATTTATTATTTTTGATAAACTTGTCTAAATTATCCTGCGTTTTCAACGCTACGTGAATACCTGAATTACTAAGAAAATTTGAAATTTTAGTAGTGGGTGGCCCCATATATTTGATACTAACATAAGAATAGTTTTGTTTTACTGTAGGAAACACTGAGTTGATAGCTAACTATCGTTTTTTAGATAGGATCTGATCTATTCGTTCGGAAGAGTAGTCATTATTTACCATTCGTATAATATTATCTTTTGACACCGGATATATACTTTGCCTCTTGTAGGCTGGCTATTTTATGTTGAAAAGGATGATTTAAAGTATTGTGAATAGTCATGTCTGTATAGGTGGGTTCAGGAAATATTGAAAAATTATGTTTATTAACTTTATTGATGTTTAAATCCAAAAATGGGATTCAATTACTAGGAATGTAGTCAATTCTCTGTTAGTTCCACTGACACATACTATGAAGTCGTCAACGTATCTATACCAAAATATAAACTTGTGTGTTTGTTAATTTCAGTTTCCAAATTATCCATAAATATTTCTGCCAACAAGAGGCTCAACGGGTTACCCATAGATAAACCATATATATATATATATAATATATATTATTATCAAATTGAAAATAATTTTGTTTTAAACAAATCGCAAGTAAATTGATTATCTTTTGTTTAATGCAAGGGTTGATAAGATGTTTATCTGGGAGATTAAATTCAACGTGTCTGAAGGCGGTATACCAGGAAAGAGGTTTTGTACGTTTAATGAGACTAATTTAGCATTATCTGGGATTACAATATGTTTGATTTAATAAATTAAATCTGGTTCTGATACTATATTTCGGAGAAAATTTCGTGATTGTTAAAATGGTTTGTTATAAGTAGTGTTGCCCAAATGCAAGAACAAGACGAGACTTAGCCAGTCTTGGTCTTGGTCTTGCGCCAATACACCTGGTCTCGGTCTTGGTCTTGGTATTGCGCTCCCAGTCATGGTCTTGGTCTTGGTCTTGCAGCAAGAGTCTCGCAAGTCTCGCAATTACCTATTAGTGTTTGTTTTTCATTTTTATTTCAACCTATTCATGTTGGCACAATTTACACAAAGCAATTTGGGATGCATGAATTATTTCGAAAAACTTATCAAATTTGCTTTTAGGTCTTTAGATCTATAACTTCAACTCTCACTACTCCGACTAGAACTATTTGAATGTTCGTCATTCATGTCAAATTGTAAACGTGATAAGTTTTCCGAGAACAACAAGGATTAGAGTAAAAATAATTATTACATTAGACTCGAAGCAAAGCTCAATTGGGAATGACTGGAATTGAAATAAATACTATTATTTATAGTCCATTCGCTTAGATAGTGTCGCCCTATACCGCGCCGCATTGGCACGTGCTAGCTCTCATTAAAGGTTGCCGCTGCAAATCAAAGGATGCCGCATGCGGCGTACAGACGCATGACATTGTAGCGTCCTGCTTTTCGCTCTTATACCTACATTATTATTATGAGTTAGATTTCAAATTAGTTAGTAAGATCTCTTATTCGGTCTGTAACTCTTGAAATATTAAGAAAATAAACATTTTCTCGGTAACATTCTACATATAATTTTATTACGCTTTATTCTTTATAGTTTATTTTTTGTTTTTATTATTTTCACTTTTTTATTTATTTTCATACCATATTTAATATATTATTTTTTATTTACTTCTTCGGACTGCGTTAATTCCCCCTTCAACGAAAATGCACTCATTTATATCTGTACTTTACGTCTTCCTATTTTCTGCCTATTTTTTTCTTCAAAATTGTATGTACTAGTACTTTCTTTTATTTTGTTTCGTTTGTTTCCTATGTGTCAATTTCTTGTATTATAAATTAAGCCTGTCCGCTCCCTGAAACGACACTCAGTCCTAACTGCAAGACGCAAGACTCTCGCAGCCTTAGTCTTGTTCTTGCTCAAATCTTGCACGGTCAGTCTTGGTCTTGGTCTTGCTAAAATTACGGGGTCTTGGTCTTGGTCTTTGTCTTGCAAAAATGCAAGAACAAGACCAAGACTGCAAGACCAAGACCGATTTTGGGCAATACTAGTTATACGTTTCTCAGACATCTTAACTGATGTGGCTATTACGAATGATACTATACAGGTTTGATGAGATTATTCTCGTTATAAATTTTAATAAAAGAATATAATTTAGGGAGATTGCGGATTGATGAGAGTTAAACTGTATGTTTCTTTCTGAATTAAAAGACGATTACTATGTACTAAGGACTCTTTGCTTTCTTTATGATTCATATCTATTGGTTCTGATTTTACCTTTTCGTAAATAACTACCGCTATTGCAAAAATTAAAAGTTTTATCAAGTCATTTCTGTTGATAGCAATAACTGAATTTCCTTCATCTGCACATGTAAAAATGATATCGTTAATAATTGACTTGGCTATTGTAACTTTGAATTAACAAATTTATCTCTTGGAAATTGAGTTTTAATAAAATTAGTTGCTATATATTAGTTGTTATTATTATTGTGAGACCTACATCATGCAAATTTAGTTTCTACGCCTAAAACCTCCAAATCTATAGAATTAATTCGCCATCGTAAATCATGAATGAGGTTACTTTCCGGTTCCGTGAACTTAACGTTAGTAAAACTAATGAATCTAGGATGAAATTGGTGGTCCGAAAATTGAATATACTGAAGAATGGTGCCAATCGATGGGACTCAACGACAACCCCACCAAAACCCCCTTAGTTGCATTTACAAGGAAAAGGAATCCTAACCTTAAAACCATTGTACTGGATGACAACGTTATTGAGTGGAAGTCAGAGCTAATATATCCGGGAATTATACTAGATAAAAAACTCCTCTGGAGTAAACACGAAAAATAGATAACTACCAAAGCTACAAAATCCCTAATGGTGTGCAGAAGCTTTGCGGGGAAAAACTGGGGATGTAACTCAAACACTCTACGGTGGATGTACACAGCAATAGTACGAACAATCATCACACATGGGTCAGGGGTCTGGTCCCTAAATCTATCGACAATTCATAGACTAGACTGTTTATGCATAACAGGTGCTATGAGAACATGCCCAATGGTTGCTATAGAAGTAATCCTAAGCCTCACACCCCTCCATTTGGAGAATATGGCGATAAGGACAGCCACTATAGAATGACTGGAGAGGGAACCACCAAACGTAAATGTGAACCCCACTCAGTAAATCAGCAAACCTGGGACATGCCCAACATAAGATGGGAAAAACATATAGCTTCACAAAAGAATTTGAAACGAAACTCAGTCGCAAAAGTGAATTGGACGAAAACACCATCCCTAGACTCAGTGGAAAGGTCAAAGACTTCTACAGGTTCCGGGACACACCGCGGTTGAGGGTAACGAAAATGCAGACGATCTAGCAAAAAAAGGGACCGAAACACCATTTGTGGGACCTGAATCCTTTTGCGAGATAAGCGCCAGCACAATATTGGAAGAACTTAAGAAAAAAGTAGACAATAAAAGATCCCACCACCGGATAGGTCTGTAAGGACTGAGGTAGTAAGCAAAGATACTTCTGGGAAACTACAACCAAAAGCGATCTAATGATTGCATCAACCTAAGTAAAAATTAACTCAGATTACTAACGGGAATGCTCACAGGACTTGCAGTTACCCCCCTATGGGTTCCGGGACATATCGAGGCGGAGTGTTTGAGTTTTTGACTTTTGAATGTTTTCAAAGCTATTACTGAATTCAATTTTCGTTTTTGTCTAATGAATTTCTCATATATTATTTCGTTAACGTCTATTCTTATATTGGTATCAAAATTTTTAAACGAGTGGATGCAACCTACAAGCTAACTCTGTCTGTATTAGTTTGATTCAATAATAGAAGATTTCCAAATTCCTGCTTCTGACTATTCAAAATCTTAGAACCGAAATATTTGGGTGTTGTTAATTTCATTGATATCGGGCCTGGTAGCTCAGTGGTATAGGAATTAATCTTATAATCACTGTGGCTGCTGGTCGCGGGTTGGAATCCTGCGACTGCGGAATTTTTCCGATGGCCCGTAGAAGTGATATATATATATATATTAGTAACTACGTAGCAAATGACCTGGTCAATGCCAAACCAATTTAGAAAAAAAATAAAAAATTTCTCGCTCCGAGCAATGGCAACTAGATTCCACTGACTTTGAATATAAAACCGAAGTATTGCCACGAAGTAATGCCAATTGTATCATTCCAGTAATGTAAGCCAGTATTATCACTATAATACTATGTAATGCCCCCAATTCTCACAAAAAAATTTCAGCGGTATAGTAAATTGAATCAATAAAGTTGTTCGTGTAGTAAATCACACATACGGTAAACTTTGACACAACTCTTCACAGATATTGTGATGAGATCAGAATGGTTCCATTTATTTTATGGTTCATATGAATTTGAACAAAGAAAATTCGTTTTGGTTTCTTTTATCGTCGCACTGTGTATCATAAAAATCGTTCATCATAAACTTTTTATCACACAGGTTGTCATGATGGGACCTCACACCAATAATGCTTAAAGGTCTCAGTTGGTTAGAACACGCAACATGTACATAATAATAAACTGTATGTTTACCCGATTCCGGCAGGAATTTAACAAGTGTTGGGAAATGATTGCATGTATCCACGCATTAACTACATAATGGTAAGGTGGCATTTTACCTTACGGAGTTATTGACTGTTGAAGTATTTATATATTACAAGATCCCAAGAAGCTACTCTCAAAGTATATTTACAATTAAGCAATAAATGAGCTAATTCATGAAATGAGAAAAATATTGCAAAATTTCCAAAAGTAAAACTCAAAAGGATGTTGAATCTCATCAGAATTCTGTTGCAATAAATAGTGTCCCTGAATATACATATCATAGATTGATAAAATAAATGATCACAATAATATATTTCCTTGACGGGGTAATTGAATTGAATGTACTTAAATAACTAAGAGTTAGAAGAAATTTTCTGACTTTTAAATTTATAGGCAAAAAATATAGCACCTCTGCATCTGTTATTAATAAAATTCATAAGCTGTTCACTCTCAGCTTAACACACTCATTTTGGATAAGTAGAAAAGTTCCTCTGTTGGTTTCGAGCTATGAAGAATTTTTGGAGTACCGAAAATGTATTTTCCACGATAACAAATTTTCACTTTTCAATCAACCATTTTTTTCCTTTCAACCTATCAATGTAGTTATTCCTAATTATAATGTTCTCAACGAAATAAGCGGAGAATCCCATTTTCGTGAGCTCATCCATAGTGAATTTAGTGACCATTACCAAATATTCACGGATGCTTCGAAATCAAAAAATGGTCCTACAGGATATGGTGTGCTAGACGTCCAATTAAACCATAGCATAGTTAAAAGAGTGAACCATTATTTTTCAGTTTATAATTCTGAACTGTTTGCTATCTGGGAAGCTTTAAAATATATAAGTGATAATGCTAATATAACAAATGAGAAATTTGTAATCATTTCGGATAGCTTAATTAGCCTAAATATCCTTAAATCACTCAGAATATCATCTAACACTTCTTATATTTTATTCAAAATACTAGAAATAACTGAAGCCTTATCTGGAAAAAAGTTAGATATTTCATTTCTATGGGTGAAAGCACATTGCGGCATTGAACATAACGAAGCTGTAGATAAGTTGGCTAAGAGTAGTTGGCATCTTCAAAATATAGAGCCATTCAAGGTTCCCATCGAAGATATGTTCAATATAATCAAAGGTTCGTACATCAAAAAATGGAGTGTACAATTAAAAAGTAATCGCACTGGCTCGACTTACAAGCAATTTTGCATCAACATTCCTTCTAAGCCCTGGTTTAACAACATTCAAATTGATAGATGCATTACAAAAACGTTCATCAAAACAATTTGCAGAATGCGTTCTGGGCATGCACTATACCCCAAATACTTACACAAAATTGGTATCAATAATAATAACCCTCGTAATAACCTATGCGTCTGTAAGGAAGAAGGTACTCTGAACCATGTTATTCTGGACTGCGACCTCAATAAGGACCTGAATAATGTCTTTTTAAATCAAGTGCACAAAACGAATCTACCACATCCTCTTGATATTAATTCCATTTTATTCTGTGATAAGTTCTCAACGCTTTTATGTCTTTTTAACAATATCAACATGCTTAATTTAAATTTGTAGCAGCTTATATAGGATATTACCGTTGTAATAGGCTATCCGGTAGTAAATCCTCAATATATGTTTCCTTATATTATCCAAGACAGCACTCCTATGTTTGTTCTATGTAGTCACCATGATTTGTCGCTTGGTGCAGAAGACAATGTGTCCCTGTTTTTTCCTTTTTGTTTATTTGGGAGTAACACGCTTATCAAGAAGCACTCGTTCTAGGCTAGCTAGTGTAGGTATATTATAACTAATATAAAGGTAAAATCTTAGTTGAATGGCTACTTTTATTAAGGCCAATAAAATAGGAAAAAAAACTGAGAGTTACTTAAAATATTGAAATACTATTTCATTTTGTTACATGTATAATTTTGGAAATGTTGTCCCTATATATGACCCAAACATGACATATAGAATTAACGTTATTACACACAATATGTATAGGATTCCGTTTGAGGATGACATTAGTTCTTGTTGGCTTACAATAAGATGTATGAGAGCAAGGCGAAAGGTCCTGAAAAATGAAATTATTCAAAACTTATTCTATTTCTCAACCTAATCTCCTTGTAGCTTCGTTCGAACGTTTTTCTAATTTTCCGATCCCAAAAAATTCGATTTCGGCAACCCTTCAAAATAGGCATTTCTTTCAGCGATGACCTCAACGTTGAAGCCCCTTCAAATCGGGATCGAATCGATCCAATAACTCTGCATAATATACGCCGGTGATTGCTTTGCCTTTTTCATGGTAATCAATATGAATGATACCCTGTGCATCCCAAAAAACTATCGCCATGACTTTGTTGACCGATACACCCACTTTGGCATCTTTCGCCTTCGATTCGCCCGAACAAGTCCACTGTTTCAACTGTTCTTTGGTGTCTGGTGTGTTATGATGGATCCATGTTTCGTCTACGGTTACAAAACGGCGCAAAATGTCCTTCTTATCGCGCTTAAACATCGCCAAACACTTCTTTGAAGTTGTCACACGGTCACGCTTGCTGTCAACATAGAGCAAATCCTGGGCACCCATATGGCAAGTAGCTTCTCATATTCAGAAATTTATTCAAAATGTTCCGTACCTGTTCGGTTAAGATGCCTATACCCTCAGCAATCTAGTGCAATTTCATTCGCCGATCGTCCAATATCATACCATGGATTTTATCGACGATTTCTGGCATTGTAACCTCTAATTGGACGACCAGAAAGTTCGGCGTCCTTTGTGCCTTTGTGAATCGCTCCAATCGATGGCGAGGAGTCCCCATAATGTTTAACAAGCGATGCTTTGGTTTGCGTAATGTTTTTTCCACGCAAGAAATAAGGTTTAATCAAGTTGAGTAATTCACTTTTTTTTTCCATGTTCACAAAAATTTTCAAGGTTGCTTGCTTTCGATGGGTGTCAAAACATAACTGAATGACATATTAGCCTGAAAATTTTATTGAAGATGGTACATCACAAATGTCCTTCGGTATATATCTATGGTTTCGGCGTTTCGTAGTGTAAATTCATAATACTTCGGAAGTTGGAGAATAAAACTCAAATTTTACACAAAACTTAACATTTAATTTTAAAAATGCTGTTAAATTGTTTCACCACACTGTGGCATTTTCAAAGCAACTTACACCCAAATATAGAATTCACATTAGAGATGGAAAACAACAAGTCCTTAAACTTTTTTGATCTGACCATTTCACATACGAATAACTACTTTTTATTTCGCTATTTATCACAAACCGACCCACACAGATACCACAATACACAACACTTCTTTACATCCACAATCACACAAGTTAGCAGCATATAATCGTATGATACATAGATTAATTAATGTCCCATTAAGTAAAGATAATTTCCATTTGGAATTGAACAGAATCATAGATATTGCCAAAAATAACGGTTATAATGTCAAGTTAATTAATAAAATACTCCAAAATAATCTCAATAAAAAAGCCTTAAACCTAATTTATCCGCAGATTAATAGTAATACAACATCAAATTTCCCATGTCTAACATATTTAGGTAAACATTCACTAAGAATATCTCAATTCCTTAAAAAACAGAATAAAAACGTCGCCTTTGAAACAACGAATGACCTATGCTCGTATATTAATAATTCGAAATTATTAGATAAATTAAAGAAATCTGGAGTTTACAGACTGATATGTGATGATTGTAGTGCTTTGTACATAGGACAAACTGGAGGCAGTTTCAACGAACATTTGAGAAGTTACAGGCTCAAAAAAGAGGACTCTAATTACGCAAATCACCTGTTAGAACATAACCACAATTTCACCCTTAATCCCGATATTCTACATATTCAGGAAAAAAGACATAAGCTTAATATAATAGAATCCATAGAAATATTGAAACACTCGAAAAACAATAATAATGTAATATCAAATGATCAAATCGATACATATAATTCACCGCTTATTAACAAATGTGCAAACACACTCCCACCATTATCCACCCCCATCCCTCAATTTGTACCACATTCTGATCCTTGATATTTAAGGACATACTTTTAGATTTAGCTTTAGTTGATAACTCCTTGCTTTGAAAATGCCACAGTGTGGTGAAACAATTTGTCAGCATTTTTTAAATTAAATGTTAAAAGTTTTGTGTAAAATTTAAGTTTTATTCTCCAACTTCCGAAGAAATGTCCTTCGGTTTTGCAATGACTGTATGTTGAACCTAGAAAGCAGTAAGTTATAATCATAACCTCTAGGTGGATATCTTTTATAAATTTTGAAACATAAGTATTTCAAGTGTATCTTCAGGACATTTTCTATGCTTTTGATATGATATTTGTAAATTGGGTACCAACCAAGACTCGTATATTCTAATCGTGACCTCATTATTGAGAAGTAAATAGTGTTCATGCTTTTAATGTCTGTGAAGTCCTTGCAATTTCTGTAAATAAATCCAAGTGTTTTATAGCCAGAGGAAACCATCTGGTTTATATGCGGCACGAAACTCAGATTTGAGTCGAATGTTACTCCGAGGTCTTTCATAACTGAACATCTGTCGACTATTTTATCGCAAATGTTGTAGTTGAACTCTAGACTTTCTACTGTTCCTGTAAATGTCATAACATAGGTTATTAGCGTCACACCAACGAACAACAAATTCTATGCATCCTTGAAGCATCAAACAGTCATCAATTGATATAACTCCAATATAAATCTTCAAGTCATCTGCAAATATTAAGACATTACATTGTATATAATCAGTAATATCATTGATGTAGAGCAAAAATAGGAGTGGACCGAGGTTAGATCCTTAGGGCACTCCAGATGACTAGATGTTTATTACTCCTAATTTTATCAAGAAACGTGACTGCAGTTTCGACAGGTATACTATCGTCTTTGATGATTTCCAGTGATCCTAGTAAATTCAATTTTGACCCGTTTGTTCAAAGATGTAAAATTGTTGTTTCTTTAATATCCGGGAAAGTATGTTTATTTTCTAAAAGTTGATAGACAAAGGTGGAATTTTTTGTAAATTGAAGAATCTCAAAAGTTTACTATACCTAATACCTATTGAGTGAACCGTTTGGCCTATGTACTGGCTATCACAATCTGAACATGTTATCTTATAAGCTCCTGATTTCTTGAATTTGTCTGTCTTATCTTTAGTATCGAAAGGTGATACTTAAAATCCGTTTAGAGATAATGTTAGCTATTTTATTAAAAAATGGACCAAAATAATGAATAGATACAAATTTAGATTTCAAAATTCTTGCCATATCTTCATTTATTGCATCGACATATCTCTGTATTGTACCTCTAGCTAGATATAGCTGTGAACTGGACAGAAGGTCACTTCCAACAGATGGAAGAAAAACAAAATTGGTGTTAAGGCATATCTCGGTGAGACACCAGCGTCGATAGCAAATATTTCGGAGGAAAATGCGTCGACCACCACACGGAGTGATCTGTGTGAGAGAAAAAGACAACATTAGGACGGCAAACCATATGATGGAAATTTCTTGTAGTAGATAAGGAACTTACGACTGTAGGTACCATTCAGCCTCAATGGCGCATGACCAGTATTGAGTGTGATATATGATAAATATTAGAATTCAACAGAGTTTTACCTGTTTCTTGTGGAAGATTATGTGATGCACCTGTTCCTTAGCTGTCCTTGTGTGATTGAAATATCAGTATGATCGTAAATTACACCATAAATAATTATTTGAAATAAAATTTTGTACTTTCGTATTAGTAGTATTAAAAAAACATCAAGACGATACTCACTATTATATTTGATGCTGTGATCCAACATTCGAACAACGAAAATAATAAAGTAGATATAACACAACGTCATCAATGTGTAGTACACATGCAAAAGTTCTCACTTATACACATCACTAATGTTATATTCTTATGACAAGAAATAGATACGATACTAAGTACACAATGTACAATTAATAAATTCAATAAAAATATAACTTTCGCCTGCACGAGGACCGAGAATTGAGTGAACGAATAACGTCGAGTATCCGACTCAGATATGCACACGTGTGTAAGCGTATAGAGAGACTGCCTGATGCCTGACCAAGAAGTTGCGCAGGCGGCAGTATACATAATGCCTAATATATATAGCTTCAGCGTGACTGCACGTGACGGGCTCATGGTTTTACCCCCCATCTGAAATAGCTCAACGCGCATAAAGTAGTTTTATTTTCAATTATCTAAAACAAGTCTTGGTTGCAGTTCCAAAATTATATTTTCTGAACCTTCTTTCCCTTTAGTCTATTTCTCCTATCAGACAACAAATGTCCAGCTTTGGAAAATAAACTCTCTGAGGGTACAGATGTGGACATAGAGCACTTAAATATTTTTTCACCGAGATGCTTAAATAGGGATACAGTAGTTCCCTTGTTTTCCACTATTAAAGCGGATTTTCTTTGCGATTCAGGGGGGCATCTTCCATGTATGTCCGGAGTTCAATAATGGCCTGAGCCGTTGGAGTTACTGTTGTTACAGCTTCATAAGATTTGCCAAAATCTTCCCAAATTAAGTCATCATCTCCGGTCACACTAGAAGATGCACCCTCATCGCGAAATTCAGGTGTAGCTTTAGCTGCTCTTTTTTGTTGCTCTTCTGCTTTAATCAAAGCTACCACTTCATCCAAAACCATTTGTAAATGCCTTTTTTTTTAAACGAGGATCTAAAAGTGCCGATTTAGTCATTACATTATTATTTTCGAGATTGGGAAATCTTGCTAGTACTGATTGCAACAAATTATTCATTAAGTTGATGAAATTGCTATTAATTTAATTTTTCAAGTGCTGATTTCAATCCCCGAACTACAGAGATAACTTCTGACAAAGTTACCATTTCTTCGGAACTCATTTCAGTAGTAATTTGTTCAAATGGCTGTATAATTTTCTTTCAAAATTTTTCAGTCGTCTTCGGGTAGTACTTAGTAGTTCTACAGGATTGTGTAGCAAACCTACTGTTACTGTTAGGGGTGCTTGTATTTTAATACTGCGTTCAAACATATAGAATGTAGAGTTCCACCTAGTTGCAACATCCTGTTTCAATTTAAGTGGTACCGAATTTGGCTGCATTTGTTTGGGAGATGCATTTATCTCTCTAAGTTCACTTTGGCTTATTAAATTTATGGTATGCGCAAAGCATGGGATATGAGTCCATCCTGATTTACCTGTTAATAAGCGTCTATAAGAGTGTTATGACTGAATAAAGTGCGTTGCAAAATAGTTTCTCAAGTGAATGCTTATGATGATGAAATTTTGAATTTCATTTTCTATCGGAACAGATTACACTGCAGACGAGATGCAAGGAAAGATATATTCTGCAAATACTATGATTTCATCCTCATTGTTACATGCAATCAGTCCACACGCATATACGTTTTTCGAGAAGCTAAAATTTAGTGATTTTGCCGCATCCAACAATTATAAAACAATTGATAAACTTAAAAACGCACCCCAAAAGTCAACAATTAACATTTTCCAAGAACCTATCGACAGAGGTAACTAAGAGGACGATTAGAAAATCAAGTTTTTAAGAAATGTTTTATGGGTTAGATACTTGGCAGTCGGATAAATTAACAACACCGACACATATTGCATGGTTACACAGTTCAAGGAATTTTAGATATAATTTCGTATTGTTTCAATGAGCTTACTTTAAATAACAAATTGTTCGGAACATTTCAGAATGGCGTGCAACTAAGGACTCAGTTCACGTCGGACAACCTTGTTCAAACAGGAAGTCTTTATATAGGTCCTAAGATATGAATAAAACTTTTGTTTTACTGTCAGTAAAATTCCTGAAGGTTTTTGTATTGTTGACAGTACATTTAATTTCGTTATAATAGAGTTCATCTTTCCTCAGTCGACATTTATGTTGTTTTTTTTGCTATTGAATATGAGTTTCAGTATTTAAGATTTTGTAAGTGTTAAAACAATTGCTCAACTATGTTAGACATTGGTTTCAATTCACTTGAAAACCAATTCTTTTTAGCCTGTTTTAGAATAGTTTAAACTTTAGTTATTGGAAAACTGGAATATTTGAAAATGTCCCAAACTATTCTAAACATTTATTTATATTGATAAACTATAAAAAAGTTCACACTGTGGATACACTGTAACACTATAATTAAGAAATGTTCACTCTTATCCACTAAAATTATTATCAAAGTACCGAAGACCTTTTGGCTACCAAGTACCTATCATCAGAGTAAACTAAATTATAAATCGACGTGTGACTGTTTAAATAATATTTGGGGATAATAATGCAAACAAGGGGTCACTCTCAGCCGGAGGTAAATCGGAATTTAATAGATTGCTTTCTCGTTTATACATTTCTAAAGCTGATTTTTCACTTCTTTATATTCTTTATGAAATGCTCTTTATACCGAGATAGAATGTTCCTTTTAGTTTGACCCACATAGCAAATTGAATACACCTCACAATCGATTCTATCAATCCCGGATTTGTCGAAGTCCGAAACTTTATCAAAGGTGTTGCCTAAGCGAGAGTTTTAGCTTGTTCTAACATCAATAAACTGGTTGTATTGCAAATTTAGAAAACAAATTATAGAATTTATAGATCACTAAAGAATGACAAGTGAAAATTTTGAATGTTATTGAAGTGTTTCAAGGTAATGGCTCGAATTTGGGTAGTTGGTTGCGTTCCAATTTCCTTTTTTTTTAAATTAAATTATTGATCAAAGATTTGTCGAAACCATTGTCCAACGCTATTTGCTGAAGTTTCTCAACTTCGTTGTTGTAATTTTTTCTTTATTCAAAGTGAAATAATTTTGCCATGAAGACGTAGAGATCACGTTTTCTGTACAGTTTATATCGGGGATATTAATAGTTGAAAGCCATTTTTTCAGAACGTTTTATCGACTCAGGTATTGGGGTATTTGTAAATAGTGAAACAACATCAAATAAAACGAGAGTATCACCACGTTTATGTTTGAAATCTTTCAATTTTGAAATTAGTTTAAAAGAGCTTCACATACAAACTTGGTGCGGCGTAGAAGTTTTTAAATTCATTAACTAACCAGTTTGGTTGTTATTCGTAGGACTATTACTAATACTTGAAATAATTGGTCTCATGGAATTACCCGGTTTATGAATCTTAGGTAATCGGAAATCGGAGTTTTTTTTAATTATCGGAGATTAGAGCAGCTGTATACGATTTTGATGAATTATTGACTAGTTTAATGCATTTTGACAAAGGATTCCTGGTAATCTGTTCATAGAGACCATCATTTAACAAGGTATTTACCGAATTGTGATTTATTAATGTTGACAAAGTAAAAATTATCGTAATGCATTTCCCTTGATATTAAATCGATTTTGAAGGGTTCAATACAATCTGTTCTAATAAATATTACTGATCCCCGTGAATATGTTCTTGTCTGCGGAAAGTAAAAATTATCGTAATGCATTTCGCTTGATATTAAATCGATTTTAAGGGGTTACGACCGTTCAATAAAATCTGTTCTAAAAATGATTACTGATCCCCGTGAATATGTTCTTGTCTACGGAAATCATATACTTTTTCGTAACCAACTAGAGTTGTACAGTTTAGTTGATCACTGAAATCAAAAATATGTTTCCGCCGCTAATTGACGTGTTTTATTATTTGACGAATGAATGTTCAGGTGTAATAATTTTATTCTGTTTATACCCTGAACTTATTGTCTACCTGGAGAATGCGACGTTAGAATTCTCGGAGTTTTGTGGTCTTTTTGCGAAAATAATAACGCTGTACCTATTGCAACTCCTTCCGGTCATATTTGAGGATATTTTAAAGGATAGGTAATTTTGAATGATGTTGTGAATACAGTTTGTTTGGCGATTTCAGATTCGAATGGTATAGATCTAACTGTATTTTTACTGCTGGTTCCAATGACACCATGTTTGTTTCGCGATCTTCTATTATCGTTTATACTCGTCAAGGGATCAGGCATCATAAGGACACCAGTAACCAAGTTCGCAGAGTCCTCGGTTGTTTAATGCAATGTTTTTTGTTTGTGTTTTCACATGTTTCACTTTGTTGCTATATGATTTTTTGTTCGGTAAGGTACGTTTATTTTGTATTTGTGCATGAAAGAACCATAACAAGTTTGTATAAAAGGGTAAGCAACCTGCAAAGAATTGGTGATTCAGGGGCACAATTTTCTAGAACAATATGCGCAATTCTGTCTGGCCTCTATCCTTTTTGGTATTGAGATGAAGTTAAATGCGAGACAATTTCAGGAATAGTTATCGGTGACAGAGATATGAGGGTCCTTCCCTTAAGGTTCCAAAGTAAAATTTGCTCCAACCATTTCAGCAAAGATGTTGGCAAAATGTAAAATCTTACCGTTACGCAATTAGCCTGAAAAGGGAATATTTTCTCATTTCATTTCACTCAATAAACTAATTAGGTTGTATTTGACTTGTTTGGTAGGATATCCCAACCAATCCTGGGGACTGCTCTAGAATTTGTAGTTATAGTCTAGGAGCCAGAGCGATATTGATGGTCTGAACATTAACCCGATGGCACTATGGTCTATCGTTAGAGAACGGTTCAATGACCAATTCATCTCACAGACAGAATTTTCCCCGGATGATAGATCTCGAGATACAGCATCCGCATATTTTTTTTTGACTGGAGGTTAATCCTTTCCAAGTTGCGGTTACTTGAAAAGCATGCCATTCTTATACACTTCCACCATGTGCCACCATTTTTTATCGTGCCCGTTTATCAGGCCGACCAGTTAAAATTGGACCGAAAATGGATTGCTAGTTAACCCTCCCAAACCTGGTGGAAAATGTTCATTGGTGTTGGCAATTGTTGATATACCCTATGCCATCAAAAGTTATCGGTCCATTTCCGAGTAATTGGCCATTATCTGGACCAAAAATGTTTCTTTTTTTCATTTTGTGGCTAAAATTTGCAGGTTACAAGATAACATGATGGCACCATGTTAAATAACTTTACTGGAGATCAAATAAAGATTTAAAATTATTGCCATCACTCCTTGCCTATTCAAACCCCCCAAAATCCCCAAAAACCGCCCCCAAAAAAAATATGAATAATATGGATAATATGACCAATTTTATCATAAATTAGTAAATTTACATGTATAATTAATCAATGACTGGTATAGCATTTTCCATTCATGAAATAATAAAACACAAATTTCGTCAGAGGTTGTTTCGTTTATTAAAATGTTGATTGCAAAGTTGACCCGTACAATCCATTTACAAATCATACATGAATTGAAAAGCTTTTCGAAATTGCAAAACACGTAGCATGATATTATGTACGTTTTGAAAATGATCTGTTGTTCATAATTGCAATAAACAGTTTAATAAAAGTAGTGATATTTAACCAATTTATCTTTCATTTGATTATTATGTTGGTTCTCGTTAATACATAAATTCCATTCTGAAATGATGAAGTAAAGTCAGTAAAGGCCAAGAGGAGAGTTTATACGATCGCTTGGATAGATAAGAATATTTATATCGTAAACAAAGATGCGGAAATAACTAACAACTTACATGTGGGCGATTTCGCACAGAGATACTATACGTTTACGATACCTTGCAGCGATGTTAAAAGTGATTTAAGTGGGAAAACAATAGAGCTTTGAGTGACTTTTTGTTGAAGAACTTGTTCCTGTATTTTTACGGAGTTCAGCTCCACGCATACTAAGTATGGAGTGGACGCGGGAGATAGTCGATGCACTAAACTCCTTGGTTATTTTTGTTCCTACTCTTAACCATTAAATTACAATTCGAAAATTACCAGTGGCATTGGTTAATTGTAATTATAACAAACCATATTATGGAGTAGTGATCAGGAGGGAGTCTTCCTTGACCGATATGTTAATCACTCATTTTACTCGTCCAAAGTTTTCCGAATAATTGTCACTCTTGTTATTAATATTAGACATTTCCGTTATATGCTGTTAATCTTTCGATAACAATTAAAATTCCGGCTGTTCATAGAGACTGCGGTGCCTTCATATTGAACTTCAATGAGGTTAAGACCCTGGAAACATTTGGACATTTTTTTTAAACCTTTCTTGAATTAATTTTAATTATTCGTGAATGAGAGCGAGTATCTCGAAATCTGATAATAATAAATTATTACCTATGTGATTTAATTTATATTTAAATATCAGGTTATTTTATATGGAAGTAGTCTCAATCGAAACATTTGATTTTTCAATTTTTATCCATCAATTGGAAGAATAATAACTAACGATAAGGATATTTCATGTAACCGTGAATCAAATGGAAAATGAATGAAAAATAAAACATAGAATTTTTTTTCTATATCTAGATAAAACACAAAAGAAAGCATGAGTTATTAAATAAAAAATTCTTGGTGAATAACGTAGATATAAAATTATAACAATAATGTGTTTTTTTATCAAATGTCGTCCAAAGATGATTAGATAACGAAATATTAATGAAACCTTAGGAGTTGAGGTTGAAAATTTTTTCTGAGCTTTAGCACATTTATCAGAATTCTATCAAATTCTGCAATATTTTGGAATACTAAAACCGGTCAGGACACGACTATTCTTTGATACTTTGGAAATAAACAGACATGAAAATAGAAATAGTTAAATGTATAATAGATAGATATGTCGAAACTATGAAACTAGTCTCTCTTATTATCCTACAATTAGATCTCTGAATATACCAAGCTTCTTAATAAAAGATTGCGCTTCTGTGTTTGTTGTCCCACTACAGATTTTAATCAGTGGCGGCTCCTCGAAGGAGGCTAAGGAGGCTCAGCCTCCTCACCAATTTATCTTAATGATCATTCTCCATTTTATTTCCTGTTTCTCTGATAATTCTTTAAATTTTACAATTAATTCCCCGTTCTCAGTAGTTATTTTTAATCTGGCAACAGTGGCCAGAGGCTAGATTCTCTATATATCTCAAACGCTAAATACGTGTGGTCAACACAGTTGCCGTTTTCCAAGCAGTTCAATTGCCAGATAGGGTAAAAGAGCGAATATGGCAACACCCTATGTAGGCTAGCTTCTCGTACGGAATCGTCGGTCGAATGAAATACGATTACTTGCTACCGCCCTTCCGCTAGAAGGATGCGACACGTGTCGTGTTCCGTTAGTTCTTGTTTTTGTACCGCGAGGCGAATAAGGTTAAGTAGTTAAGTTATAATTTATCTAATCGGTGAACGTTAAAATGATGAGTGACTTAGTTGCTGGGTTCTTGGAAAATCCATTTAGTGGATTAACATATGACAGAAAAGTGTTTTGTTAAAAATAAACGGCCTTTACCGGATTTGAAAGGATTAGTGGTGACGATGACAGGTATGTTTCGAAATCGAAATACACAATAAATTATATTTCTTGCTATTTACTTCATGTTGGGGGCACTCGGGTTATAATGATTTGAAAAATTTTGCTCGTGGTATAGACACACATGAAAAATCGCAGGAACATATTACATCGAGTATTAAGTTTAAATTAACCGGTAAACAGAATATTGTTAAAGGAGGAAAACATATAATTTGGTAGACAAGAAACTACATTATAAACAACTTTTTTTATGCAATTTTAGATACTATTAAAGGTCAAATTGAGATTCGATTTTCCGATTTACATGAATTGAAGTTTTTCGACTTGACGAATAGAAGATTTTTCGAATCTTTTTCAAAAGAGTTTCCCAATACACTTTTAGATAACTTAGTTCTAAAATATAAATTTTTTGATAAAATAGCACTGCACAATGAATTATGGGTTATATACCTACTTGGATAAAGATATTTTAGGCCAGTACGACATTCACGCCGATATGATAAAATATATGATAGACAATGATTTGCAACAAGTTTTACCTCATTTTTATAAACTACTTTGTTTGACAGTCACCATTCCTGTCACGTCGGCATCGGTGGAGAGATCATTTTCTACTCTCAAACGAATTAAAACTCACATGCGAAATACAATGGGCCAAAATCGTTTATACAATGTTAGTTTGATATCTATTGAAAAAGATTTAGTAAAACACTTAAAACAAAATGATACATTTTATGATAATATTATTGATCATTTTTCGCAAACTAAAGACCGTAGAATTCCGTTAATATATAAAAAAAGTTATAAAAATAATAAAAAAAACTGAATATGAAAAATTAAAAAAAAAAAATTAAAAATATCAAAAATCCAAAGAAAAAAAAAAGGAACAAAAAAATTTTTTGCCAAGAGAAACTCTACACCTCCACGTTGGTTCTTGCTTGGCAACAATTAATTTTGTCACTGAAGTAGCTGGTACGGTCGCTGTGCAAATGTTAAATTTATTGGCTGAATAGAGTATATTTGTACAAGAACGTTTTATGTCCAGCCTCCTCTCTTAAAAAGTTCACGAGCCGCCACTGATTTTAATCAATCTTAGTTTGAAATCCAAATTTCCTTATGTTTGGAAAAAAGCAAAGATTATTCCCGTTCACCAATCTGGTGATGTTGGTATGATACACAATTATCGTCCAATTGCGATATTGTCTAACTCATCTAAGGTCTTTGAGATGTGTCTGTATCACTGCATTTATAGTACTTTCTAGCATATGATATCACTATATCAACATGGATTTGTCCAAAGGAGATCTACGGTTACGAATCTTACTTGTTTGAACACGTGTACTGCTGCTGTTCTTGAAAACCAAGGGCAGGTTGAAGTATTATATACAGATTTTTCGAAGGCCTTTGATAAAGTTGATCACAGTATTCTTCTAGGCAATTCAATTCCGATTCAATTGGGTTTGGTACCTCCTAGTAGCGTTTTTTTTTGCTCATACCTCATCAATAGATCGCAATTTGACCAGTATTACGGTCAAAGATAAAATTCATTTATCGCCGAATCTGGTGTTCCTCAAGGCTCAAACCTCGGTCCTCTACTGTTCCTGTTATTTATTAATGATTTGGCTGATACCATAATCAGCTTGAAACTAATTTTTGCACCACAAAATGATCTGAACAATATTTTTGAATGGTGCGCCAAAAATAAATTGAGTCTGAATATTAGTAAATGTTGTGTTGTTAGCTTCAGTCGTAAAGTCCATTCTATTTCCTTCGATTATTTTTTACATTCAGTAATCATTTATCCTAGTACCTGCTACAGTCATAGACTTCTATACAATCATCAGTTCTCTTTTAATCTACATATAACTGATACGTGTGCTAAAGCTAATAGAACTTCAGGGTTTGTACTCAGGCATTCCAAATATTTCAACAATTTAGAGGTAGGTACTACAAACACTATTCAATTAATTGGTTAGGTTAGGTTAGGAATATGCTTTGCTCATCTGGAACCCTCAGTATAAATTCACTAATTGAGAGCATTCAACGTGAATATTTGAAATATCTATGGTTTAGAACTTTCAATATCTTTCCTAAAAGAGGTTTTAACCATCAAGTATTATTACCTACTTTTGATTATCTGACACTTGAACTGAGAAGAAGAATAAGGAGCACAATATTCCTCCATAATTTGTTGAATAATAATATTGACTGCAGTTACTTATTAGGTAAATTAAATTTTATTGTACCTAGATTATCTTCTCGCTGTCCTTTAACTTTTTACAATGTTAGGTCTAATACAAATGTATTATCTAAATATTTGTCATCACAACAAACTTTAATGTTATTTGTTCACAATGTGACTTATTTTTCAATAGTGTTCAGAGTCTTATTATTGTGGTCAGGCAAGGTTATTTGTCACCATGTAATCTAAAAATGTAGACAGTTTATTTTCTTAATTCCTATTAGATATTATTTTTGTTATATATTTCTTGTTATTCTTTATATTATGTATTGTTTGTTCTATAATCTTAGCCTGTTGGGCATATATAAACTAAATAAATAAATAAATAAATGTAATTTAACTTAATAAACTATAAAATAGTTCACACTGCGAATATACTATAAAACTATAAATAAGAAACAACCCTCATCCGCTAAAGTTGCTGTTAGGTACTGGAGACCTTTCTGCTACCGAGTAGCCATTATCAGATGATGATGGCCACTTGGTAGCTGAAAGTTCCACAATACTTAGCAGTATTTTTAGCGGATAAGACTGATTATTTGTTATTTATAGTATAACTTATCTATTCTATTTTAATGTGTTTGTTTGAAACTTATTTCAGAAATATTTGCCCACATTCCATTTGGTTCGATGGATTTTGGAACCTAACATCTCTATTCAGGACAGCACCTTAACCACGTGACGAACTCAGGCCTAACACGTTTAATGGGGAATTCCATGATTTGAAAGCTGCAGTATATTATAGTGCTTATCATAGGGAAAATATTAATTCATTTGTGCTGCAAATAATAAACAAAGAATATAAGAGATTGAGTGAAGTTTCATATTGTGACACTTCAAAATAGCAAATGGCATATGATTTTTCGGGCATCCTATGTAAGGATTTGTGGAACTAACTGTGTCTGAGAAAGTATATCAAATAGCTGCTGGTGTATTTAACCAACAATGTGAATTACTATTCTACTATTCCATAAAATGTGTGGTTCAACCCATCACAATTGAATAACGGGTGACTAACTCTCCAAAAACAATGACTATTAGATATGAGGTGTACGATCATTGGCCCGATAAATACCTTATGTTTGTAGATAGTTGGTTCATTCGAAAAGATTGCTGTAGATTATAGAGGTTGAATTTATGAACTGCAACTCCCACGTCACACTACACCGGAAGTGTATGCACGGCCACAAATACACAGGTAATGCCGTAAAATACTGCATTGTTATTTACAACAAGCCGGTATTCACACACATACACACCAGTTTGAATCAACAATTTATATCAAAAAAGTTACATATTCATTAAAACTGTATTTTCCCCTAACTAACGGAAATGATTATATTTTCCTACACGGAGCAGTTTTAAAGCATTATTGAATACTAGTTGTCCGCGTTCATAGCCATTGTATCCGAGGAGACTGCGTCGACCCCACACGTGGAGTGACCTGTCTAAGAAAAAACTACACAGTAGACAACAAAGTTTGAGAGGCAATCCATATGACGGAGTTTCCCAAGAATGCTTCGAAGATATCCAATCCTACAGCAAAAGGCATATGTGTTACGTATCAAGCAGCTGTCCTATTGATCTCTGGTGACGAAAGCCATATTGACGATCGATCGCGTTGTTGGAGGTCTCTAGATTTGGATGAGTTCGGTTCGATGTCCACTGCTTTCTCCATTAGTTAGAGATCATAGATAGTTTTGCAATGATTTTATAATTATTGGAAAGGGTCTTTTTTTACTTCCCTCACTATAAGTAGTACATAGCCAGTCTAAGAAAAGTGTTGTATTCGCTCCCAACATTTTTTTCCGATTAACGCGGATATATCAGTTTTGAGCATTTCTGATTCGATCTGGACTATATTTGAAGTCATGTTTGTGTGTGCACATATGCCTGCGTAAATCTGTAGAGACGATTGAGCTGTTCCTGTTGATGGTCGCACGGATTTGAAAATATGAAAATCGCTGTTTGTGGTGAAAATATGAACTGTATTGTTTTTGATAGCGGTATTTTTGACATCAATCTTAAGTTTTTCGAACAAAACTCCAAGATACTCACGTCAGTTGAATAATGTATCTAATACTTTGTAAGAATGTTACAAAATAATAATAGATCGATAATTGTAAGTAGTATGTGCAAGTGTAATTTTTGATTCGTATCAGCGCCGGAAAAATTCTTTCCATAGAGGCGATCGTTACTGGAACATTCTTGATGAGCAAAGAAGTTTATAGAATTCCGACATGCTTTAAATCATTATCGTGTGGAATTTTTAGCTTTTCAACTGATGTTTTGCCTCGTGTTTTGCAATTTGCTAATATTTCTCTCTTGTACGCAACAATCAATTTTCAATTATATTATTATATTATAATATCCCGATCAAAAAAACTATGCGTTGATAGCGGTAGGTTACGCGGATGACATCGCCATACTTTCCAGAGGAGTCTACGTGGGAGCTTGTCCAACAAAACAAGCCTTAATAAAGTATGGTGTAGAGACGATAATGGTAATCGGGGGCTAGTCAGTTGACTTTTCCGAGACGGCTAAATAGCTGAGTGTTTCTCTGGACAAAAACAGAAGCAACTGTAGACTATGTGCCAAAATGCTATAATAATCTTTTGACAGTGTAATAGAGCAATTAGCATGAAATGGGGTTTGGGGCCAAAGCAGCTGAAGAGGATCTTACTCAGCTATTATTATCTCATGACTCAATCGTGCAGTTCTCCTATGGTGGGAAAAAACCGAACTGGTTACAGCCCAAAAACTTCTGGACATAATAAAGGGACTCTTCCTCAGAGGCATTTCCGGGAAGGAGAGTACACCGCCTTGCTGAGCGTGCAACCCTATCAATGACGATGAGGAATCTCGCAATGATGACGGTCTACAGACTTAGCTGCAACGGCTCACTAAACAAATATAAGTGCAATAAATTGAACTATACTTATCTACAAAAAAGCTTTGAGTTCACTATCCTGAAAATATTAAATAAATTGCCTTCATCACTGCAAGATCTCTAATCGTGAAAAACAAGTTAAAGATAATACTCATTGATAAAGCATACTATACGCTAAATGATTATTTAACTGATCCCCATATAGATATTCTTTGAAATGTTCCATAAAGTATGATATTGCATATCTGTAGAATAATTTCACTAATTTTAATTATTGAATATTTCAATTTATTGCATTATTATATTCAAACTACTTAACTGTTATCTGACGTGTTCTACGTTTACATATATATGTAAATTTGAACGAATAAACGATATCCATCTTTCTATCTATCTAACGAGATGGAGTACAGACCAATCCAGTATATTAAGGGTACACCCTGAAAAACTGCAATTAGCCCTGTGGTTCACGGAGCAGCATTTCAGGGTTATTCCGTCGAGGTAGGAATGGGAACATGGCCGCACGCCAAAGCACGGCACAATTTGGTATACGGATGGGTCTAGAACAAACGCAAGAGTCGGAGCAGGCTTTTGCGGTTCTAGATATATTGATGGGTATTCCGTGCGAATGGGGATGTCAACACAGACTTCCAAGCTGAGATGCTTGCCATCTATAGATGTGCCGAAAGGGTACTCGGCTATGGTAAGATAAATGAGACCATCTGGATCTGTTCGTGGAGTCAAGCGGCACTCAACGCTCTGATAAGACCGACTGTGTCCTCGATACTCGTCAAGGCTGCCAAGGAGATCCTTAACAGGCTAGCCGGCGGAAACAGGCTCAACCTGACCTGAATTCCGGGTCACCCAGGTTGAAAATGGAATGAGAGAGCGGACAAACTGGCCAGAGACGTGTTCAGATTGGACGGTCCTCAAGATCCCCTTGCCGGTATCCTCTACACGGGGGTATACAAATATTGCGGAACCATCTGAGATATCGAGATGCCTCAGCATTGACGGATGCCGCATTGTCAAAGCGCTGCCTGGCAATGAGGTAGGCCTACAGGCAAGCAAGGTACCCTCGCCTGCCTATTCGGCGTATCATGATAATCTCCGAAATCTGATGGAATTTGAAGAAAAGCGACATTCCCTTCTGTATGAGATGCGAAGGAAACAAAGTGGAGTCGTCGACCTATTTTGTGAATGTCCTGCGCTCATTCGAACCAGGTTTATCTGGCCAGGGATCATCACGACCGATGACATAAAGGATCTAAGCGTAAAACAGATCTTAACAGATATTAAGCCCGCTACCACCACAAACAAAATTAATAATAACTTATTTAATAATGCATCTGAGAAAATACTCGCGTAAATTGGAAATCTAGGAATATTTAATGAATGTAAAAATGTAGTTTTTACAATTCTCAAATCTAACATTTCTTTGCTTACCTACTGTAACAATAAGAGAACTTTATTCTATTTGATTAAATACAATTGAAGACGATTTAATTTAATTCAATTAAATACGATTTACAGAAACGTGAAATAGGAATAAAAGATGAAACAGCATGATAAGTACAGAAATACTTAACTATAATAGAGTTCACACTGTGGATATATTATAACACTATTGATGAGAAATAATCACCCTTATCCACTAAAAATACTATTAAAGTACTGAAGACCTTTCGGCTAGCAAGTAGCCATCATCAGAGTAAACTAAACTCTAAATCAAAACATTTCATTTGATGTTGTCCAGGCAAATAAGACATTTTCCACAGACCTCTCTGTACGGCGGGATTTTTTTGTAGAAAAATGTAGGTTTTGACATCTAAAAACTGATGTCACTTACGCGAAGGCTGGCGCGGGGATGCGTTGTGATATATAGATATATATATAGATGTATATATATATGATTTATAGCCAATATCTCAAAAACCAAGCAATGTATCGAAAAAAGTTTCAAACAAAAGTTGTAGGAAATAAAAATTTCCACAAAAAATCATTCATGACATTTTACGATTTTCCGAGCGGTTTCCGCGTAAAATACGTCAAACCGCGTTTTATATATACATATTTCATGTTTCCTTGCTATGTTACTCAAAAATACGTTAACATCTCGAAAATTAGGCATTTTCTTTAAAACTCAGAAAATGACACGTTTGACGCTGATATCGAAGTGAAATTTCCATGATTTTCCAAGAATTTTCCTCAATTTTCACTTTTCATACTTAGTTATATCCCTGAATATATCAAAGAGCTATTACATTTTTTCTTTAAAGCTTACTGTCTGCCAAATTAACGATTAATTGCGAAAAATATGCCTAAATACGATTTTCTGATTTTCCGTGGAAAATCTGACTTTTCTAATAACGTTCGTTTGGAAGGAAAATACATTTTGAACAACTTTTATTTTCTTTCGAATCGAACATTATTAGAAAAATCGTATTTAGGCATATTTTTCTCAAATAATCGTTAATTTCGCAATTAAGCCTTAAAGAAGAAATGTAATAGCTCTGTGATATAACTAAGTATAAAAATGAAAATTTGTGGAAAATTCTTGGGAAATCATAGAATTTTCACTTCGATATCAGGGGCCAACGTGTCATTTACTAGGTTTTCAAGAAAGAGCTTAATTTTCGAGATAATAACGTTTTTTGTGTAACATAGCGAGGAAACATGAAATATATGTATATATAAAACGCGGTTTAACGCATTTTACGCGGCTACCGCGCGGGAAATCAAAAAATGTTATAGATGATTTTATGTGGCAATTTTTATTGATACATTGATCGGTTTTTGAGATATTGGCTATAAATCAAATATATACATATATATTTATATAACACAATGCACCCCCGCGCCAGCCTTCGCGTCAGTGACATTGGTTTCTAGATGTCAATACCCACATTTTTCCATCAAAAGATCCCGCCGTACAGAGAGGTCTGTAATATGAGCTTATTTCGTCTTATTTGCCTGGAGTATATTTATAAATACTCCAATCCTTGAGTCTATAAACATTCTGAAGAAATGACTTTCAAATATTAATAATCCCGATAGAAACTACACAGAATACTTGATCCTTACATCTTTATGTACGGAGCAAAATTATTTCACTTTTAACAAAAATTACTATAAACAAACAATCGGATGTGCAATGGGCAATATTTTTCTAAGCGAACTAGAAGCCTCCTTAAAATCAGAATTGAATCAGTTTCCAAAAGTTTGGTATAGATATGTTGATGACATTTTCGCAATTACAAGTAAAGATTTTGATTTATATGGCTTTTTCTACACGCTTAATAGCCAATTTGATTCACTTAGTTTCACTGTAGAAACAGAAACAGATAATCAGCTTCCTTTCCTTGATATTAACATTACAAAAGATGGTAATCACTTGTATTTCGACATATACAGAAAACCCACTCAAACAAATAAATATATCCCGGCGGATTCAGCTATACCATTTAGATATAAAATAGGTCCGTTTAATAGTCTAGTTCATAGATTATTGAACGTCCCTCTTTAAGCCATCAAAATTATAAGAAAGAAATTGAGAAACTTCAGCAAAGTACGTTGGACAATGATTACCAGAGATCTTTGATCAATAATTCAATTTCTAAGCAAAAAAGGAAATTGGAACGTAGCCAACTAACCAAATTCGAGACATTACCTTCAGATACTTCAATAAAATTCAAAAGGTTCACTTATCACTTCAGTAATTAATAAATTCCATTGTTTGTTTTCTAAATTTGCAACACAACCAGTTTATAGATGTGAGAACAAGCTAAAACACCATTTAGGCAACACCTTTGACAAAGTTTCCGATTTCGACAGATCCGGGATTTACAAAATCAATTGTGAGTCGTGTTCAAAATGCTATGTGGGTCAAACCAGAAGAAACATTTTAAACAAATAAAGAAAAATAATGGTGAAAAATCAGCGGTAGCCGAACATATTTTGAATACAAGTCACACCATTTCTGAAGAAAGTTTATCACTTTTAAAACACAGTACAAACAAATTTCTAGGTAATGTAGAAGGGATGGCAATGTATAAACGAAAAAGCAATTCACTAAATTTCGATTTATCTCCAGCTGAGGGTAACGAGTATTTAAACAGCCACATTTTGATTTATAATTTGGTTTACTTTGATGATGGCTACTTGGTAGCCGAAAGGTTCTCAGTACTTTAGTAGTATTTTCAGTGCATAAGGGTGATTATTTCTTATCAATAACAGAAACTCTTGTTTCGTTGGAAATAAATATGAATAATACACACATCAAAAGAATCTAAGGGTCAAGCATATTTTGGGATTGTTTGTTAATTCTCGGAGATCCACGTGGCATTATCGCGTTGCAGATCTTTGTTTGTTATTGACACAATACTTTTTTATCATTTTGAACATCATGGCATGTGTTCCTCTTTTTTCCAACGACTATTCATTTCCTTCATGTCGTTCCTTGTTTCATTCATCAGATGTTATCCGACCAGCGAATGGTAATTATTGAAAATTTTGATAAGTTTTGTTTGTCTAAATTATGGAACGTAATCACCTTCAGAGAGACGTGCACTTAAGGGCCATTGGAATGCTTCAAGCTGGAATGTCGCAGAGGGTTGTTGCCAATGAATTAGGGACTAACCAGTCCACTATAAATCGTTCATGGATTCGTTATAATCAAACTGGTGATGTTAGAGAGCAACATACTGGCCGTACCAGAATAACAACGGCGGCACAGGACAGATTTCTGAGAATTCAAGCTCTGAGAAATCCAACCCACACGGCAGGTCAACTAAGTTTGGAACTCAGAAACACTCACCATATACAGATAAGTGACCAAACTGTGAGAAATAGACTATACGATTCCAATTTACGTGCCAGGCGTCCATGGAGAGTTCCACCATTATCCAGAGGAAATCGCGAGGCCCGAATAGTCTGGGCTAGAAATCACATCGAATGGGGCGTGCAAGAATGGACTCCTGTGTTATTTAGTGATGAATCGAGATTCGGTTTACGTCCACATACTAGACGTACTCGTGTATGGAGACAACCTGGAAATGTTTGGAGACTTAGGACTGCACAGGAAGTTCACAACTACCAAGGCGGAACGGTGATGGTTTGGGGTAGTATCAGCATTGGCGGAAGAAGCGACCTCGTATTGCTCGAGAGGTTTGTAAATGCTCTTAGATATAGGGACCTGATATTAGAATCATTTGTCATTCCGTATGCAGCTGCAGTAGGTGAAAACTTCATCTTCATGCATAACAATGCGCGCCCTTATACCGCCGCGATCGCAAGAGATTACTTGGATGAGAGTGGTATAAGTGTTTTGGATTGGCCTGCTCAATCGCCAGACCTGAATCCGATTGGGCATGTGTGGGATTTGCTTGGCAGAAGAATTTTAAGGCGTAACATTCTCTTCCAGACATGAAATCAATTGTTCCATACTGTGGTTGAAGAATGGAATGCGATTGATCAGGAAAGCATCGATATCCTTATTCTCAGCTTACCAAAAAGATGTAGGGCAGTTTTGAACAATCGCGGTGGACACACTTTGTATTAGACATTGACCAGTGACAATTTTTTTGCTCAGAAGCCTAAGTGCATTGAATTCGAATTTTTCACTCTTTTCAGTTAGATTAAAGCTTTCGATTGATTTGCAAACTTTGTATGAAATTATAAATAAATTATGTGGCAAAAGATTATGTTCTACGTGGGTAACAAAAATTGTATTGAATATCCCATTACCAAGTGACGAAACCCTAAAAATATCTCTGACCCCTACATTTTTTTGATGTGTGTAATTCCTAAATGTTTTATTATCCTTTTAGGTAGAATGTAGATACTATTATACATATTTTCTATTCCTGAGTTTGATTTATATGGTGGGGCACTGCCTCCCCTGCGTATCCAGAGAAGCAGCCACTGTTGTCATGGTTACAGTAAGAAATGTTGAAAGAAGTTTTACAAAGCTGGAGATGACGTAAGTTTGACCAAGTGTCCGGCTCCTTTCTACGAATCACATATACCCATCACGTTTATTTTACCTATGAGCACAATACTTGTTATCTATAAAATATTTTTGTGACTCAACACATCAACATTTATGTTTATACAAAACTCGTACGGATAATTATAGCTTCATCAGCCTTCGAGCAATTAATAGCAATTATGAATGTCAACGGGGAGGGCACTAAAGATAATTATTGTATCTTCTTTCTAATTTATAGTACACATAGAACTGCAGCATCACCATTCTCTTAAAATAAGGCTACCGTTTGAAGTCACCGATCCAAATGGAGAATTTACGACTTCTGAATTGTTCGAATGAATTTCACCTTGGATTTTATTAGCAACTCCACTAACCACTGCATGAGGATGCTTTTGTAATTACGTGAACGTTTCAATGAGAAATACAAGAATTATAAAGAAAATTTATCTCATAATGTATGCCGTATATCTCAGCTCCAAGACTATGTGTATGGTATATGTAAATGCGTCAGGTATTAAATATTTATAGACAGGCGCTTCCAGGCTCCGCATATGCTCTATGCAAATACACCATATTTTATATCTGTTTTCAGATCTTTGCCTAGCTGAGAAGCAAACATACACGGGAGATTCATCGCGCTTGCTGCTTGACATTCGTAAAAGTTCAATGATAATTTCTAATCTTTTTATTTCCCAGGGCTCTTTTGCGAAAGACATAACGGATGTCTTTCATCTTCAACGTCAAATCAGAATGCGTAATTCTATCTTTACTTTAGGAGACACTTTCTATGGATCAAAGTATCTAATAACAACGGTATTATGGTATTAAACTAACACATTATTCACTTTTTTCATGAATTGCACTTAATGAGGAGTAATAATAATATATAATAAATAGTGTATCTGAATGTTTGACTAATCATTTATGGGGTAACTGAATATAAACGAACGGCACGGTAAGGAGACCACCACGTTTGCCGGATTTGGCAACCATGGATTTTATTTCGAGATTCAATTTAAATAAAAAGAATAATAATAATATTAACGAATTGAGGGGAGATTTCCGCTCAGTCCAGGAATCATCATAACCAAAGACATAAATGACTTACGCGTAAAACAGATAATAGGATTCTGTTAAGTAGCTGGGTATCCAAATACGCCCTGAAAACGTAGCAAGGGATAGTGTATAAAGGTCTACGGCTATGTGCACTGAACTTTTTAGTTCAGCCCGCTGCCATTGTGCCATTACAACCAATACCAAACTAATACTATTTTGTTTAATTAAAATACGGTTTCAGAATAAATGTAATGGAAGATAAACGTTCGGCATTTCTTACTTTTCATAAGATAAATTCACTTGCTGAAAAATATGAAAAACCAATGTTAGAATCAACATTTTTAATTGTTTTAAAATGCGTGAAATTGTAGAACAATGCAATGTGTTAAATTGTTTGTTCAATTAGTTATTTGTTAAATGACATAAGCCTACTACTAAGAATGAAGAATTATTTTCAATTTTCTGTAAAATTTAGTAAACATTCTTTTTCCGATGATGTATAAGTAAACTGAGACATAAATGAAAACAGAAGAATATAAAATCGAATTTTCTCAAATAACTCAAAAAAAAAGACGATAGCCATTTTTTGTTCTCACCATTAAGATTTTCCTAAACAAGGAGATCGAGAATGGGCGTTAATTTTCTGGTATCTCTTAAAACTATTGAGATTTCTTATTAAAACGTCGAAATCGGCAAGCCTGTATATGGAATAATAAATAATGATAAAATGTGCATGAATCATATTCCGCCCATTGCTCTCGGTCTGGCGTGATGCCCCGGGCATGAGGCAAGTAAAGCTCCCATTAGGGAGTTCTCGCCTAAACTTTCTATGAGGAGAGGCCTAAAACTGTTGACAGGACTCCTTACAGGATACTGTCATCTGAATAAACAGCTACACGCAATGGGCATTGTTGAAAACTGCCTTTCAGATGCTAGCAGAATATCCAGCACTGGCTTCTCTTAGGCTACAACACTTCGGCAGCACACATATGCTGCTTGATGCCTCAAGAGATATCAATGCAAAATCTTAGCCTTCGGCACTGCCTTAGGCCTGCTGGACTGATTCTTGAATCTTTCATTAACGCATGTAACGTGTAAATTCCACTTAACGGCTTAGAAATGGCCGCTGTAGTACAATCGGTTAACTCCTGTGACGTCAGCTATGCTAGATCGTATATTCTAAGGGTCATGGTTGTTCGGTGTCAGATCCGTAGTTACCGCTTCTATTTCGAGGTTGTTCTGTGAGACAACGAGACGTCGGGAAGAAAGATAAAATGGCGTTACTTCTGGTCAATCGTTCAAGCGGGAAGTCGTGTTGCTAGGTTATTTCAACAGGGAAGTGATATCAAGCTTATGTTTGGAACCAAATTCTGGGAATATTCTTCCGTTGAAAGCAAAGACATCAATTACCAATTTGAATTGAGATTATTGGAATTATTGCGTAATTAATGTACCTTAGGGGATTAAAAACTTAGTTTCAACGTAACTGGTTGTGAACGGAAGTAAATTTTGTCTTATTGGAAGAAAAACCCTATCGTGATAGAGGTAAATATCTTTGTAATTCCATTTGATTTATTCACTGATTTCAAGAATTAAATTGCCTTCACAGGTGGTATCTGACAAGACATAGGTTAGTCCTAATTTGTTCAACTAACGTTATGTATTTTGTTCATGTCTGTCTTCTGAGGACAATAGAACAATAGAGGTTTGAACATTTTGTGATTTCAGGGTTCTTCCTTTTCTTCTGTTTATGTTGTGGAAAACTCAACAAGTGATTGAGGCTGGCTTGAGTCTGCTGTGGAAAAGATTACTTAGGAGTCGCTTATTTTTCTTGTGGTGTACAATCGTGGAAACGGTATTACAACTGTGGCAGGAGCCCCTTCATCAGGCTGGCTACCGATTTTGGTTTTATGTAAAAATTGAAATAATCTTTGAGTATTTGTATATTGTGTAAATTCAACTGTTCACTTGTTTTAATGATTTAAGTAATTACCTTCATTCATATTTTCAATTCATTCGCTTCATATCTCATTAATATAAGTTCTGTCATAACTGTATCAATATTAGTATTTCAATCACTAGTAAATTTCAATCATTCTGGGTACAGGTCTTTCATTTTTTTCTTTCAGGGTAATTTAACCTGGGGACTTGAGTAATTGTATCCCCTAGTTATATACATAATTCATTGGTTGGTTAAAATACTCTGGCGCCCGAATTCTTAACATCTAAAATTATAACTCACGACCGTCTTCACTGTAGCTGTCGGCAACCAAGTGATAAAATAGAGGCTTTTGGTTTATCCTCAAGTAAGAGTAAATTGTAACCCTTACACGCAGTTGACTTTTAGTATATTCAAAAGTATACCAATTTTAAAAACTATAAGTTTTGATTTTTTCCATTCAAAAATCCATTGCTAATACTATTGTAGAGACGGTGCATATTACAATAATGATTCATATTTATGCTCCATCATTTTAGTTCATTCAATTATCTTTCCACAAGCGTATATTTTCTTTGGTTCTCTGGTTTCACGTTGCAAAACAAAGGAAAAGGCTTAAGATGATTATAATCGTAATTGATATCACGGTACAATCAGATGCTGACAATTTATATGTAAAAATAACTCATCGACAACAACAATGAATAATGAAAAGATGGTGTTCATTCCATAATAATGCACCTCAGCCACAGTAATAATATTCAGTGAGTAAAAGATTACCATAATCTGTTGTAACATAAATGGAACGCATTTCCTTCTACTCAACACCACGCTATACATTTTCTATACACCTGTATTTCGACATCGACTGAATGCATGATTTATACAGCAGATCACATTGAAAATAACTTTAAAAAATTGAAAATGTACTTATATACGCGAAATCAATCATATTCCGCGCATTGAAAAAGCCAGAAGGATTAAATAACAAGGAATAGATGTGAGTCTTTTGAAAAATGTAGGATGCATTCATACAACACAGAATGTCGCCCAATAAACTCTTTAGCCTCCCGGGGGATAAGCAAATCTGTACGCCTCGGATTGGCGTAACGAGGCCAGGCTGACAGAAAACGCTTCTCGGTAACTGGGAAGGAAATTGAATTGGAACTAGTATATGGGTGGCGTAGTATTTACTTCTAGTGTTAGATATTGGAAAATAGGAGATGAAAGCATACTCGGATATCTATAAAATAAGTAAAATAGGAAGCACTGACTATAAAATAAAATAAAGTAGTCGCGAATTATAATTCCATTTGTTCCTCGAAGGCAAAGTTAAAAAATATTGATAACCGGATAATAAACGAATATGCATTCGACTGTAAAAGTGTAGCTTGTCCATACTGTTTTTTCTATTTCTCGCAGTTAATTAAAAACTTAACACTATAGATGAGAAAATTGGGGGTTAAACACCCTGTATGGTATCAATAATTAATGTCAACAACTTACATCTTGTTATCGGGATTTCAACTGGTAACGAACGGCGCTTACCTAAAAAAAAAGAAATAATTAATATACTGTTAAATATAACAAAACAATTTATTATTCTCTCATTATTATTTTCAGATGTTATTATTAGAAATGGAACGGACTACCGGACACTATTATAAAATCTACATACAGTGACAATCCGTTCTTGCCTTACGGTTCTTTAGATGCGACAAGAGTCGGTAATCGATGGTCTATGGCACACTGCTGTGACGCGAAGCGCGGGGATATACCGACCTGGTATCTGTGAATCCCCGAATGTTAACAGAGCGATACAGCAAATGACAAATATTCAGTCGCCTGTTTAATTCTCAATCGTGTCCGTTAGTCGCTTCGTGTATTGTGTAATAATGTTATTCAATAAAAGTAAAGTTTGTTTTTTTTTCGTAATTTGTGATGGCAATAAGTCTTTCGCAACGTGTAAGCTGTGTGAAAATAAGTTTTCTCGCGGAGGTGAAGGAAAACCTGCGTCAACTTCGCCATTACTCAGACATCTAAAAATATCTCATCCAAGCGAGTACAACATTCATTTTACCAACAAAAATGAAAAACATTATTTAAATGTTAGTCAGCCAGGAATAAGTAGAAGTGTGCCGGATTCTAGGATAATGCAGTCAACATTAGGACAATTTTTAAGTTCAAGAAGGACTTGAGACATAAACGATAATCGAGCGCCTAATATTCATTGCAAGTTACAGTTTAATAGAATTAGCAATAAATATCGGTAATTTTAGCATAATTCTGAGTTGGAAGAAAAAAATTGCCTTAACTAGATAATTATGATACAAATTGGAGGAACTAAAATCGAACACTTTTTGATCATCGCAAATGGTCCAAAAAAAAATGGTAAAAATGGCCAAATCCGGTTTTTCGCGTTGAACATCGTCGGATTGAGTTAAAGAAAAAAAGAAAAAGCTTTTGATAAGCTTATGCGCCGTAAAAAGACGGAACAAATGAGCTGCGGATGAACCCGATTGGTCAAGCGGTGTCCCCGCAAATTGCATAAATCCATCAATTTTGCTCGAAATTTCCAAAATTCATAACTCTTGTTCTTTTGAAGTTTCAAAGCTGAAATATATAATAATTAATAGGTTGTAGTTTTTGTGCTCACCAAGACCACACAAAATTTCAGTAAGATCGATGTATACTTTTTGCAAACCGCAGCTTGATGCAAAAAAAAAGGACTTTTGTAAAATGTCTCTAAAAAAGTTGTGGTGCGGTAACGCGCTATTTTATTACGGGATCATCTTTGTCAATAGTTAATGAACAACTTACAAAATTTCCAACCTCTTATATTTCTTAAAAGTTGCTAAAACAATTATTTTAAATAATGGTATTTCGTGCGCTTAGCTGTGCGGCGCGAGTGGAAGGGAGAGCCGCCCCGCTAGGCTCGTAAAAAACAAAAACATCTCGGGAACCCTTGCTCGTAAATCGATGTTTTTGAAATGTGGAGATTGTTCAAACTACTGAGAATGTGTTATTCTGACAGGACAAACAATAACTGGCACCTAATAATGAAATATTGTAAACCCATTTTTGAAATCAAGACATTTCTCATTAAATAACATTAATATTGTTTCAACTTTTCTGCATGCCAAATTGATCACTGACATCGATATGGTTCTGTTCTGCCCATTGAGAAACCATCTTGAAAGTTTGGTTAACCTCCGATCGTGCTATTTTTTCTGCTCCATCTACTCCAACTTCACTATCGCTATTTTCATCGATCATAACATCATCTCCCAAATCAGTCTCAACAATAATGTCTTTATTCCATTTTTCAATATCCTTGGTACAATACGTAGCCTTGAAAGTAGAAATTTGTGGACAGTAACAATATTCTCGAATGAAATTTTGCTAGGTATAGGTAAAGCTTTCTATTCTCAGTTTTATGTAAATTATGTACTGAGTGGTACAACTATTTGCAACAAATCCATAGTATCCTTTGTCACAGTTTTTCACTGTTACAAGATTCTTGAAGTATTGCCAAAGGTAGGTCATCTTCCTCCTCAAAACAGTTTTTTTATTATGCCAACATTTTTCAAAAGCAGATGCTCCAGTTCTTGCCAGGCCATATGCAAATGTATAAAAGCATGTTTTATATTTACTAGACCTATAACCTCCAAGCCTTCAAGAAACATTCGAATGCCTATCTCATCTCATAATATTCCACTGCTGGCTCAAACGATGTTCTTCAAACATTGAAGGTTTTGCTCTGGGGTAGTCATAGTATAGAGAGAAAAAAGTGCATATGCTATCCCTTCTCTTTTGGGTATGATAGAACTGAGTAAGCTTTTTCTATAATACACTTTAGTTATTCTCAAAATATTTTGGTCCATAGCTTGAATAAGTGGTATTATATTTGGTGGCATATACTTAGCAAATATGGAACCATTGGATGTGATAGAACATTATCTAAAAGGAGCATGGCTTTCTCAGGCAGATTTTTTTGTTTGAGGAATACTTTCACCTACAAACAACTGTCTTTCATTATTGTATTGAAGAAATACATTGTTGTCACTTACCTCGAGAACAAAATATTTGAAGAACCAATTTTTGAAAATTTCTTGCGCCATTCAAGAATTTTTGGTGTTGTTGAAAGGATTGTCAAAATGCTTGAAATATCTAGGTAAATTAGCCTCTCCCATTACTAAAGGTGTTAACTTGTATGAACCTGATGCAATTACACATTCTAGAACTGTTATTCGCTGTTTGGCTAATTTTAGGACAGTCGCAGTTTTTTCGGCAAGTGAAACATGGGTTTTATCTTGCAGATGCTTTCAATATAGTTCAGTTTCAACAGCATTATAAATTTGGTGTTCGAATAAGTTGAGTTCTTTAAAGGTTGAAGATAATTCTACTGAAAATGAATGAACAAGTTCTGGCTGCGATGATAATTTATCACCCGCAATTTTCAAGTCTCATTCCATATCGCCTCATGAATTTTGGCAGGCATCCATCACTTACATTGCATTTATTTTAGCATGAAAATCCAGATCTTTTTGTTCAAGCATTTCGCCTGACGCTGGTAAATTCATTTTACGTTGCTTAAGAAACCATTTGTATAGAGTGTTCTCCATTTTGGGATTTTCAGCTCTTCTCAGAATACATTATTGCATTTTCTTTGGTCGACAGTCCTCATAATTCTATCTTGTTTATTTTTGATAGAACATTATAGTCGACTTACTCCATATTTTTTGGATAACATAGTCACACTCATACCCTTACGATGCTCTTTTGGACTTTTCATAAAGAGTTAAAAAATTTTTTATGTTTGGTCATTAGGAAACGCACTATTCACGAAATTGGCAATTGGCACTACTGCATTGAAAGTGCAAATAAGAAAATGAGCATTGTAGTCCTAGAAACAAGTCTATATAAATTATTCTCATTACGGAAGTGAGGTTGTTATACTATATACAGTATTAATGGAAATATTTGGCTGTTCACGTTATTGAACAGTCACACAAGCGCAAGTTGACATTAACGCGAGTCTATTATACTACATTGAAAATGGAGTGGGATAAAGAAAATTGTCTAAAATTGATGATAGATATGCTTTCGTTATTTTTCAATTTTCAATTAATTTATGAACAATAAAAAAGCACTAAAAGCTACCGTTAGGTCAGCACCCATGTTTATGTCTCCGTATTATTTATTTGTAGTTGTGGTTGATTTGTTTCAATCGATAAGAACTAAATTAAGCGCTACGAACACTTCGAGCAAATGTGAATGTGCTGAAGGCAACTAGTATTTGTTACAACTATTCTGTTCTGCTTGTTCATACCTGCCAGTTCAGTTTCTTCGAGCAAAAATATTCTAGTCTGGACGTACTATAATGAATAGCGATTTAGTTTAATTTCAAAGAGGTAACGACAAAACTAATTAAACATCTTTCGGTTTTTCAAAGTCATTAGGCATTTAGCTGACATTCTCTGGTCTGGACGCACCATAATGAATGGCGATTTAGATTAAATTTGAAATAAGTAACGAGAAAATTATTTGGAAATCAAATTCAAAGTCATTAGGCATTTAATTCCTTTGAGTAGCGACAACCTTTTCTTCAGCACTAGTGATAATGAAAAATAATTCGTTGTAACCTTGATGTTGCAACATTTCAGAAAGGTAATAGTGACATTCTTTAGAAGATTCATGGGCCATGACCTATAATAAGGTCCAGAAAGAAAACAACAGATTGGATTGGAGTGTCTGGAACAGCATATATACTGTAGCGAAGCTTAAATTCTGAAATATCATTTTAATTTAGATCAGGCAATAAATACGGATGTTACATGTAATTTCAGTTTGGACATTTCATTATTTCAATAGATATGAATGAATTCCGAATGTGTATTCCGTGATTGTCACTTTTCTAAATCTCCGTAATTTCAAATAAGTATAATTATTCAAATAGATGAATCTAATTCATGTCCGTTCAAAAATTGTATTTCATTCCGATAAAACATGTTGCAAAAACCGGGGTCTGGCCAGTTAAGGCACCAAACTTTGTGAAACCTTATGTATAAAAAAAGGCGAACAACCAAAAAAACTCCGATAACACTTGCTTAGTCCGCCGAGAGGAACTACCGGAGCATCATGTGCGCAAATTTTAGATCTAAAAAGTAGCGTCACTTTTAAACATTGTTCGGGGCATAAGTAAAAAACCCTCGGCACAAAATAAGGAATTGGTGGAGCGGACCTGTCCAGAACCTCGAAAAAGGTATAAAGCCGTGACAGCCGAAAGATCGCTCTCTTTTGTGATTTCGATTTTCAATCGGTACCGTTAAAGTGTGATTATCATATTAGAATCAAAGTGAAATAATTATTATCCGAGTTCAAGTCAGATTTGAAAAAGTGAATTAACAATAGTGTTCCGTTTAAGTGAAATTTCGTATAAGGTAAATGGCTTAATATTTTATATCCGGGCATTACAATATATCTTCCGAATCCGAACCGACCGTATTTAAACCGTTTGATATATCGTAGTGCGTTTTAACAACATTTCAAGTAATATGGCTATCTGAATATTTACCGAATACCGCTATTACGCTAGGACCTGTTTGATTCGTACTTTTCCGTAAATTGATCATTCTGAATCATTTGTCAACCGATTCCGTACCGCTGAATTGAATTTAGATACCGAACACATCGTAGAGTAGATATGATGAAAGAGTTTACATTTACCGTTTGAGCTTCATTACATTTTTCCGTCAGGGTGTAATTTTGTGAAATAATACCGTTCAATTGCGTTCATATTGATTATTCCGAAAGTGTACTTGTTATATTTATTATATATTTTATTATTTGGAATTCCCCGTTTTATTGAACTATTTCTGCTCCATCTTCAAGCGAGCTAAGTTATAACCAGGTATCAATTGTAATTAAAGCCTACAATTTCGATACTGTTTTCTGCCCATTGGACTCTGGTTATACTTCACTGTAGCTACCCTAGGGACAAGGCTATCTATAGATAGCAGAGTGACAAGCCTTGTGGAGAGGACCCTAGCAGAAGTCCTCAAAAGGAGTAAACCTTTAGAAAATCTGGCGCCCGAGGATTTGAAATAAGCACTTTACCGAAAAGTCGCAGGGTACACGTTATAATACGATCTGTAATGTACTATACAAATATTGGAACACATATTTTTTGTAACAAAAGACTTCTAAATATACAGATTACCTAGGTAACTGAATTAATATACGCTTGCTATATATCGAAAAAAGTATACCAATTACGAAAATGTTGATGTTGATTTTATGGCAATATTACACCTGGACCTACGAATCATACCATGAGTGCGACGTAGGTTCTTCTTTGTTGAATTATATGGTTTTTACCTGTAGTTGCGGACGCTATAGTATAGATCAACGAGTGTCGATTGCCTAAAGGAAATAGTCGCAATGCTTCCTCTTGAGAATCTAGTATATCCTTGATTTTTGGTGATCAGTTTATAGTAATTATTCAAACGTTATCCTCAATGCGGGTTTATCACGTAACATAGTCTTAACCAGATGTGTTAATTGAACTTCAGAAACGCTAACACCTGTGTCAATGCAAATCAGGTAAATTAAAGGTTTTTAACCTCTAGGTAAACAGGTTTATTGCAGGATATAGCATATGACAAATTGTTATAACATTATCTATGATGTCATTCAACTAAATGGTTGTAACGTTCAGTTGACCATCGACCATTTCGAATCAAGGGCAACAAAATTACATCAGAGTAAGAAAAAGTTGCCATAAAGAAATTACATAAAATGAGCAACAAAATTAATTCATAAAGCACCTATTCACGTTAACTCCACATTAATGGGAGTCTTTTAATATTAACCTTTATAAAGCATATAAATGACAAAAATAAACCCAATAGTATGCTGGGTGTCTGCACAGTGGCTTAGCGGGAAATAAGGAAGTTTATAGATCCTCTGGAGCAAGTTGTAGTCTCATTTACTATCGATATGCAGCAGATCATCCCTAATGGTTTAATGTTATAACTTGACGCATTGTTGATGTAGTCAAACAATCCAAACAGAACTATGTGGAGTTTAATTAATAAAGAAAGGATTCTCACTAAAAATATTACACACTTAACAGCAGAAAGTTTCAATGATTACTTTTTATCAATTCCACAAAAATATCTCAATCCATTCCAAGAAGTCATTTAGACCCGATAAGCCTCTTACAAGATAATATACTGACATATAATTCTTTTTCATTTTCCACAGTTTCATTTATTCAGATCAGAGAAATAATAATGGGATTCAAAAATAGTAGCTCCAAAGATTTCTTTGGCCTTTCAATCATATTATTAAAAAGAAATATTGACCACATTGTATCACCGATCACAAAGTTAGTCAATAAATGTATTGAGGATGGTATTTTCCCAAACTGTTTGAAAATATCAAAGGTAATACCTCTACATAAATCTGGTGACATAAATGAAGTAACAAACTACAGGCCGATCTCGTTAGTACCGTTATTCTCAAAAATTTTGGAAAAGGCATTAAGCATGCAAATTGTTGATCACTTCGAATGTAACAATTTATTTGCGACACAACAATTTGGTTACAGAAAGGAAAGAAATACAACAGGAGCGATTACTGAATTCATTAATAAAACCATTGATAGCTTTGAACAAGGTTCTATTTCTAGATCTAACAAAGGCATTTGACCGTGTTGTCCATGATATACTTTTCAAAAAACTTGAGAAATATAAATTTGACATTGTTAGCGTCAATATTATCAAGTCGTTTTTAACAGATCGCCATCAAGCTGTGTGTATGGATGGCAGATGGTCTGAAAAGAAATTACTCACGATTGGTGTACCCCAAGGATCCATATTGGGACCTCTATTATTTTTAATTTTTGTTAATGACTTGCCGGAATACTTGGCATTGACGCACACTGTGCTATTTGCTGATGATGTAACAGCGTCAAATTCTGGAAAGGATCTAGATCATGTCGAGGAACAGAGTAGAATAAGTATGAATAAAGCCGTGGAATGGTTCTCGGGAAATGGTCTTTGTGTGAATGAGAACAAAACCGTGAAAACACTCTTTTCCCCAAAGGCAACAAATAGTTTTGATAAATATACAAAAATTTTAGGTGTACATATAGATGATAGACTTACTTGGAATGTTCATGCAGGTAAACTTATGATAAAATTGAGTGGAAGTATTTTTGTTTTGAGAACCTTATCTCAGTCGCTATCTCCTTGTGTTCTAAAGACTGCGTATTTTTCTTTGATTGAAAGTCAGTTACGCTACGCTATTTTAGTTTGGGGTAACTGTTCTAAAAAAAATGAAATTTTCAGATTACAAGGGGGAGCGATAAGAATTGTTGCTAGTATTGGTTATAGGGACTGCTGTAGAAAAGCATTCAAGGGATTAGGTATATTAACATTCCCAAATCTGTATATATATGAATGTCTCAAGTATGCACATAGTTGCAGAAATAAGTACTCACTGAGTGAGGATTTTCATGATCACAATACTCGTAATAAGAAAAATATCCGTATAGATTTTCTGAGACTCAAAAAGTCTCAAAATGGGCCAAAATTTTTAGCATTTCAATATTTTAATAAATTGCCCGAACTCATTAGAGAATTACCATTGAAAGAATTCAAGAAATCAGTTAGAAATATTCTTTTAAATAATATATTTTATTCCACAGAAGATTTTTTTTAAATAAGTTTTCAAATTCAATATTGTGATCTTATTTATATTTTATAATGACGAGTGTAAACATATTATGTATATAACATGAATAAAATCTATCTATCTATCTATCTATCTATCTATTTAGATAATAAATGAGGAGCCCGATATGTGAGGCATGTATTCTCATAGATTGCCTGCAAATCCATAATGAATGTATTCCAAGTAGCAATTTTAATGTCTGAATCTATTGGAGTTTGGAACTTTCTTCCCACATAATGTGGGAATATACACATCGATTATTGCTACTTGACAAATGTATTCACAATATTTACATCTTAGAAATTACAAAAATTACAAACCAACAATCATAATGTGCCTAAGCTATTCACATTATAATAATAAATTATAACCATACTCACTATCCAAACTGTATAGTCTTAGAGCCGAATGATTCTCAAGTCGACATAAATGTTGTTAAGTTCTATTTTATAACTGAAACACCCGCAGAAACTGTTAAGGCGTTGGCTCCGCTGCATTCTCCAAACTCTAAATGCCTATTACAAATATACTGCAATAAGCCAATAGCTGATTAAACCTTATTTTGTTGGTCCCAACATCTTTAAACTGCAAGAAATGGATGCAGGGTCTGGTTGAAAATATACATTTATATTGATTTATTTTTATTTTGAATTCAAAAGGCATTTTACACTGAAGGATAATAATGATCGATTGAAAACAATATATTTTGTTTTATTACTAAATATACAATAGGTACAGTAAAAATTAATGTGTGTATACAGAAAAATTTAACAATAGTCAATTTATATTTTACGTTGAATTTAGTTCTGTGTAACTATCACTATTATCTTCATCTAGACCTAACTTATCATTAAGGGTTCAATATTAGTGATCATACAGATTATAGGAGTTTTCCACCTTAATTACATGTTGTATACAGTTTTTCCAACTGTCTACAGAAGTTTTACTTACTATATTTTTTATTAATTCCACTAGATATATTTAATGTGGAAGAAATATTGTAATATTTGATTTGACTTCGTGCCATATCAGTTCTGATTGGATTAAATACACAATAGTAGGGGGAATATGCATCACTATGTCCATTTTCTGTTATAAGTGTATCAAAGACGTATTCTTTATTAATTTTGAAAACCTCTAATCCCGTTTTCTGTGAGTTTCTTCAAAATATATATTATTATCATAAATGTCTGACTTGGTGCTATTAGAATCAGGCAACATTTTCACTAGACGACTACAATAAATAACATTTTCCATTACAATTGGGCTATTTTTGGGTAAATTTGAAGAACACGAGGTTCAAATCAATCGTCAAAAAGTTTCGCATCATGTCTTGGTGGTAATGTAGAGGAATCTGTTATGTTTTTAGCTGAAAGCAACAGACAGTTCAGAACAAATCCATTTTCTGTACCTGCATGTATTAGTGTTATCTTTTGATTGTATTTGAAGTTTTGGTTTGGCCTTTAAAAAAAAATCATGACATCCTTTTTTCGCAGTCATGTGTATCAAACCATGCTTCGTCAGATAGATAATTCTGCTCTATATTGCAATCAAATATTCATGACGCCATTCTCGTAAGTGTTGAGATTCCATTAGGGTTTGTCTTTTATCAATTGTGTGATATTTGAAACCCATTTTAAGCAAAATTCTCCTTAGACTTTAAATGCTACAGGATATATTTGTTTCGTCCTTGGTTGTTGTTGTATGTTGAGAAATGAAATAAGTTTTGACCAAATAAATCATTTCTTGTTTAATTTTTCAATAACTTTTCAACTTGCCCTCGTTTAAATAGGAAACAACTTCTATTATAACTAGACGGAATGTCACTATGTTATGACTATTTCTTGATCGGTTTTCTGTCTGTAACTTCTACCCAGAAACAACCACTGACATCATGGAAATTAATTTCAGAATATTCTTTCAAATGAAATAGTTTACTAATTATTTTAAGTGGTTTTGTTCACCTACATACAATTTTGTACTTGATGGGGTTGAATTCCTGATTTTGTAAGAATTTCAATTAGCCGGTGTGTTATCCATTCCAACATGTGAAATCAAAAGCAAGACTATGACTAGAAGATTATTTATTAGTGTAGAATTAAATCGTAAATAATATTCATAAAAATGTCAATCACATCATGGTCTCTGTTCAGGTTCTGCATTCTCGGTTGGAGGTTCGATTAAGTTTAATAAGAATATTGCCATCATAAAGCAACATAGAAATAAAATTGCCAAAATGAAGAATGCATATATCATGGTGATATAGATTATAGCAAATAAATACGTCAGTTTGTCGCAATATTTCTGATCATCTTCTTTATTGTAGCTTGGCTGAAATTCCTTATACACCCAATAGGAACCTTGAAAACATCAATTCATCATTATTATTATCCATAGAAGCCCCAATTAACTACAGAGGAAAAAGTTATGACCAAAATTGGCTATACATGTCCATGAAAAGCAGTACACTGTGTCAGTGGCGGCTCCTCGAAGGAGGCTAAGGAGGCTCAGCCTCCTCACCAATTCATCTTAATGATCATTCTCCATTTTATTTCCTGTTTCTCTGATAATTCTTTAAATTTTACAATTAATTCCCCGTTCTCAGTAGTTAGTTTTAATCTGGCAACAGTGGCCAGAGGCTAGATTCTCTAAATATTTCAAACGCTAAATACGTGTGGTCAACACAGTTGCCGTTTTTCCAACCAGTTCAATTGCCAAGTAGGGTAAAACAGTGGATATGGCAACATTCTCGGTAGGCTAGCTTCTCGTTCGCACTCGGTCGAAATACGATTACTTCCTGCCCTGCGAGCTGCGAGGCGGTGACACGAGACACGTGCTCCGTCAGTTGTTGTTTTTGTTTCGCGATGCGAAGTAAGGTTAAGTTTTAATTTATCTGTTCCGTGAGTTATTTAACGTTAAAATGTGCAGTTGCTGACTTCTTAGAAAATCCATTTAGTGGATTAACATATTACAGAAAAGTGTTTTTTACAAATAAACGGCCTTTACCGGATTTGAAAGGATTAGTGATGACTGGTATGTTTCAAAATCGAAATACACAATAAATTATATTGCTTGCTATTTACATCTGATACAACTTCATGTTGGGGGCACTCGGGTTGTGATGATTTGAAAAATTTAGCTCATGGTATAGACAGACATGAAAAATCGCAGGAACATATTTCATCGAGTATTAAGTTTAAATTAACCGGTGAACAGAATATTGTTAAAGGAGTAAAACCTATAATTTGGTAGACAAGAAACTACATTATAAACAACTTTTTTTATGAAATTTTAGATACTATTAAAGGTCAAATTGAGATTCGATTTTCCGATTTACATGAATTGAAGGTTTTTGACTTGACGAATAGAAGATTTTTCGAATCTTTTTCAAAAGAGTTTCCCAATACACTTTTAGATAACTTAGTTCTAGAATATAAATTTTTTGATAAAATAGCGCTGCACAATGGATTATATACATACTCGGATAAAGATATTTTAGGCCAGTACGACATTCACGCCGATATGATAAAATATATGATAGACAATGATTTGCAACAAGTTTTACCTCAGTTTTATAAACTACTTTGTTTGACAATCACCATTCCTGTCACGTCGGCATCGGTGGAGAGATCATTTTCTACTCTCAAACGAATTAAAACTTACATGCGAAATACAATGGGCCAAAATCGTTTATACAATGTTAGTTTGATATCTATTCAAAAAGATTTAGTGAAACACTTAAAACAAAATGATACATTTTATGATAATATTATTGATCATTTTTCGGAAACTAAAGACCGTAGAATTCCGTTAATATATAAAAAAAGTTGATAAAAATAATAAAAAAAAACAAAATAAGAAAAATTTCAAAAAACAAGAAAAAATATCAAAAATCCAAAGAAAAAAAAACGAACAAAAAAATGTTTTGTCAAGAGAAACTCTACACCTCCACGTTGGTTCTTGCTTGGCAACAATTAATTTTGTCACCGAAGTAGCTGGTACGGTCGCTGTGCAATGGTTAAATTTATTGGCTGAATAGAGTATATTTTTACAAAAACGTTTTAGTCCAGCCTCCTCTCTTATAAAGTTCACGAGCCGCCACTGCACTGTGTATCGGAAAACTAGAAGCTTGGAGAATAGATAAATAGTGTGCGTGTCAATGTTACTCTTCCCAAATCATTTGATTTGGTTACTGATCTTTATATAATTGTTTCACATTCTATAAAATACTCTTCGAATTTGTGTAATAATGAATTATTTATTTCAATATCTTTACACAACTAAATAAAGTTCAAATCAGGGAATGTACAAAAACAAATTTTCTGTTCCTAGGAATCGAACCCGAGTCTACTGACTGGGATCCAAGTAACCAAGGCCCCAGACCACATAGCCTTCTTCTTATACTTCAATAGTGCTTTTTTTGTAGTTGTTGAGCAATTTTTTTGAAATTTGGATGAAAGCACTTTTAAATTAACTTAAATTTACAGTAAAACTTTGAGTAGATTCAATGTACAGGGTGTCCTAGAACTGCGTGGCTAAAATAAAACCGAAGATTCTTTGATTCGAAAAAAATTTGATGAGCCTTTTTACTTTTGCCTCAAGTGTCTTGTTTAGCCGGTAGAGGGCTTCAAAGTTGCAAAATAATTTTGGTTTTTTCGGTATAACTTGAGAACGTGATGGAGGACTTTTACAATATTTGGCAGGTGAGTTACAGTCAATAATAGCCGTTTTTGAGAGCGGAGCATAGAGCCTTAGAGAGAAATGGCTCAAACTTGAGGATGTAACGGGAAAAGTATCCAGGACTTTTTTGTGGTCAATGTAATTCACTCTATATTTTTATGTAGATAGCTTATCTAATTTGAAAACTTTTCTTACTCTTAGAAAATTTTGATAAAATCAACGGATTAGCTTGAAAAAAATAATTTTCGAGTCTCTGCAATTTTGGCTTACTAATTTTACTTGATTAAAATACCTTAGTTGCCTTTGCTTTTCTAATGTCATTTTGGCATTTGGAGAATTTATTCTCAAAACTGTCAGTTTTTACTTTGCTTTCCGTAAAAATTTTATAAAATTATGGCTCAAAATTTCACTAACACTGAAATGGTTAATATCTCGGTAAAACACGAATAATAAAAACAATAGAAATGGGGAAACGATGTGATTATTTAGGAAAAACAAATGCTAAATTGAAAGAAACAACAAAACTTTTTGGGAAATCGCTAAGGCATCAATTGTTCGAAATGTTGCCCATTTTCCTGAATACACAAATTAATTCGTTTCAAGAAATTGGATTGAACTCTGGCTAGTACTTCAGGATCATTCTTCAATGAATCGGCTTCATGATTAATTCGTTGCAACAATTCCTCTCGTGTGTTTACTGGAGCTGCATAAACTTTCGACTTCAAAGCGACCCATAGAAAGAAGTCGCAGGGCGTCAAATCAGGGGAGCGGGCCGGCCAGTTCACTGGTGCATCGTGTCCTCTACCTATCCAGCGATCTGGATATTCCGCATTCAAATGTTGCCTCACAGCTAATGTGAAATGAGGAGGTGCACCATCATGGATAAACCAGGCTACGACGAATGTGTAAGGGCAAGTCTTCCAACAGTTCAAGTAGCCTTTGTTCCAAAAAGTTCAAGTAGTTCTCCCCGTTCAATCGATCGGGTATAACGGTAGGGCCAATAATAAAGTTATCCACAATTCTAACCCAAACATTGATTTTAGTTTGATTCTGGAAATATGAAACTTCCGTTTCATGAGGATTTTCATCAGCATAGAAATGTTCATTATGGAGGTTAAAAAGACCACATCTCGTGAAAGTATCTTCGTCCGTGAACAGAATTCTTCTACAAAAATTGGGGTTTGCGTTTTGTCTTTGGACAATAAGCCGACAGAAATCTAGCCGATGACCTGGATCCATGGGCAATAAGTCTTGAACTGTTTTAATATGATAGGGATACAACAGTTCTTCTTTCAGTACATTAAGAACTAATGATTTTGAGGCTCCAATACGAAGTCCCAAACGTAGTGTGCTTATCCCAGGTTCAGTTTCAACCGCTTCCAGTATCGCTTCTTCGAGCTCTAACGTACTTCTTGTCCGTCTGCGTCCAGTTTCTCTGCGATTTGCTCCAAATTTGACAGTTTCGCGAAGGTTTGCCGATTTGGAATTCTGCGATGCGGATATCTTTCCCTTCTCCGGCCATTGCAACGACAAAGTCCATAAATCAATAACATATCAACCATTTCAGTGTTAGTGAAATTTTGAGCCATAATTTTATAAAATTTTTACTTAGCAAAGTAAAAACTGACAGTTTTGAGAATAAATTCTTCAAATGCCAAAATGACATTAGAAAAGCAAAGGCAACTAAGGTATTTTAATCAAGTAAAATTAGTAAGCCAAAATTGCAGAGACTCGAAAATTAATTTTTTCAAGCTAATATGTTGATTTTATCAACATTTTCTAAGAGTAAGAAAAGTTTTCAAAGTAGATAGGCTATCTACATAAAAAATATCGAGTGAATTACATTGACCACAAAAAAGTTCTGGACACTTTTCCCGTTACATCCTCAAGTTTGAGCCATTTCTATGGTCTCTAAGGCTCTGTGCTCCACTCTCAAAAATGGCCATTATTGTTAGTAACTCACCTGCTAAATATTGTAAAAGTTCTTCATCTCGTTCTCAAGTTATACCGAAAAGACAAAATTATTTTTGCAATTTTGAAGCCCTCTACCGGGTAAACAAGATACTTGAGGCAAAAGTATAAAGGCTCATCAACTTTTTTTCGAATCAAAGAATCTTCGGTTTTATTTTTGCCACGCAGTTCGAGGACACCCTGTATACTTTGGGAGTTATGATTTTTTCTAAGTTTCAACCCTTCAGTTTCCATGAAAAATAATAGGGTTCGTCTCCGAACAGCAAGCTATTTTTGTCAAAATCTGAATATTATAGAACCTTTCGTTTCTGGTTTATCGTGTTAACAAACATTCTCAGTATGAAAAATGTGTTACTTGAATGATTTTCTTCTGAAATATGGAACCCATGCATGTTCAAAGTAGACACAACCTTATAGTCAGAAAGCTGTAGGCCAATTTCCTTATAGGTATTTAAAGCTTCTGCTTCAATGATAGTACATTTGTCAAAGGTGCCCTGAATCCCCTGACGAATTTTAAAACTTTCCCAGGTGGTATGTAGGGTACCCTAGGGCACCCTGAAATGTAGTTAGTTTTTTACAAGTTCGGTAAGTTTCTGCTTTTCTTATTTAAAGTTACTAAGTTAGATATGGCCAAGACCATACTACTTACGAATTGCAGACATGCAGGTCCAGATCCTGATATGGCCCAAAAACCACGAATTTTAAATTTTCCCTGATGGCAGTGGAAAATTTTGTTGGTGAAAAAACCGGTAAGTGTTTCTAACTTTGCCTAAATACATATTTTAGGCTATTTAAATACTAAAGCACCCAATTTTTTCATCAGGCAATAAATAGTACTAAATTACCACTATATCTTGATATATCTTAGTCATTCTCCCTGTTTTGCTTCTCTAATCTCTAGCTTGAGAGAGCTATTACATTGCGAGATATGAAAAATAAAATAAAAACAATAACACATTAATGTGATATACATATTGAGTTTAAAGACATTGGCACAGCTATTTTTCATTGAATCGTGGAAATCAATTGGGATTTGGAGAAGACGATAAGATAACAGTTTTTTGCATCAATATTTCATAAAATTTACGTTATGAGAGCAGTGGACTGATCGACAAAAATAATGAATTTCTAACGACGTTGGCTTATAATAATGCCATGTGATACAAAATCGATGATGATGATCCTAAATAAAAGGGGAATAATATGTGATACTTAGAATATGAATTATAGTGAATGGTTATACGCATTAACAATTATCGTATCTTTACTCACCTAAAATAAAATAAGCAAATTCAACTGCATAAAGTACACTCAAAAGGATATATATCGGTAGGTATCCTCTAACCAAAGTTAGGGTTTTGGTTATTATTCCCAGAGAACCTGATGAAGAAACATAAAATCAATTTCAAAGTTATTGAATATAGAACTATTTTAAATTGAATAGAAGCTTTTATTTGCTTGATTACAACAATAAACTATCTTTTACTGAGATAACTCCCCGGTGGATGAAAGTGTATGTTGAATTAATGTGCCCCTTCAGTTTTATGGGAATTGGGAATATTGTGTACCAGCCTGAAATAATTTTTTTTTGAATTTGGCTACTTGCTATCCTGAAAGTAGTGTTTTCGCGCAATTTTTACATCTCATAGTAATTTTTGAACACCTTACCGAACGAATAATACACTTCTGTCACTGAATTATTCCCTAAAATTTGGATGAACTTCAATGAATGATTTCTACACAGTTCTTCTGATTTCTGAGTATGGCTGACGTCAGTTGTATACTTGCAGGGAATATGATTTCCTCCTCAAAATTTTTATATTAACATGATATCGTTATAATAAAACTAACCGATAAAAGAAAACACTGAAAATATCGTTATTCCTCAGAATTGGAAACTTAAATATTGTATTGTACGACGAGAAGATCTATTTTTTTTCCAAATAATACATTATAACAAATAATTACAATGAAAATACTCGAGAGTTGACCTTGTGAGAATGATAATTGTCTTCAATAATAATCAAATGTTCTCACATGACAACAATATCATTCAAAATCATTATTTTGGCATTCATCAACTAAAATATCAATCGGAATGCGAATTATTCAAGGGTGAGCACTCCGAATTTGTCCTAACAATAAACAAAATTGGAGCATATATTTTTATTGAGGCGAAAATAAATATTTCAGCATTCACTATGCTGATATACCATCAATATGATATATTGCTCGCGTCCTTTGTTTGATTTGTCACCGCAGCATACTCCACTTTGGAACCACGAAGATGGTCTCTCCAAATATTGCTGATGTCGCTAGCATATGCCTCAAATTGTAGTTAGTCAGGGCGTATTCAGGCGCATTCTGCTTCATCTCAATACCAAAAAGGCTATGGTCAGACGGAATTCCGCCTGTTGAAGGAATTAACACCAGTTTTATGCAGGTTTTTTACTCTTTTATGCAAACTTTGTGTCTTTTCTTCCAGCTGGAAGACAACTAGAGTCAAACCAATTCCAAAAAGCGGAGATTTAATTATATTCTCAATTTTACTACTATTTGAAGTAAAGGAGAAACATTTCGACGTCAACCTCATCTAATACCTAGAGAGCTCCAGAATCAAGAATGAACGGCAATATGGCTTTCAACAGCAGATATCAACAGGAGACTTGCTGTCTATGTAACACATATATGACACATCTTTAATCTCATCTAGTGTTCCACAAAACTATGCAGGTTTGGAATTGTCAGTGTTTATTTTCTGGAAGTAAAGTGTTCCGCCCCCTCCGTCTGTTTTCAGAATTGTTCACTTTGATACTTTTTTCACCTTATTAATTTTTGAGTTGAAACTTTATGGGGACTCTTCATCAAGTGGTTAACTGAATTTCGTTGTGGTGGTATGAGATTTTTGAGGCTATGGGCATCTCAACCGAACGGGTACGGAACATTTTACATACATTTTTGAATATGAAAATGCTATCTGTCAAATGGGTGCAACATTTTCTCTCTGTTGACAACAAGCGCGATCGTGTGACAACTTCAATTTAGTGTTTGGCGATGTTCAAGCGCGATAAGGACTTTTTGCCCCGTTTCGTAATCTTGGACGAAACATGGATCCATCACAACACATCAGAGACCAAAGAAAAGTGGAAACAGCGGAGTTGTCTTGGCGAATCGAAGCCGAAAGAGGCCAAAGTGGGTTTATCGGCCAACGAAGTCATTGCGAGTTTTTTGGGATGCACACGGTATCGTCCATATCGATTACCTTGAAAAGGGCAAAACGATCTCCGGCGTATATTATGCAGAGCTGTTGGATCGATTCGACGCCGATTTGAAGGGAAAGCGCATGAATTGGTTCGTCATCCACCATATGCTCCAGATTTGTCCTCTGCGAATTTCAATTATTTCCAAACTTGGAGAAATGAAGAAAAGAGATTCGTTTTGACCAAATAAATCATTTCTTGTTTCATGTTTCGGAAACTTCTCCCCTTGCCCTCGTAGTAGGTACTTATTTTCTTGTATAAATTGTTTGCTGAATCGTAAACCATCATAGTCAAAATTGTTGAGAAGTGGTTCGTATAATAGAGAATTGATTTCAAATACGCCCGATATATTTACGGTGGAACGTGTTTGTGCGATCAGATCACAGTAAAAAATTTGGTCCGTGTAAAACAGCTAGTGTAATGGGTGAAAAATTTAGAGTAAATTTAAGTGTGGAATTACTATTTTTTGTAACACTAGAATTGGTGAGCGATGCTGTTTACACTATACTACTCTAGTTGAGTTGTTCTACTTTTTAATGTTCATTACTTACACTACAAAATTACATTTAAATTGTTTAAGTGTCGAATGTTCTAGGTTTACACTAGGAGTGTCAAATGCATAGAAATATTTCACTAACTAGAGTGTTCTGACACTGCCAATTGCGAAATGCCGTTCGGTTCAATCCGCATCCAACACGTTACCCTGAGTACCCGCATTGGCGTTACGTTAGCGGCTTTTATTCTTTCTTCAAGCTTCAACTTGTGTTGTGTGTTTACTGGACTTAAATCGTGACCTGTGTAGCTTTATTTGTTCTTATAAGGTAAGTGTTGTTGTTTAATCTTCTTAATATAATCTACTTAGTAGTAAACTGGACATAGTCAAATAATAGATGTGATGAAATGTGTTTTAGTTCAAGTCAAACGCCTTAACCCCAATTTCTGGTTCATAATATTAATCAGAGGCACCACCAACTGGAAAGTTACTCGTACACAGTGAGGTACATCGTACATTATTTTTTGATATTACATTTACTGCCATTTTGTGAAGGTTCAGTTGTGACCCCCACATTGCAAATACTGTGGCGAAGGTCAAATAGCGAACCGATCTGAACGACCTGAAGTGTGGGTCATATTGATCGATTCGTCAAATATGTATAATGGATTATATTCTCACAAAGATAATATGTTACAGGTAACCTATATGATGAATTTTATTAAGCTGAAGTATATTCATTGCTCGAAGGTGGCCAAAGTGGAGCAAAACTGTATATATGAAGAATACGAACAATTAGGTTAGCTATTGCTATTATACAAGGTCATACAAACCTTGACTTTTATATTATTTTTAAAATACTGTTTAATTTTTATGTATCATATATTCGATAGTATTTAGATTTAATTGTTCCACATATTCGCCAATTCATCGGAATTGCTCAGTTGTACCTATTATTATGCCATACATTTATTTTTAAATAGACATTTTGTATTTGCAAGTAGTGTATTATTCATTTACCCAACACTAAGTAGTGCAGAGCTAGAGTTAACGAACACTACATTTGTTAATTCACACAATTTAGAGTTTCTCCGTGTATATTTGAACACTAGCTAGTTTTGTTTCCAACTGTGGGTTATGTTGCATCTCATCTGCTGTAGTGTAAAAGATACTCTCAATAAAGCGACTATTTAACACTAACGTTAGAGTAAAGTTACCATTAAAATTTACTCTTTTTAGTGTTACTTAGAGTGAAATTGTCACTATTAATTTTTTACTGTGTAGTTAAACATAGTTTGAATAACTTACCTGCCGAAATCATATATATCGGAATACATTTTTCTACTGGGCAGTCATCTATATGTATCGCTCCGATAACTAGCAACGTTACTTGTAGTGCAAGAGCTACTATGAAGTAGCATATAAGCAGTACTTAAATTAAGACGAAAAAGATTAAATATTGAATCAACTGGAATAAGCATAATTTCTCATCACTTACTCACTCTAATGTTGCCTAATATTTATACCAGAGTCTAAACGTCAAATGCCTTGTAGACAGATTAATGATTGAAACGCTTGTTTTAGTACCACAGAAACATACGCTGTACTCCCAAACCACGGTGTAAGGTTAGACGGTCGTCAATAGTCTATGGAAATATCAGTTTATCTCTTACTTCTTGCTTAACTTCTTATACAATCATTGAAGGTTTTTGACATGACAAAAGTGCAACTATATATACGGGAGAATTTTTTTTATTATCAATTATTAATAGTTGAAAAAAGTATTTTCTTTTTATTTTTTGGCCTCCATAATACAAACTAAGGGAGCTAGTTCAATGCTCCAATGAGAGAAGTTGTAGAGAATTGAGAAACCTTCCAAACGATTTTTAAGCGATAAATATGGGAAATGCCGAAAAACAAGCGTAAAAAGTTGTTTTTTTGATGCACAACTCGGTGATTTTTCAAGCTGTATTGCAAGCCTTTCGCGAAACGTAGCTAACAATGTGTACATAATGTGCGTAAAACATGGGTGCAGTCGGACAAATAGCTATTTCTAAAATCATTAAAGAAAAGTCCTAATGCAATGATTTTTGCACCACAGTATTTTTCATTGAATTTTATTGAACTTTTTCAAAAAAATTCGTCTATCTGTCTGGATGTTCGTCACGAAATGTTTTATTAACACGATAACTCAAAAATGAAAGCTCATATCTTATTCAAATTTTGACAAAAAATCGTTTGTTGATCGGTAACGTCTCCACTATTGATCTTCAGGTACATCGTGTAATAAACACACCATTTTATGAAGGGTTGAAACAACATAACTCTCAAAGTATACATTGAATCTACTCAAAACTTTTACTGTAAATTTGAGTTAATTTGAAACTGCTTTCATCCAAATTTCAAAACAACAACTACAACAAAAACAATTATCCAATTGAACTTAAGTTTACACCGTTCTTCAACAGCTTATAACAAAACGGCGATGTGGTCTTGGGCCTAGGTTACCTGGCTCCGAGTCAGTAGATAATTCCCAGGAACGGAAAATCTGTTTTTGTACATTTTCTTAACAACTTTATTAATTTGAATATTATTCAGTTGTGTGTAGATGATGAAATGAATAATTTATTTCGTTTTTTATTTTACAGAATTTGAAACAATTATATAAAGATTCGATTCCCAGGAACAGAAAATTTGTTCTGTACCCTCTTCAGTAGTGTTAAAAATTTAAAAGAATAATAACTCCCAAAGTACCTATACATTGGATCGATTCAAAACTTTTACAGTAAAGTTAATTATAAACTGTTTTCACCAGAATTTCGAAAAAATTACACAATTATTGCTACCAAAAGGAAGAATGAATCTAGCATGTGATTCATTAGTATATACTGGATTCCCCATAATAGACTACCCATTTTAATATTTGAATTAAAATTTTTCTAGTTAACAAAACAAACTTTTTATTTTACTAAATTACAGCTAACTCTTTGAGATTTATGATAACTTATAAATATTTGGCTAATTTAATTCTTACTTTTAAAAATCACGTCATCTAAATGACCTCCACCAACTTCAACACATTTTTCAATATTAGATAAAAAGTGGTTCATTACACGGCATAGCAAACCTTCGTCTATTCCTTCACGAATTTTGACTTTCAGTTCCTCGATTGTACCTGGACGACTCGCAAACACTTTGGCTTTTAAATATCCCCACAGGAAAAAATTGGGTGCCGTTAAGTCGGGGGACCTCGAAGGCCAAGGCAAACCTCCGGATCGAGAAATGAGTCGGCCATTAAACATTTCTCGCAGGACCCTCATTGAGTTTCAGGCGGTATGAGCTGTTGCCCCATCTTGTTGGAATAGTAAGGCATTGTTTAGTAATCCTCGTCTACTGATACAGCGCGGTTATTTTCACCCTCAAAAAAATAAGGGCCAATAATACCAAAAGATCCTACTCCACACCTCACAACAACTTTTGGATTATGGAGGTTCTGTGTAAAGATTTCACCGAGGATTTTCATTTGACCAGAATCTAAAATTCTGTTTATTGACCATGCCGTTCAAATAAAAATTTGCTTCGTCGGTCATTAGGAGACTGTGAATTGCTCCTTGATGTAAATCCAAATGTTCTTGGCAAAATGCTAACCTTGCTTCTTTATCTTGATTTGCTAAGGTGCTGTGCCATTTGGTATTTATAGGGATGAAATTTTAAATCCCTTTGAAGAATTCGATCTAAGCTTCCCTTCGATATTCCTAGGATAAGGGTTTGTCGATTAGCAGACCTTTTGGGACTTCTCGTAAACGCAATTCTAACTCGTTCAATATTTTCTGGTGTACGAACTGTTCTTCGACGTCCAGGCTTATTCAAATTTTGTATAGAACCATTTTCACGCCAATGACGAACCCATAACTTAACAGTTTTACAATTTGGCGCGTGACCCCTATTGTTGTTATCAAACTGACGCCAGAATGCACGCCTAACTCCTTCTATCGAATTGCTTCTTATGTAAGTTTCTACACAAAACACACGTTGTTGAACTGAGTAATTAATGGAAGTTCAAACGGATGTTGAAATAATGTCTCAAAGCAAAAAAATTTAATAATTATTGATGAAAACTAACAAACTTCTCGTAGAAAAATGGCGTTCCACGAAATTATTAATTCAAAATTTATTTGTGACAGGCGCCTACTTGATTAATAATTTACTCAAATCCCAAAGACTACAGAAGATAATCCCACAGAGAACAACCTATTTAGTTATCTCGTAGGGAATTTATTAATAATATAAAATGGGTAGTCTATTATGGGGAACCCAGTATAATAACACAATAAAGGTCCTAGTATCAACCCATTTGAAACCCATTATGTGGTCAATTCGAATAAACTTTTATAGCAATGATAAAAAGCATAATAATTGGACGTCTTTCCATGTCTGTATCTGATTATCTGTTACCTATCTTTTGCAATATATTTTCGGTTCATACGAGTGAGGGAAGTTGGTGATCTATGTAACACAGTTGATTTCATATTGAATTAGAATATTTTCCACCTTCAATCATTACTGATGTTTTCAAGAATCCCTTTTGGTAGTTTCATAACCACGAAATCAAGAAAGAGCCCTTATTACTCGACCGCCAAACTTTCAGTAGGGAGCGCACAAACCGAAATGTCTTTTCTTTGTTGTTGTTGTTCATAACTAATTTAACTTTTTCAACGTTGATCGGAAACTTCCTTTCCGTAAGTTCTAGTAACCGAGTCATTTCTCATAGGAGACTTGTAAACTTGGACCTCGCTTTATTGGATACTAAATGTGCACAAGGAACATTTTCTCATGTTTTAATAATTTAAAATATTAGCCGCACGTAAAGGTTCGTCGTTCGTGTAGTGTAGCTAATAAAATACATTTATAGCTCTGAAAGCAGGTCCATTAATTTAATTAATCTTGTTCCTGCTCTTTAATTTAACTACAAACAACCGACTAAAGTTTGTACAGCGCTCACCGTTGCAAAATTGTATTTGCATAGGTGCGGTTTTTGCCACTTTAAATCTAAAACTGGCATAAGAAATTCACTGCATCAATGAGGCCCACCTGGAAAATTTAGAAGTGGATGAAAAAGTTAAGCGGTACGAATAAACTTGTTGCAATTTTACAGACGCAAACAGCGTCGTAGTAACAGTCATAAGTAGATCTGGGAAAATATGCTCCAAAGTTGCTATAAATATGCTCCAAAAAATTAATATATTTGCATAATATATGTACCAATCTATCCAAATATGCACGAAAACATGCATTTATAATGATTATATTCCATATATTTTTTTATTTAATCATTTTAGGTGAAATAATTTTTTTTTTAAACATACAATAGGTACATTACAAAATGTATTTATTTTATACTTGAAATTAAATAAAGTTACTAATTAAGTATGTAATCTTATTCTCCAAAATTATGATAAATTATCATATGCTTTAGGTCATATCGAATAAAAAACTAATCCTGTAAAACATGTTTGTTAAAACTACATTGATTTACAGTTGGCCATTAAACATTTTTTTGATGAACATAAGGGACGAGAGACGGCAATTTTTATTAACAAGTTTTCTAATTTTCTACTAATCATTCTGCCTATATCATTCTCATCCTGATTTAAAGGGAATTAAAATTGTTCAATTAAACCCAAAGTTAATTTTTAACATTCTGAGCAAAACGTTCAATTGAAAATTAAATTTAAGAAAACTACGATGCAAACGACACATTTTTCATCATACTAAAATAGACTGAAATGTATGCTCAATATTATTCGAGAATTTAATAACTTAATTAAATAAACAAGCGAAAATATCTAATTTCAGTCTAGTCTCTTTTGTAATTTATCTATAATGGAAATACTGTTCTATTTAGCTTACTACAATAAAGTACACAGTTTATTCTGTAAATTATCTATAAAAAAATACTGCTTTATTTAGCTTACTACAATAAATACAGTTAACGAAAATAAATAAAAATAGCTTGATTTAAATAAAACCGCTAAATTTTTAAAAATCAATTAGTAGAATTCATATTTCATTGTAATAATGCTATGCTTTAACTACCAAGGAGATCAATCTACGATATACATCTTACTGAGACCCGAACCCGATTGGTGTAATACTTTGAATAATATAGGCAAACCAAATAGCGAATTCTAAAATTCGTGGTATGAAAAATATGATTGACTCGAGGGAAGTAAATTATTGAAAAACATATCGAGTTGATTGGAAATCGGGATGAAAAATGTATTTAGGTAATTCTTCAGAGTAACATAACAGAAGCATATTATATGTTCTTTACGTTAGGTCACAGCGATAGATGACGCCATTGAAATTGAACATTTTAATAGTATAGAGTTCCGGAAAATCGGACAATTTTATCGAGTATGATCGATGTCTCAATTTTTTGGGGTACACAAAAGCTGCCATTTCGGGGACACGATGAGATATAATTATTCTTCGAACCAAGGTCATTTCGAAGAAGCCGCCAGTTAAATTATTAAACACGATATTCATTCATGTTATTTTTTGATACCAAGTCTGTTTTAGGCGGCACACCGAAAATTATATGGAACGACTTGATCGAGTAGATTCACGTTGCGGAGAATATCCAAAATGGTGAATATCTTTGGAACTTCCTCATTATTGGAAGTTGAATACGTGAAATTAGTCTTGAAGGAAAAGAGAGGCGGAATAGAATTATCGTCCAACGAATTGAATATCATTGATTTAGAAAAGAGACGTGGCCCAATTAATGGAGTGAATTCTGAATTGTTGTTCCAAAGTCTTTACAGTCTCTATAACAATTGTTTTGGTATCTTTATTGATAATATCTAAGGTTCAAACATTGAATTCAATACCAAAATAATGATATTCAGTTTCAAAGATCTACCCCAGTATTTTTTCAACAACTGGCAACAATAACAAACATTTTCCACCAGGTTAGAAACTGTGTTCGTGCATTCCATTTAGTCTACTAAATTAACTGGTCAGCTCCGAGAAATTGCCTCGATAAAAAACATTGGCACTAGGTGCAAAATGTATAAGAATTACATGCTTTTCAATATTCAACAACTCCAAAAAAGGGTTCGTGCAATAAAAAAGTTCAAAATTTGAGGTGGCTGTAGCTTGGAAACTCCTGACAATACACGATTCGGCCTGCGAGAGAGCCTTTCTCCACCAATATACAGTAATGCCAAGGTGTATTCATTCAGGCCCACTATATTGGTTAAGCCCCTAGACTATTATGATTTGACTAACAATCGTTGGTTAATTATTATAATTCTGGAAAGAGTATATTATTTTATCCTTGTTTCGTGCGTAATTAAAAATTAAAATTAAATAAGAATGGAGTTTTGAAAATGACATCAATACTCGCAATTTATAAATGTTGATTCTCTTTTAACGGCTCCTAAGAATGAAATGGATAAACGTGATTCTGAAAAATGCGCCACACTACAAGCCAAGTCTGCTGAAATTAACATACCTTTTTTGTTAACCTATTGGTCCATTGAAACTGAATAGATGTTAAGTGAAGTGGCTACGGTAGAGATCAGTTTTCTGAATAGAACGCACACTAGTTTACTTAATGAACGAGTATTTTTATCATGAGGATGCCTGATGTGTACAGTAAAAATAATGCGATAAGAAATCGATGAAACCTCGTTTTATCATGTGGTTTCAACTACGTAATTTCGAACATTACATTCATTATAATTACTCATTATTCATGATAATAATCCAACACAATTATTATTCCATATGCTTTGTAATTAGCATATGAAAGGAATCTATGAAATTATATTCTTTTGAATCTCACCTGCACAAGTGACGATTTGTTAGATAATTATCTTCAATGCACGAATTATTTTTGTTCAGAACCCTTCTTGAACAAACGCCCATGTCGTTACTCCATTCAAATATCAATGAGTAGAGTTTCTTAATTTTGATTAAAATTATGGACGGCTTGAAATTATTTTAACGATTTCGAAGGATCTGTTCCATTCGACTAGAAACTAGAAGCTTGATATACTTTAAATTCTACCGCTAGTCGCTTTTTATTAATTATATTCTTTTAACCTTATAAATGGCGGACTAGCTCGATAGTGTTTCTATTCAAACTCGTTAACAATACTGTTGACTGTCCCGACCTGCTTGAGCAGTTGAATTTCGAAGTGCCTAGATTGGGAGCGCGACATCCGAATACTTTTTATCTGAACACGCCTCGCACACGTATGCTGCAATCATCGCCTATCTATGAGATGTGCAACAATTATAAAATTTTTCAAAATAGTCTAGACATATTCAATTCATCCGTTGCACATATAAAAGCTATTACTGGGAACATAGCTGATGTAGTGCAATAATTTAAAACATTGTTCAATACATCCTGCGTGCTCTGCTTGCAGAACAGCCTTGTATCAATGTTGATATCAGTATTGATGTCTATCTAATTTTTTCTCGTTTTTCATTTTGTATTTATGATCTTATTTTATATGAATTATTTTTGTTTTTGTTATATTATATTTGTGAATTTTAATCAAATTGTAGCTTTTCCCATCCTTAATTGGCCTGTGGCTGTTGGGTGGTGTAACTAAAAAAATAAATAAATAAATAAATATAAATAAAAAATAATCACCCTAATCCACTAAAAATGTCATAATTTGGGTCAAATCTGATGGAAATAAAAATTTTTTCGTTCCATCGTAATAATCTATTGTACTCAGGTGATTTAGCGGCTTTCCTAAGCACAAAATTGTTGGTTTAAATTTTAATTGATAGATTTGAAGCTACTTATATTTTTAAAAAAATTGAATTTGGATTACAGATAATTAACAAATTTTTTTTAAAACTTACTATTGAATAAAAGTCGGCTATTATCTAATTTATTGTTTTACCAGAAATTTATTGTATGATCTCTTTTGATTTGAATCAAATCTGATGAAACAAAAATTGTTTTCATTTTATCGTCATAATCTATTTCACTCAGGTTATAACGTGCCCTTGTGCGACTTCGGTAAATTGCTTACTGCGGTAAGCTTCGAATCCTCGGGCGCCAGATTTTTCCCAAAGGTTTACTCCTTTTGAGGACTTCTGCTAGGGTCCTCTCCACAAGGCTTGTCACTATGCTATCTAAAGATAGCCTTGTCCCTAGGGTAGCTACAGTGAAGTATAACCAGAGTCCAATGGGCAGAAAACAGTATCGAAATTGTAGGCTTTAATTACAATTGATACCTGGTTATAACTTAGCTCGTTAAAGATGGAGCAGAAATAATTTAATAAAACAGGGAATTCCAAATATTAAAATATATAATGATTTTAACAAGTACACTTTCAGAATAATCAATTTAAATGCAATTGAACTGTATTATTTCACAAAATTACACCCAGACGGAAAATGTAATGAAGCTCAAACGGTAAATGAAAACTCTTTCAAGAAGTCAACTCTACAATAAGTCCGGTCACTAAATTTAATTCAGCGGTACGGGATCGGTTGCTGAATGATTCAGAATGATCAATTTGCGGAAAAGTACTAATCAAACAGGTCTCAGCGTAATGAGCGGTATGCGGTAAATCTTAGATAGCAGCACTAATAAATGGAATGTTCAAATCACACTACGATATATTCGGTTATTAATTCGGTTGGTTCGGAAAATATTGTTTGCACTAGTTTTCCGATTGTACGATATCAGATTTTACTATGTTTCGGTTAATTACTCTAATTGAGTTTATTCTGTCATCTCACCCACCCTTGTACTAACTTTCACGGAGTACCCGGTAATTGTGTGACAGTGTTAGATTTTATACACTTTATAGATTCAGAATCTAGACAATTAGGGTTTATACTTCCGGGGTGACACAGTGTGCACAAACCCTAACTATCACATCTGCAATAACCCCTACATCCACGGCCGAGGACTTCTCATAGTATTAAGGGAATTATTACGATTCTCAATCACACAACCACCCCCAGCTTATACTTCTGGAGTGACACAGTGTGCACAAGCCGTTGGTGGTTTGGTCGTCTTAGGATATACTTATACTTCTGAAGTGACACAGTGTGCACAAATATACCAAAGACGCCCCTGTCGTTCAAACATACACACTCTGTACGCACCACACAACTACTTGAATATTTCAAATCACGCGCGAATTCAAATCGTGCGCGATTCGCCCTATGACTAGGATAAACTCAAATTCACCAATTCAAATTACTGAATACTACGGAACTCAGGTATCGTACAAACGTTTACCAATTACAATAACAATCATAAATTACGGAAATCAATATATCGTAATGCTCAAAAATATAAACTATTTGCTATCATTTACCTTTTTGTAAAATTCACAAACACAAACGGAACACTATTGTCATTTCACAGCTTTTAAATCTCTGACTCACACTTCGAATAAATTCAAAAAAAACACTAGAGAGCTACTTTACTGATTGAAAATCAAAAACACAAGAGCTACTACACTGATTGAAAATCAAAAACACAAGAGATACTGTACGGCTCGAAATTTAAAAACACAAGAGCTACTACACTGATTGAAAATCAAAAACACAAGAGAGCTACTACACTGATTGAAAATCAAAAACACAAGAGAGAGATCTTTCGGCAGTCACGGCTTTTATATGTTTTCCGAGGTTCTGGACAGGTCTGCTCCACCAAATCCTTATTTTTGTGCCAATAGTTTTTACTTATGCCCCGAACAATGGTTAAAAGTGACGCTACTTTTTAGATCTAAAATTCGCGCTCATGATATCACACCAGTTCTTCCCAGCGGAGTAAACAAGTGTTATCGGAGTTTTTAGGTTGTTCGCCCTTTTTATACATAAGGCTGCACAAAGTTTGGTGTCTTAACTGGCCAGACCCCTGTTTTTGCAACATATTTTATCGGAATGAAATGCAATTTTGAACGGGCATGAATTAGATTCATCTATTTGAATAATTATACTTATTTGAAATCACGGAGATTTAGAAAAGTGGCAATCACGGAATACACATTCGGAATTCATTCATATCTATTGAAATAATGAACTGTTCAAACTGAAATTACATGTAACATCCGTATTTATTGCCTGATCTAAATTAAATAATCTTTCAAAATTTAGGCTTGGTTACAAGGTGCATTAGAATTATCGGCTTTCGTAAACAAAAATTGTTTGGTTTTTATTTGATGTATGATAGATTTTAAAGGGTACAAATCAAAGTTTCTTAAATAAGCCTTTTTATGAGAATAAAGGTGTTTTATTATATATTTTTTGTATTTGAATTAGGTACAATGCTTAAAGCAACTTCTATTCCAACAATCTCGGTTTCTAAAATTGATTTATTTTTTAAATGACGTGAATTTTTAGGTCTTTTTTTTTAATGTTTAACTCGTTATTGGTAAGATTATTGTTTGTTTGATTAGTTAATGACTTTCACTGAATTCTAGATTGGTGATACTACAATTGGTTTTATTATTTGGTTTTGATTTAGTGCGATTCTGTAACTTTTTTGATTGTGTGATGAATTTAGAAGGAAAAGTGCTCACGCTATCTTTTACATCATCAACAAAAAAATCGAATTCAACGGGATGGAGTTTTAAAGCAAGTTCAAGTAATGAATGATAAGATAGCGTTTCCGGCAAAGGTTCTTGTTTCCTTCTTTCAACCACCATGGTCTTGGATTGACTAATATATTTTGGAGTAACATCTTCGTAAATACACTGTTGATTGAACCATATATTTTGACTTGTTGTTTCTCGTTTTTCATTAGTTTGTGTTATTGTTTCGCTTGAATTGAAACAATTCATGCTTGAATTAAGGTTTTTGTTTAAGCGATCTACGAAGTAGTAAATTCTCATCGTTCTGTGAGATTATTATCGATGCGATTTTATTTCGTAAAGGTTTGTGAAATAAGAATCACATTGTGAAGTGTAAATTTTCTAGAAATCCCAGTTATTATCTGCAAAACTTAATTACTGATTCGCGCGTAGTGGATGTCGTAGGGTGGAAAAAATAACCATTGTAAGGGAAAGAAAGAAATTACCGTTGAAAAATCCTAATGTGGCCTGCCAATCCGGCTATTCGAGCCTTATGAAAAGAAACCTCCCTGCAAAGAAAAACCTACAAAAGAAGGTCGGTTAGATAATTGGTGAGAGCGCAGCAGTCTGCCACTGGGGTCCTTAAGACGATCTCTCAACCGGGTGGAAAATGTAAAAGGAACACGGTAAGAGATTCATAGATACGTCCGAATCTGACGGAAACTCTAATATTTAGCTTACTTGTTGAAAGTAGAATACGTTTCTCGGTGAAATGTTGCATGTTTACAAGAGACATTTGTAATATTCGTGACGTGTTCGTAAGCGGGATGAAAACGATATTTCTTGAGAACAGCGGCTCGTTTAATACCTCAGTTGTTGTTCAAGATACACGGAAACAGAAGTAATACTAGAGTTCTACCGATGAATAAGTTGTCACCAGTGTAAAATGGTTACAAAAATGGTACTTTCGCTAACCACAAAAACATAGCGATTTAGTAAACTTATACCCACTTGGGTAGGGTATAATTCCGGGAGAGATGACCCAAAATTGTAATTTACAGTAGTAGCTAACTGAAATTTGTTATTCAAATAGCTAACAAGAATAACATTAAAATATAGGATATAAGAATCTTTATGTTATTTTTTTTATCACAAAACTTTAACACAATGCTCATAAAACCTCATGTACTTTGAACAGCCTCAGTGGAACCAGTTTCCGCATCTGGTAAAACTTAATCCAGTTATCCTGCTTTAACGTGATGTTATACGGTTATCTACATCCTCAGCATTCAGCATAAATGTCTTCTTCAACACTGCCATAATATTTTGGGATTGAAAATCGGACAAATCTTTGCCTGATGATGAATTGTCGGTTAGTTTTTAGATTTGGTTGATTTGTTGTTTTTTGCTTTTTAGTTTGGTACTTTTAGATGCTTTCAAAATTTTGCTCGAACCTGTTTTTGTTTTCCTTACCTCTACACTTCTTAGCAGATCTATATTTTCACTGGATGTTAAAATGGCAACACCTTTGCCTCGCCTTCTCGTTTGATGAACAGAATCCACTGAGTTTATTTAATTTAACATCGTACCAGTTGTATATTCTATTGTGTTTTTCAGATATTGATTTGTGAAGCCTTAGACAAGGTACGTTCAGGTACTTGTAATAAATGCCCCACATATCCAAGCTTAAATCGAGTCATCTCATCCAAACATTAAGGCATCCAAATAAAATACAGTTCATTTACATAAAGGATGATGTGACGTCATGGATCTAGGTCAGCCATTGTTGTCAGATTGGTCAGGTTTTCAATGTTTTTGGATACAACTAACGATTTGAATCAATAAACCGTTTACAAACAAAATAAACTGTTCTTTACTGGTTATATCAAGTAAGACAACCTACATACTGTTTCAACTTCCCAATGAAAGATTTAGATAAAGATTTGGACAATTTTCTTTCAGCTTCAAGTCAATATAATCCATAATGTAATGTTGAAGTGAGCTTTATTATTTATGGAAACGAACACTCATACTACCCGATTATTAAAATATTCAAATAAATGGACGATTTCCAAATCTACTTTCGATTATCTCAGTAACAGTAATTTCGTAGGATGAATATGATAGTTCAACGAATATTCAAGTTAGAATCCATTTTTGGAACAATACAAGTTGGAACATTATCTTGGATCATGTGAAAGTGTATATCATTCATACATATACGTATTAATGATATTGATATGGGTAAATTTTGTTCAATATACTATGAAATAAAGAGCTTACTTACTTTGGTAGCACCACGTTCTTTACTTAGTTGAACGAAAACGGGGTGGAAGTTCAAAAAAAATATTTTTCATAAGATTCATTTCAAGAGGTTCATAAATGATATAAGAAATAGAACTTCTGATAACTACTATTCTCAAATAGAGATACAAGAATTAAACTTCAGAAGAAGCGAATACCTTTTAATCGATATCATTTATTTGTATTAAAATTGCTGTTTCAACTTGAGGTTATTGCACTAGCACATCAAAATAATGAATATTACTCCACTGCCTTAAACACCATAGTTCCTTTAAACAATGCACATTAACAATGACACAGAATTATTCTTTTATCAGTATGTCGAATAGTCTTCGCCCATAACTCTAGTGTTGTTTTCATAGCCTTTTTCCACATTACCACTGATTTTTCCGTCGGACTACCACCTGTGCCAACTTGATCCCTGTAGTAGCTAGTTAGCAAAAAGGGTAGGGGGTAGAGAAAGCACTTCGTTTAGAGACGGGGATTTTTTTTCGGTAAGTTACTATTATACGAGTCAAGTAAAATCACTTCTCTGACGAGGTGTGTATACTATTTTTTGGCATTTTGTAAATGATTACTTATTTTGCATTTCATGTTAAAATCTTTTTATAATAATAGTTACTGAGAAAATCTTTAAAAAATTAGTGGTCTGACTTTTCGGTATCTTAGCAATCTAAATAGGATATTTTCTTAACTGACAAAGGTTGACAGCATCCAAATAAACTCATCTTTGAACAGCGACATTTAAAATAAGTATCGAAATGGCTGATGGAAACGACTTGGAAGATATCTTAAATGCAGCTCGGGAAGCTTCTTCTAGTTACTTCAGGTAAAATCTAAGAAGAGGTACGAGAAAGTATATAATATGTTCTGCGAGTGGAGAAACCCCCAAGAGATTTATAGGAATTGATGAAAACTTATTTCCTTACGAAAATGTTGGTTATACTAATTTTATTATTTGTTTAAGGCAAAAGTCCTTAAATCTTCTAGCTCATGAGCCAAACTACGATACAACTCAATGAACATACGGATATTTTACGATATAAAAAGGTAATCGCTTTACGCTTTCTTGAAACTTCAAAATGACAAGTATGAGCCTGAAAAAACAATGGAAAATGTTACAAAGGATTTGAACGAGGCTCCTAACGATACATTTCTGTTAATGAAAGTGGTATTAACTTTTGCGCTGAATGGTTTATGTCAGAATTATGCAGTTTAACAACATATAGAAGATTCTGGATCAATGTTGATTGTAACGTTACACGATCGATACCAAAACATAGGAAAAACTTATATTTACTGTAGCCTCAGACTGCAATGGGTATGAAATCTACCGTACTTACCATTAAGACCTAATACACAAGTCATAATCGATTTTTTCTGTTTTATCGTCATGGCAAATGTGGGGTACAGCCAGTTGACATTTACACTTTTGAAATATTCCACAAAAAATTGCGGAATATCTAAAACTTTCTGATGCTTCAAGTTACACCGGTCATTGCCTGAGGACTTCTGCAACTTTGCTTGCTAACAGTGGAGCTGATATTCAGGTTTTTAAACGGCATAGGGGATGGCGATCTACAATCGTAGCTAAAGGATACGTGGAAGATACTGTTAAAAGGATATTTAACAATGTCCAACTTGGAAAATCCCAAGAAGCCCCTTTAGAAATTGTGGTGAATGAAAAAAATGCAGCAACAACTAGTTCTTTTAAAATTTATTGCCATAATATTTAAAATAAACATTTTCCTTTCTTGTTAAATTGTGTTTTGAATGATACTGATGTTTTTATGCAGTACTGGTTACTATGCAGTAAACTGTCTCATTACTGTACAAAATGCGGAAAAATGAGATTATTTACATTTTATTCCTGGTTCATTTTATTGCAGACTAATTAGGGTTCGAAGTAGTATTAATCCTGTATATTGAGTTTTCATTTGTCAGAAGTTGAAACTCAGGAATTATGCTTATCAGCAATCACTTAGCACGACTAAATCAGGTGCCTCGAGTTGCTTCGAAATTTGAATATTTTATGATATACTCTAAGCCTCATTAATATTAATTCAATGTCGTCAAGTAACTTCCCTGAATAGCTATCCACTGTATATGTATTGTTCCAGTTCCTTACCGAACGATCTGAAGCTCTTGAAATTGAATTTAATAACAAGCATTATTCTGAGTGCATGGTGTATAATTCTCAAGTGAATGATAACGTTTGCTACCTGTTGGTAATAATAAAGTACATACACTCATCATGTCCTTAGAGTTATGAGCACCAGTTTGCGATCAATTATTTTGAGGGTTTGGTTCATTAAATTTGTTATATACATACTCAAATAAATTGAAATATATTCAACTAATAGCATAAATACGAAATAATCACCCTTATCCGCTAAAATAATGTTAAAGTACTAAGCTACCAAGTAGCCATCATCGGAGCAAACTAAATTAGACAACAAAATGTGCCTGTTTAAATAGTATTTGTAATTAGTAGGGTATATAAGGGATTACCCTCAGCCGGAGATAAATCTAAATCCATTAAATTGCTTTTTCGATCAGTAATTTCCTTCCCTTTTAAATTACCTAGATATAAATCAACTTACCACAGGGAACGGTTCTGGGACCAATATTTATATAAATTCGATAGGGAGCCTCCCGATTGATGCAAAACTGATTAACTATGCTGACGACACAGTTATTATATTCAGTGATAGATATTTACATTCATGAATAAAGCTACTTGTGGTCTTAGTACTATGAATTGCTGGTTACAATCAAACAAGCTCACCCTTAATCCAAATAAAACCGAATTCATAAGTTTCTCAATCACGAAAGTTGGTGAATGCAATAACGTAAACAAACTATACATCCATACCCAAAGATGTTTAGCCAGAAAAATGTTGGACTGTGAATGTGAAAATTACATACAAGCTGCAGATCACATTAAATATCTTGGTATAATCATTGACAAAAATCTCAGCTGGAATATTCAAGTAGAACATTTAGCAAGCAAAGTAAGAAAACTAATTTATAAATTTTATCAAATAAGGGAATACATGAGCATTCGAATGCTTAAAAATATATACCGGGATATCAAAAATTATCTTGGTCAAGGGTGGTTGTGGAACCTAAAACGTGTGTCTTACTTTACGTTTGAAATAATTATGCCACTGTCACACTGACATCATCAATAACCTACAAATTTCATACCTATTTATTTCAGTTGTAAAACAATAATGAATTACAAATTAAAAATTATGTTTGTCAAGGGTGGTTGTGGAATATAAAACGAAATGTTAACTTTGAACCTTTTACGAGGTCGCAATAGCCACAAACGGGGTCGAAAACTGTTTTAAATTGGTTAGTTTTCGATAAATCGAATGACGTTCACGTGAGGAGCGCGTAGCTCGCGAGTTAGAAAAGTGCAAATCTTCGGAACATAGAACGTCTTCACGAGCACTTTTCGCATGCGGTTTTCGCTAGTTTATGAACGGGGCCAACTGAATAGCATAGTCTCGGGCCCCAAAATGTCGATTAAATAGGAAAATTTAATTAAAATAGAAACAGGTACTCTCAGGTCTCAGCTACGCGCGTCTAACGTGCGACGTACCAAAGCCGAAAACACTTTATTACAACTGGCGCCGGCCATACGGGGCATAAAACGGCCCCGAATTAACAAGAACGAGGTAAAAAGTATAAACTCTAACTGACGCGTAGCGAGCTCCTCGAGGCATATGTCAAAATGATTACGTTCGTAGCTAATTACATAGGACGTCTGGCGTTCATGCAATTGTGTTTTTATACAATTCGAACCTTCTAATTTCGATAGGCCACGTGAAAATCCCGGAGTCTGAAGCGCTAGAGACTTCTGAGTGTTATAACATTCGTATAAAATTGCGAAATTTCTCACTTTTAGAAACTTCAAATTAATTAATTTGACACAAGTTTTGATAACGTAAATTAGACACACGTTTCAGATTCCACAACCACCCTTGACCAAGATAATTTTTGATATCCCGGTACAAGGCTCTGGTGGAATCTTTATTGAAATATGGCATCGAAGGGGGGGGGGGTCTATATAAAAATGTAATACAACCTCTTAATGTTGTACAAAATCACGTCTTAAAACTAATATTAAACAAATCTAGGAGATTTTCTACGGATATTTTATACAAACAAATGAAAGTGCTAAACGTAAGAACCCTTTACATATATCAATGTCTAATCTACATGCGTATAAAAGTGAAAACTAAGTGCATAGATCATGCCTATCACACAAAAGCAGCTTACAATAAAGAAATCAAAATTAATAGATTCTCCAAAACAAAATATCAAAATAGTTTTTCCTTCAACGGACCAAAAATCTATAACAAACTTCCATTAGCATTGAGATCAATTAATAATAATGTTGAAAGATTTAAATAATGTTGAAAGATTTAAATATTCTTAATTATTGTTATATTGCTCACTCGATATATGAATTATATTTATTATCTGACTAATAAATCGAAATATTCAATTATCTACTGTACTATTGTAATAAATTATATATGGCACAATACAAACCTCTTGAGGTTTAGGTGTCGTATTTTCCTGTATTCATCACGTAATACCAGTTTTGTTTCAATAAACATATTCTTATTCTCATCCTTATAACATGACTCACAATCGATTTTGTTAATCTCGGATTTATCGAAGTCGGAAACTTTATTAAAGGTGACCCCTAAGCGGTTTTTTGATTTGTTGTTACGTCTATAAACAGGTTGTATTGCAAATTGACAAAATAAATTGTGGAATTCATTAATTATTTAGAGATGTTAAGTAAAACTTCTAAATTGTATTGAACTATAACTATATAACCGGGTGGTGATAAAGTAAGGAACAAAATTTATAATAGCGTTATTTAATGTTTTAAGCAAAACGCTTGGACAGATCAATTTTATTTTTTAATTAGCCACCTTATGACATAAAATTTTCATTTAAGAAGTCATTTGTTTTTGCACAATAGGTATTTTCAATGACAATTTTTTTTTATGGTTCAATTACTCAAATGACGGTGTAAAAAAATTGGTACTTTAGATAACTTTTTTCTGTATTATTTATGGGAATTTCAAGTGGTATTTCTAACGTCCATCTTCAGTTATATTATTTTACTGAACAATAAGGACAACCGTGTTTTTCTGGTTATAAATATATATCACGAATACATATTAATCTGCAGAAGTGTCCAAACTTCTCATTTTAAGATTCAAGTGACGCCTTCGACGTGTAAAGATGCAGTCTATTTTCTGTGTTCACTCTGTGGTGTAATCGTGTAAATGATGTTGTCTATAAATAGTAGAACTTTCAGAATGAATGAAGGTCAAAATAGTTTAGATACAATAACAATAATTTTACACTATTGATTTTCAAATCAATTGTAAAATTTAAACCTGTATTTACCAAACTAATGTTCGTTTCATTGAATTTAATATCGGTTTTATTGTGAATAATGTTAATATTGTTATTTTATTCTCTAGGGGTTATTGTTAGCAATTATAGTTGCAATTTAATGTTGATTGATTTAATTTTTCTATTGGTTTTTGCCGCAACTGTATTTAATAATTAAGAATAAGAGGAGTCGCATTCGTATCATGTTTCAAAACTCAGTTTTAAATGTTAAATTATGAGTTAAAAGTTGAAAATAAACAAGTTTATGATATTTGTTACTGATTTCTGTAGAGAAAATGATTTAATCTATTTTCACTCTTACATGTTCTTATATATTTTAATGAATTTTTTGAAAACGTTACTTGACAAACAATTTTTGTTGGATAGGACCTCGAAAATGAGATATTAAAATTACTTGTTACCTTCTTCCACAAAGATAATTGACTCCGATAGTGATGTCGTCACATCATCACTGTCAAAAGAATTTCAGTACAATAGAAATTAAATATAAGTTGTGAATTAAAACATGAAAATTGTATGTCCAATTAAAATTAAGATCAAATTATTCTACTCTAAGGAGTGATCAAAGTTCATAAATAATAATCTACTCAGAGCCGTGCCTGAATTAATGTATACCTATATTTTACGGCATTATTTTATGATTCTTAGGTACATAGAAATGACCAATATTAAAAACACATTTGCCGGAATATCTGTAGGTTTGGCACTCGAGTTGAAGCGAACTGATCTCTTGGCAGAGTGTGTAATTCACGTTACACAAATGCCAAAATAGAACATATTTTCGGCAACCGGTTATTTAACTTTGGCTATATCGCGGACTGAGTATTTATTTGGGTAAATGGGCAAATTCGGTATATGAGATTAGCATATAGATTAGTATAAAAAATTCTCGGGAATTAGGTCACATTAACACTCTGTTATAAATGTTCGTCTTTACGTACGTTTCGGTCTCACGACCATCATCACAAGACTTGTTTTGTTAAAAAGGGGGTTAACTAAAACTAAATAGCACAAGCGTCCATATCGCACAATCTTCAATCAAAAAGCTCACGCCGTCGAAACGAACAGAACCACGAATAATCGAAAATTGTATCGTTAATATTAAAGTATAGATTTTTTGTAACAAGAAACCACTGTTAAGTAATATTCTCATAATGTACAAACGCATATTGCTATGGTCTCAAAGCAACTGAAGTTCGAAGCTATTTGTTTGTAATAACTCGACCCAGATGTAGATTTATGACGTACTTGAAAAGGTATTAGACCTGCATTGGAATTTAGTTTACTTTAAGCGTTCTTCCTAAAATATACTTTTAACATTATAAAGACGTATGTAGGAATTTGCAAGAGTTTTAATTAATCAAGTTAGTATAAATCTGACTCAATCCCTGAATATCATTCCTATGATTTACAGAATTTGAATCCCTTTTTATGTGAATCATCTCCAGGATAGATCTTTTATAATAATTGGTTTCTTTAGTTACAATATTAACATTTTTGTAATCAAATTGATGGTTATAATCAAAACAGTGCTTAGCAAGGGCGGTGGAATTTTCTAAGTTATTATTTCTTGTGCTATACTTATGGCCGTACATTCTTTTTTGTAAATATTGTTTAGAGATTCCAGTATAAGTTCCATCACAATCTAAACAATTCAATTTATATACTGTGTGGGTTTGTTTATCTTTAGGTATTACAGGTTTTAGATTTGAGAAATATTTCCCAACACAGTTAGTAGGTTTATGCGCAACATCTATATCGTACTTTTTCAAACATTTCTTAATTTTTTCTGAGGTCTCCGGAATGTATGGTAAAGTTATATAATTGTCTGTATTACCTGTTATGTTATTTTTATAAGAAGAACCATTATAGATTTTGTTTATTCTCTCTTTAATGATAGGATTGTAGAAAGTTTTTGGGTAGCCATTCATTTCCAATGCATTACGAACAATTTTTAAATTTTTGTGACGGTCCTTTGCGTGGGATAATTTTACCGCGCGGTCTGTGAGGCTGTTTATGACACTTTTTTTATAACAAGCTGGTGCAACGGAATTGAAATGAAGATAACGTTGAGACCAGACTTGATAAATAAATGGCATAAAAATAAGATAATCCCTATTGAATTGAAAAATAAATTAATTTGCCATAATGGGCTTGCACCTTATATCTATGGGCTTCCTAAATTACATAAAAATGATATACCCCTAAGACCCATTGTAAGTAATATTGCAGCGCCTACTTACAATTTATCAAAATTTCTATCAAAATCTATCAATAATATAATGAATTTTATGTGAAAGACTCATAGCATTTTAATGAATTTATAAAAAATCAATCCATACCAGTAAACCATCAACTAATTTCCTTGGATGATGTTTCTTTATTTACAAATATACCTGTCGTTTTGGCATTAAATTGCATCAAAAAACGTTGGCCAGAGATTAAAAACCACACACCTCTTGATCAATCGGATTTTATAAATGCGGTAAAGTTTTGTTTAGAATGCACTTATTTTCAGTACGGTGAGCAATATTTTGGACAAATTTTCGGCACAGCAATGGGATCTCCTATTTCAGCTACCATTGCTAACCTCGTTATGGAATGCCTAGAGGAATCTGTTATAAATTCATTAGATTTCCAGCCTGTATTCTTTAAACGGTATGTAGATGATTGCCTTATGTGTGTTCCTAACGATAAAATTCAATATGTGATTAATAAATTTAACAATTTCCATTGTAAACTTCAATTCACTTGTGAAATAGAAATAAACAATAACATTAATTTTCTAGATATGACCATTAGGCATGATGCAGATGGAAATATAAAAACTTCTTGGTTTACTAAAGAAGTCTGGTCTCAACGTTATCTTCATTTCAATTCCGTTGCACCAACTTGTTATAAAAAAAAGTGTCATAAACAGCCTCACAGACCGCGCGGTAAAATTATCCCACGCAGAGGACCGTCCCAAAAATTTAAAAATTGTTCGTAATGCATTGGAAATGAATGGCTACCCAAAAACTTTCTACAATCCTATCATTAAAGAGAGAATAAACAAAATCTATAATGGTTCTTCTTATAAAAATAACATAACAGGTAATACAGACAATTATATAACTTTACCATACATTCCGGAGACCTCAGAAAAAATTAAGAAATGATTGAAAAAGTACGATATAGATGTTGCGCATAAACCTACTAACTGTGTTGGGAAATATTTCTCAAATCTAAAACCTGTAATACCTAAAGATAAACAAACCCACACAATATATGAATTGAATTGTTTAGATTGTGATGGAACTTATACTGGAATCTCTAAACAATATTTACAAAAAAGAATGTACGGCCATAAGTATAGCACAAGAAATAATAACTTAGAAAATTCCACCGCCCTTGCTAAGCACTGTTTTGATTATAACCATCAATTTGATTACAAAAATGTTAATATTGTAACTACAGAAACCAATTATTATAAAAGATCTATCCTGGAGATGATTCACATAAGAAGGGATTCAAATTCTGTAAATCATAGGAATGATATTCAGGGATTGAGTCAGATTTATACTAACTTGATTAATTAAAACTCTTGCAAATTCCTACATACGTCTTTATAATGTTAAAAGTATATTTCAGGAAGAACGCTTAAAGTAAACTAAATTCCAATGCAAGTCTAAAACCTTTTCAAGTACGTCATAAATCTACATCTGGGTCGAGTTATTTCAAACAAATAGCTTCGAACTTCAGTTGCTTTGAGACCATAGCAATATGTGTTTGTACATTATGAGAATATTACTTAACAGTGGTTTCTTGTTACAAAAAATCTATACTTTAATATTAACGATACAATTTTCGATTATTCGTGGTTCTGTTCGTCTCGACGGCGTGAGCTTTTTGATTGAAGATTGTGCGATATGGACGCTTGTGCTATTTAGTTTTAGTTAACCCCCTTTTTAACAAAACAAGTCTTGTGATGATGGTCGTGAGACCGAAATGTACGTAAAGACGAACATTTATAACAGAGTGTTAATGTGACCTAATTCCCGAGAATTTTTTATATAATTCATACTGGGTCAAGAATCTTATAATATTTTCATATAGATTAGCGAAACACTAAGTACTTAAAATAATTGTATTTCTTATTTTTTTCTTGAGTAATATTAAAACATTGAAATTAAATTGTTAAATTTATTGTTTTTATACAAAGGTTGAGTGCATTTGAGCATTTCTAACTTTCATTCTCAATTAAACAGTTAAATTGTCAAAACTATAAAATTTAGATTTACAAAACTATAACGAAAGCAAATTTAAATTAAGTCGTAACGCGTATGACCTCACGAAATTGTATGACGGGCTGGTACCTTCGTGGCTCTTTCAATCAACCTTTTTGTATCCTATTGATGTATATTAGCCCATTCTTCCTAAAGAACTATCAAAAGCTGTTGAAGACTTTCTGGGGCCACATGTCGGTTTCTGATCTTCGGATTCAACTGATCCTATTAGTACTCAATGGGATTGAAATATGGGTTAAGAGATGGCCAATCCATAACTGGAATTTGATGTTCTTCCCGGAAGTACCCTGTCTCATTTGCTACGTGTGGTCTTGCATTATCAAACTAGAAGAGCTAGCATGTACCATATGGCTTATGAAACGTCATTGATGTATCGAGGAATACCAGCCCTTCACGTTAACGTTCACCTACTTGGGCAACTTCAAAGACTATCATCACGATGTGTCAACCGAAATCTGCACTCATTCCAAAAGAAAACTGAGGTTCACTGACCCATCTCGCAATCTAGATGTCGTTGAGCAAACGTTAGACATTTCCTCTTTTGATCCATTTTCTTCTGGACCAGCCTCTTGGATCTTAGATTGTTTTTCGCAAGCTTTTTCTTATAATTTCCGTAAAAACTTGAACTCCAATAGCTATTCTGAGGTCATTTTGCAAGTCTTGAGTGGTTTACTATAGTTTTCTCTCATGTAGTGGTTAACGGAGTCCACTTCAATATAACCAACTTTGTTTCTGCTCCATATCAACGATCAGATGTAAATGAACTTTTATCCCGAACACAGTTTTGAAGATTATGGTATACTTCATACCACTTTCTCATCTAGAGCCCCTATATAATCCAATGAAGACAGAGACAGGTCGACGCAGTTGATGAAGATCTGGCAACGATTTTGGAATGGGGATCTGATAATCTAGTAGATATTAATGCAACCAAATATCATCCCTAATTTGATGATGTCAGATACAAGTCTACCATATCCATGCTCGGTATCCCCACCAGCAAAGCAGTCCCATGGCAAAAACTAGGTTTTCTATTCCTGCAAACAGCTACATTGCATCCAGCAACTCCTCATAATATACAAAGCACGGATTTGGCCTATCTTGGAGTACTGTTCACATGTTTTGCAGTTTAGCTCAGATTGGTGATGTCACACTTAGGAATTCATTGACCTCTCTAGAATATCATGGAAAGGTGTGCGATATCTCCCTTCTCTGTATATATTTCCATGGTCGGAGTTCATCAAAAATTTCGTACTATACCACGAGAGATTCCAAGTAGGCGGACTAGACGAGCTCAAGCTAGTGACCACTTCATTGTCAAGCTCGGGACCTACCGAACTTCTTCCTAACAGACTTCATTTTTCCATCAAACGGCGAAGTTGTGGAACAGTTTTTGACTAATGAGGTCTTTCCCTATGCGTTTAACCTTCCAACCTTCAAGAAAATGCCTCCTTTCCCAACATTCCACCGCAGGTTCAAGCGACGTTCTTCGAACGTTATAGGTTTTCCTGTCGTGTACTTAAGAATATATAAAAAGGGCGTCATCTAAGAACACAATTCCGCAAAAATATGTCTTGCAGAAAGGTTGTGACACGTTTTCGACCCTTATCAGCTGGTTCGGCATAACTTCCGGTCTGTAAGTAGCTACTCCAAAATCTGCGGTCAACAGAAGGGCTTACATGAAGTTATCTTGCAAAATATAACGATGCTTGTGCCAATGTAAAGGACATAATCACACTATGTCATACATTATTAATCTATTGTTACTGTATAATATGAGGAACTATTCGTGGAAAGTTCATATAATAATATTATTTTCTAAATATGAGATATTTCATTGGTATGGATAAATATACCCACTTACGGTTTACAACAAATGTTTATCATACTCTACGTTATGTGGAAGATGACAGCATAGATATTATATATACATACATGGATAGCGCATCAGGGATTTCCATTGACTCCAACATATGGAACAGCTGACAAGTGGCAAAACATCGTTCTAGCCATAAGAGTACTTGTTACTGTAATCTATCATATTACGTTGTTTTCAAAAGAAAATAGCAATATTTTGATACAGAAAACTTCTTTAGTGCTTTGTTTTTTAGTTGTGATTAGTTGTTTGGCTTTTTACTTTCATTTTATCAAATGATATTGTGTAATAACTCTTCGACGACAATAAGGTCATAATAGTGAAGTGTGTGATTAATTAATCTTCTTGGATACTTTTAATAAATCTGAGATATAACAATGGTGAAATCGTGTTCCGCATTTGGATGTACAAATCGGTATCAAAAAGGAGGACCTAGTTTTCATTGGTATTTACAAGTTTAGTAGTTACTGGATAGTGGTAGTAGATACTTAATTCACAATAATGTAATTAAAACGTAGACGTTAGAAGTCCAATTTTATACGACTATTCACAATCGAAAATAAAAAATAATAGTGTAATAATTACTGTTCATTTCAGTTTTCCTTCAGATGAAAATTGAAAAAAAACTTCGTGCCCAACACGAATTATCATCTTTGTAGTGAACACTTTACAGAAAATGATTTCGTGTATTCATTTGGAAAGAAATCAGTAAAAGATGTAGTTCCTCCTAGTATTTTAAATTTTCCGGCGAATGTCTTTAAACGTAAGGTGAAACCCAGAGAACTTAGAAATCCGTAAACAATATGCATTCGTCATCATTTTTAGCTGGGTATATGTTGTTATTATTATGTTTTTATTAGTGATGATGCAAACATTATTTGTTGTGAGGTGTGAGGGCACCTCATTTCGGATCAATGAAGAACAACCTCTCAATGAACCAGAAAGTTGGTTGATTATATACTTAGTAGATTTATAACATTTTGATACCATATTTTCTGTCCTATACCGTCATGCCCTAACATGAATATAATTTTTCAAATTGCGAAGCATACTATTGATAAGCAAAAAATAGTAATCAAATACTTGACTACAAGGAATCGTAGAATGAATGCAAAGGTTAAAAAAAATCTGAAAAATGTATTAAAACATGTGAGGGATAGGCAGGACATTTCAGAACAATGTTTACTTTTATTCCTGAAGAATTTGTATTTTTAACAGTAACAGTACCTAATATTATATAATAATTTCCCCCTGTTGGTAAAATTTAAGTTTAAAATTAAGGTGACCTATAATCTAATTTGTAACTATAAACATTAATGCTGTGAACTAAAACCCTGTTTATATCACTTTTATTTTCTTTAGAAACTGGAATATTTTGCTAATGTTTATTATTATAACACAAAAGGTAAGCTAGCGATTTGGCATCTGCGACTAGCCACAATACCAGAAGTTCACCACTGATTAACAATAATTGTTCATTTATGTAATTTCCAGTTCTTTTTCTTTATATTTAGCATCTTGAGGCACAATCGGATTCAATCTCTGGCTCAGGAAAAATACAGGTTTGGGTTATACGGTAGCAGAATTAGATTAATAATTTTGATATATGACATACTTCTTTTTTTTCGAAGCACTCCAAGAAGTAGCTATATTGTTTCTGTCTAATTATTTGAGCATTTTGATATTTATAGATCCCTATATTTCTTCTACAGCTTACTTAATTTTGAAATGTATATGTTACTTGTTTTCCATATTATAACTAAATCTTCACGACATTATGGAAGATGTTGTTTTATTTATTAGGTCATGTATGGTAATGATTCTGTAGTTGAATATATGTATTAATCAATAATTGAAGCTGTTGATAACTAAATATGTCATTTAACGTGGGGTAGAGTAGTTTCAGTTAATTACATACTAAAGTTTTCCATTGATGAAATACAGAATGAGTTGCATATGGGTGCTTCATGGAAATGTGACTAAATTCAAAATGAGCGATATTTAATTCCATATCTTAAATGTAATTTTGTACATAATACCATTATGTATTGTTGCTGAATCATAAAAACCGATCAAATATGATTATAACTTGATAATTCATGAAATTCGTAGTGCTCCATACAAAACAATGTAAATTATGCACGTTCTTGCTACTTGTCACGTGGTCAGAATGATCTTCATCTCTGTCTAATACCAGGCTGAAATAGGTTTTATGTCTCTCTTACGTGTTGGAGTCATCGACTGAATAGAGGTTTGTATTATACCATGCGCTATCCATGTATGTATATATAATATCTATGGCTGGCAGGTAATAAGAATGTCGAAATATTTTCTAATAAATAAACAATTGCAATCAACAGTGAATTTCGTCAATAGGGTATGAATAATATTGGTTAACAGGAAGCAGAAAAAATATTGGTTTGGGCGATAAAACTATTACCAGATTTTCAATCTTACATCATAAAAATCACAGTAAAACTGAATTATCACTCTATAATAAATAGTTTATGACGGAATAGAAAACCCGCTCGCGCTCACAGTTTTATGTTGGCCATAAAATGTCCTAACTTACTTTATGCCAAATGCCGGTGTATGAATACTTCAAGCGCTTACATGCTTTTTATTATAGAATATAAAGCGAACTTAAACGTGACGTCACTAAATAAACGTGGCACGCATATCCAAACAAACTGCCGCAATTGAATCGATCCGAGCATTCAACTGGTGTTGCGAACCTTCACTAGCTCCTCCAACCGGCAAATATTTGTGTTCCAATTTCGTGCAAAAGGACAAACAAAGTGGTTAAACAATAACGCGCTTGATTTTTACGCTAGCACAGGCAAATATGATTTTTGGTCGAATAAAGTATGTCCCCAATAATATCGATGATAGCGGTCACAATTCACGATTTTGATTTATATTCACCAATTATCAGTTTATAACTAGCTTTGAAAATGCCACTGTGACGAAACGATTGTTGGCCATTTGACCTAGCAGGTTTGTGTAAATTGAAATTTGTGTTTTATTTTACTACACCATATTCTTCGATTTCGTTCGGTTCATTCCTCATATTTCACAATGATTCTATTTATTTCCTGGATTCAGTAAAGAGAGAAACTACTCAGAGCCAGTTAGAGATTTTAGACTTTGCCTCGAATCAAGTTGACTCGACACCATGAAATATTATGAAATACATTGCATCTTACATTCTTGAAAGCAAGTAACTTGAAACTTGGTTTTTTGTTCCGTGTCAAAAGCTATTTTACATCCCAGCAGCTTCTCATAAAGTATAGAGCACAGAATTGAACTGTCCTGGAGTACTGTTCAAACATACGCTGAAGTTCTTGGATGTTATTCAAAAGAGAGTTATTCGTCTGATTGGTAATGTCACATTTACGAATTCATTGCATTATCTACGAACATCGTAGAAAGGTATGCGATCTCTCGATAATGGTCGGTGTTCATCAGAAATCACGTCAGTTATTTCACCACTTTTGCTCTCCCAACGATTCACCACTGGTTCATACGATATTTTTCGAACATATCTGATTTTCGTCCGATGTAATCAGCATTGAAAAGAAGTTACCATAGTCTATCGTTCTCCAAAAAATTACATTGAGTGTATGAAATCAGTATTGTATATTATTTAAGTGAAAAATATATATACAGGACTCCACTTTGCCTCTTCCAACGATCCACCACTGGTAAGCACGATGTTCTTCGAACATTTCTGGTTTTTGTCCGATGTAATCAGCATTTAAAAAGAGTTACCAGTTTACTGTCCTCCAAAAAATTACACTGAGTGTATGAAATCCGTATTGTTTATCATTAGAGTGTAAAATATATTATACAGGACACCACTTTGCCTCTTCCAACGATACACCACTGGTAAACACGATGTTCTTCGAACATTTCTGGTTTTCGTCCGATGTAATCAGCATTTAAAAAGAGTTACCAGTTTACTGTCCTCCAAAAAATTACACTGAGTGTATGAAATCCGTATTGTATATCATTAGAGTGAAAAATATATTATACAGGACACCACTTTGCCTCTTCCAACGATACACCACTGGTAAACACGATGTTTCTGGTTTTCGTCCGATGTAATCAGCATTTAAAAAAAATTACCAGTCTATTGTTCTCCAAAAAATTACACCGAGTGTATGAAATTCGTATTGTATATTATTAGAGTGAAAAATATATTATACAGGACACCACTTTGTCTCTTCCAACGATACACCCCTGGTAAACACGATGTTCTTCGAACATTTCTGGTTTTCGTCCGATGTAATCAGCATTGAAAAAAAATTACCATAGTCTATCGTTCTCCAAAAAATTACATCGAGAGTATGAAATCAGTATTGCATATTATTAGAATGGAAAATATATATACAGGACTCCACTTTGCCTCTTCCAACGATCCACCACTGGTAAAAACGATGTTCTTCGAACATTTCTGGTTTTCGTCCGATGTAATCAGCATTTAAAAAGAGTTACCAGTTTATTGTCCTCCAAAAAATTACACTGAGTGTATGAAATCCGTATTGTATATTATTAGAGTGAAAAATATATTATACAGGACACCACTTTGCCTCTTCCAACGATACACCACTGGTAAACACGATGTTCTTCGAACATTTCTGGTTTTCGTCCGATGTAATCAGCATTTAAAAAAAATTACCAGTCTATTGTTCTCCAAAAAATTACACCGAGTGTATGAAATTCGTATTGTATATTATTAGAGTGAAAAATATATTATACAGGACACCACTTTGCCTCTTCCAACGATACACCCCTGGTAAACAAGATGTTCTTTGAACATTTCTGGTTTTCGTCCGATGTAATCAGCATTGAAAAAAAAATAACAAAGTCTATCGTTCTCCAAAAAATTACATCGAGAGTATGAAATCAGTATTGCATATTATTAGAATGGAAAATATATATACAGGACTCCACTTTGCCTCTTCCAACGATCCACCACTGGTAAACAAGATGTTCTTCGAACATTTCTGGTTTCCGTCCGATGTAATCAGCATTTAAAAAGAGTTACCAGTTTATTGTCCTCCAAAAAATTACACTGAGTGTATGAAATCCGTATTGTATATTATTAGAGTGAAAAATATATTATACAGGGCACCACTTTGCCTCTTCCAACGATACACCACTGGTAAACACGATGTTCTTCGAACATTTCTGGTTTTCGTCCGATGTAATCAGCATTTAAAAAAAGTTACCAGTCTATTGTTCTCCAAAAAATTACACCGAGTGTATGAAATTCGTATTGTATATTATTAGAGTGAAAAATATATTATACAGGACACCACTTTGCCTCTTCCAACGATACACCACTGGTAAACACGATGTTCTTCGAACATTTCTGGTTTTCGTCCTATGTAATCAGCATTTAAAAAAAGTTATCAGTCTATTGTTCTCCAAAAAATTACACCGAGTGTATGAAATTCGTATTGTATATTATTAGAGTGAAAAATATATTATACAGGACACCACTTTGCCTCTTCCAACGATACACCACTGGTAAACACGATGTTCTTCGAACATTTCTGGTTTTCGTCGGATGTAATCAGCATTTAAAAAAGTTACGAGTCTATTGTTCTCCAAAAAATTACACCGAGTGCATGAAATTCGTATTGTATATTATTAGAGTGAAAAATATATTATACAGGCTGTACGGAAATGGCGTGTACAACGGAAGACCACAAGTTCCTTGAACAAAAATATGACGATTTAAGTCAACATACCTATATACAAAGTTGCTTAGTTTGGGCGTTAGGGGCTTCAAAAATGATTAATTTTATTACATTTCTTCAAATAAGTCGAAAAATATTTGTAAGACTATTAATTTTTTAGTTTGTACCTGCAAATTACAGCTTTTTATGGAAGAGACACTGATTTCGAAAACAACATGTTTAAAAACTTGGTCACAATCATCGACATAATACATATGGACTGCGCGTCGCAATGATAAGCGCGGGTAGTGCCGGCGTGAGAGAGGGGAAAACGAAGAGGACTAATACTGTCTTTATCTATCGGCTCGGGACGTAAACATACTAGCTACAGTCATGTTGCATTTCCATGGCAACGCAGCGGCCAATAGAAACAAGATAGTTAAAGTAGATAAAGACAGTATTAGTCCTCTTCGTTTTCCCCTCTCTCACGCCGGCACTACCCACGCTTATCATTGCCACGCGCAGTCCATATGTATATGTCGATGGTCACAATAAATTATCCTCCCATATTTTTTGTAACCCCCTGAATACCAGTTTTTCAATTTTTTGTTCTGGATAATAGGTAATTTATTTAGAAGCTACTTACTCTTAATATAATAATATAACAATTAACCCATGTGTACAAGAAAATGGTAGCGATTTTGAACATTTGTTGTAACATTAGAAATTAATTGTTCATTACACTTTCATTAGGTGCCAACTTTTGATAAAAATGTTATTTGTGTTAAGTTACAATTACTGATTCAGACTTGTAGGGATTTAAAAAACATATTTTTTGGCTAAGCCGTTTGCCCAACTAAAATGTTCTAAGAGAGTAAATAGCTTCTAAATGAAAGTAACTATCGAGAAAAAAATTTGGTAGTGATTATACAGGGGAAATCCTAATGGAGAGGTACATTTCTTCCGGAGTATTTTACTCTAGGAGGCTTCATCATTAGTATTTTCAGAATAAATCTCGAATGCATAAAATGTCGGTTTGGGTAGGGCGGCAGGAAAATGGCTATGAGGGTGAGACCAGAAGCAACGACCAAACATTGAAACATGGGGTTGCCCACTTCACAGCATCTTTGTCGAGGTGGTGGTGTTTCACCGGACGATGAGGAAAACATCTTCCACCAATGGTTAGTCTTTTAGTCGCCTTTTACGACAGGTAGGATTTACAATGGGGAAATTCTAAGTCCGCCTCCATACGGATACGAATTGAGGGTGGGATATGAATGAAAAATTTTGGTTCGTGGTTAAATTTTTCTGTTCATTTTTGTCAATAGATATTCTAAGTTATTTCTCTGATATCGACTACTCTCGTACAGAATAGTCTTTCCAAATGAGATTCGTCTATTAAGTTAAGTCATTTGGTTGTGTCTGTAAATCAGGGTCATTTTCAGGCACAAAGTCAGTAGGTTGCTGCCTAAGGTCTGCACCATAAAAGACAACAATAGCTCTAAAACTAGACTCGAAACTTGTAGTAATAGGAAGAAAATGTTGAAGCGGGTAACATTGTGGTAACACGTGATGTATGGAGTGTTATAGTTTAAATGAATTACAAAGCTTACATTTCAATTATAATTTCTAACAGAAGAATACATGTAAATGTATTTGGAAAATAAGTAAGGCTGATTGACAGATTGAAGATATTTATAAGCATGGAAAAAAGTGAATTTCGCATCTTAATTAAACATTATTTCTTGGGTGGAAAAAAAATTACGAAAACCAAAGCATCGTTTGCTAAATATTATGGGAACTCTACACCTTCGATTGGAACGACTCACAAGTGGTTTGCTGATTTTCGTTGTGGTAAGACCACAAAGGACCCTGAATGTTCTAGTCGTTCAATTCTAGTCGATGAAATCCATGGAATGATATTGGACGATCGGGGAGTTGAAGTGCACGAGATTGCTGAGGCTATGGGCATGTCAAACGAACGGGTTGCTCTCTGTTGAGAACAAGCGCCACCGTGTGACAGCCTCAAAGGAGTGTTTGGCGATGTTCAAGCGAGATAAGGAGGCCTTCTTGCGCCGTTTCGTAACCGTGGACACCAGAGACCAAAAAAACAGTCGAAACAGTGAGCTTGTCCGGGCGAATCGAAGCCTCATGACGACAGTTTTTTGGGATGCGCACGGTATCGTCCATATCGATTATCTTGGAAATGGTAAAACGATCACCGGCGTATATTAAGCAGAACTGTTGGATCGATTCAACGTCGATTTGAAGTGAAAGCGGCTGAATTTGGCGAAGAAAAAACTTCTCTTACACTAGGATAACGCACAAGCGCACATGTCTGCAGTCGCACAATTGCATGAATTGCGCTACGAATTGGTTCGTCATCCACCACATTCTCCAGATTTGGCCACATGCGATTTTTATCTATTTCCAAACTTGAAGAAATGGCTCGGCGGAAAGAGATTTGGCTCCAATGATGAGGTCATAGCTGAAACAAATGCCTATTTTGAAGGATTCCCGAACTCGTATTATTTGGAAGGGATCGAAAAATTAGAAAAACGTTGGACGAAGTATATCGGGTCACAAGGAGATTATGTTGAGAAGTAAAATAAAATTTGACCAAATAAATCATTTCTTGTTTCATTTTTCGGACACTTTTAACCTTGCCCTCGTATATTCTGAAGACGGGCCTGCTGTACAAAGTTGGTGTGAGCGCTGGGATGAGTAAGTTTGCATATTTCTACATTTGTCGGTTTGGAGTGAGGTTTCCGTGAATCCCTTAGTATCCTCACAAAGATACCCATTATCATCATTGCCATTAATATCCATTACAAACGATGGCATAGTTGAAGTTAATTGATAGTAAAAGACAGTGAGACGTTGGACTGAAAGGAATTCAACAATGACACTCTAACTAATGATCGAGAATATCATTATGTGATGTGTAGGTATAATTATCAATTGAATATCTTCATTTCATAACAATTTAAGAACATAATTCATCAAAACCATGAATTTGAAATAATATATTCGGATCTAAATCGAAATATTTTGTCTTGGATCAACTATGACAGGTTCTTTTAATATCAGCATCAGGAAATAAATGTGGGCCGAATATGCGTTCAAACAAAAAAAGAAGCTATCGCATTATGAAATTGGAAAAATAGTTCAACATAATGGCGCGCAACAAGTTAAGCTTTCAAAGCCAGGAAATACACGCCGCAGACGACTTCCGTTTCTAACTGCTGATGCCCATCAAGACGCAGTGCTATAGAAAACCAACATTCGGAAGTTGACCATCTCAAATCATTCTCGATGTTTCCGCGTTCACTGCCGCTGAAAGAACCTGTCGGAACACACATATGACTATTATTGACATCGAACTCGTTCTCCCGCACACAACGAAATGGATAAATAAAACATTATGAGGATAAACTGTTTCGATTCTGACGGAATTTCATCCGATGCCCAATGTATTCGATACCTACACGTTGCTGGATTTACGCTTTGTGGGACATGAAAAATGCAACAGATAGGAACCGAGCTCTGGAAATACAATTTTCCAATAAATAAAATCAATCGGAATGAACCATTTTATTGCGAATGATTAGTTTTCGTTTTGAGAAATTCCAATTAAATGCTAAGCCATATTCCTATTGCCCACGTGTTTTATTTATTATATACGCACGTTCGTTTATTGACTTGGTTTCTTTTAATCTATCTTGGAATAATAGTAAAATAAATGGGAGAGGTGGTAAATTAGTTATTTTTGTATTAAGTGCGTAAAATGAGTGTTTTTTTAATCGCACATGAGAATGTTAATTAAAATTAAAATTAAGTAAAATACTCTCGAATGTGCCATGAAAACATGAAATACAAACATTTTTTGTGCAACTGTGAATGTGAATTTACATCGTCTGAAATATATTAAAAATAAATACTTCCAATATAATTTCACAGCATCCAGTGGTCTTTCTGTGTCGTTAATATAGAAACGGAACGCCGCGTGTTTGACTGTGTTTGCTCGTAGTTGCTTCAATTTCAACATGGAACATCTTCGGAAATTTATGTTGGAAGTAATTGTTCAAACTTTACTATCAATTATTATTCCAATAAATAAAATTGTTTTATGATAAATAATCAATTAATAATTGACTCTGTCGAAAATAAATCCTTCAAAAACTAATATTTCATGTTTATTTTGTGAATTATTTTGGCAGTGAAAAAAACTCTTTGTTTCACGGTCAAAAAAGTAAACATTTACGCATCAATACAGATGCAGAAATGTCAAGTTTTTTTGACAGTTATACAAAAAGTATATTTCCAATTACAGAACAGTTTTTCTACAATCAGTGTTTCAAAAATAATAAAAAATAACTTTGATTCCCTATAGATCCCCCATAGGTGAAAATCTGGAAAAACATCCATTTATATTCTATGCATTTTCATGAAAAGTTTATTTGAATTGACACCAAAAAGTCAAACTTGATTTCTCGTTCATACCACATCGATATATCTCTTCTTCAACATGAACAGTTTTTCCAAAACTGTAACAGTGACGAAAGCTTCCTTCGGCGTATTCAAACAGTGGTTAACAGATTTTACATCTTTTTCGATATGCCGGTTGGTACTTTGGAATACCCCACGCCATTTTTACTGCAATTACCGTAATCTCAAAACTCTATGTCAACATTCGGCACCAAAAATCATCGATTTTATACATATTAGGTGGTTCATGGCTAGAAGACATACAAGAATAGATAATAACCAAAAAAAAATGTTATTTACTTGTTCAAATTTATTTCAACTATTCTTCTATTTCTCCCGGTATCGATAAGGTACTTGGTGACTTTTCAGATACTTTGCTACGGTATAAACTTATGATTATTATGATACTTACTATTGAAACCATTTATGGAAGTTCACTTGTTTTATTTCGCCTTGATAATCTCGATTGGATTATTTTGAATCAAATATAAGTTCCGCTCCAGAGATAAAACCTTCTCGATTATGGCAGAGTGCAACATACAGCAGTCATAAAATCGTTATTTCACTACCGTCACAAAATTGAAATGATTTTATTAAGATAAAACTCTTTCCTTCATATTTTGTGCTTTTGACGCTGCGCTTATTCGAGTCCTCTTACGAGCCACCAATAGAGTCCCATTTAGAAATAATATACCAGTTTCAATTAGAAATACGGGCTAAAAAATATATTCTTCCAAAACTTGTTCATATTCCCTCCCGCAACAGAATTTTCATCGTATTTATATTTGATAATTCCATGAGAATTGTATTGTTATTTTAATTATTAATAATATCCACAGTTCATATTTTTATTTTTCTTATTTAAGATTTGAATGTCCTGACCCTACGTCATCGAATAGTGATGTTGTCACAAATCCATTGAATTATTTACTATGTGGTATCATAGATGAACACCTAACTGCAAGGATTACGTACTCTATGGTTCATAAAAAAAGGTTAAGTACATAGACCTTACATCAGAAGGTTCCTGGTTTAAAGTGACAATTCAACCACAGACCTTCTCATATAAGGTCTATACACTCAACCTTATTTTTATGAACCATAGAGTACGTAATTCTTCTTGCAGTTAGTGTTCATCTATGATACCACAGAGTGAATAAATCAATGAATTTTTGACAACATCTCACTTCGATGACACGTATTGAATGTCGTCACACTATGGCATCGAAGTGTGATGTTACAAATACATTGAATTATTTAATCCGTGGTATCATAGATGAACACATAACTGCAAGAAGGATTACGTACTCTATGGTTCATAAAAATAAGGTTGAGTGCATAGAGCTTAAAGTGACAGTTCAACTACGGACCTTCTGATGTTAGGTATATACACTCCACCTTATTTTTATGTACCATAGAGTCGTAATCATCCTCAGTTATGTGTTCATCTATGATACCACAGAGTAAATAATTCAATGAATTTGTGACAAACATCACACTTCGATAACACGTAGTGTGACGACATTCAAATCTTAAAATAAGCATTTCGAACAGTTCTGAGGTTTAATGTATACGTATCTTAATATCCAGAAAACACTTGTTTGTCATTACGGTTCAATAAAATACTACAGAATATTTTGAAAATAAAACAGAGCCATAGACGAGTGATAATTATTTTCTTAGAATATTCGTAACCAAGAAGAACTTTGTCTATTGACTGCTAACCGAAATGTGTTTGTATTTCACTATGACCGTTTGTATTTCACTATGGCGGTAGTATTTCCAACTATTTCCCTGTCGATTCTTTCAATCGCGAAAAAATCTTTGTCAATGCGTTGCATTGTGAATTGCATTTTCAGTTGGACATCTGCTTTCCGGCAGATGGTTCGTAAAACACTTTGAGGGTGTTTTATCATATCACTTTTGGAGATGGTTGATCAGTGACTTCACGTCTGCCTTGTCTCAATAACGAGTCGCAATACAAGCATCATTCATCTGGAAAACTAGTATTTTGTAAATAAATCGAAAACGATAATATTTAGGTATAGGGAACCAAACACAAAGATGCTCTGATTTTTTTTTGCTGAATATGGCTACTATAAACAAATGGGGGTTTCAATTTGAAAATTTAGAGTTCTTGGCATTTTTTGAATTAATAATTCAATAATTTTTTGTGAGCATCCTGTACAAGATCGGAAACTTTCCTTATGGTCTTTGACTATAAAATGCCAAAAGTGCCTTACGAAATATACAGCCGTTATGAAGGAACTGTCAATTAAGTACGGGTTTGCATCTGGATTGTTTTTTCTAAAATTGCGAATATCTCAAAAACTGTTTAGGTATAGGACATTTTTGCCCAGGGTCTTAGAACATCGAAAAAAACATTCGGTGCCGAAAAATATATGAGGCGCGTACAATGCATTGTATTGATAATTACATTTTCCATAGTTGGCAGTTTTAAAATTTGAAACTTAACATAATACACATATTCATTACAAAATGGTCAACGGTTTTTGGAAAATACGTATCTATTGCTACATTTATTGTACTATTATGGTTCTAAAATGGATAAACATATGTAACCATATTTTTTCCGATAACTTTTATTATAAATATATAAAACATGAGATATAAGTCATTTGAAATTTGTGCTTGTCTCATCATCTTTAACATAAAATTGATATGATGGTTTATTGTGTTATATTGACATTACATATTAATTATTTAACTGCAAATTAAACTAAAGACAACTTGTTATACCGGACATCAGAATTTTATTAACAAGTCTGGCTATATAACAATTAATGTGTCATTTTATGAGATATAGGGTGTAAAGAATCATTTATAATACTATCATTATGAGAAGGTTTTCAGTTTATTTTAACTATACAACATATCACCAATCGCTTGGTAAATTTTACCATGTACGAAACGCAAATGGCAAACCCTGATAACCTTTTTCTTTTCTTTTAATCGTGCTTTTTATCAACTAATATTAGTGAATCATCAAAGTTAAAGACCTGAATAAATAAAATAAAGATAAAAATGAACTGCGTTGAGTAGTAGAGGCAATTACAATGAATCTCTGTTCTATTTGTTTCAAATGTCAAAAGGTCTATGGTCAACACCCATAACTATATGAAAACTGTTGGTCCAAAAGATGAATCATTTCAAAACTAACTTCACGGTAGATAATAATTTTTCACAATCTCAGGAATTAAAATAATAGGATTAAATTCATCAATATCTGTATTTCTTGAGTTCTTTATAATTTGAGAATCACCCATTTCAACGTAATATTATTAATTCGTCCAAGTGTTTTAAATACACTGTCATAAATAATACAACGATCAAACGATTATAATCAAGAAAGTTAGTGTTCAGTGTACATGCTTGTGTAGAAGTTCCTAGGAAGTCTAGTTCAAAAAATGTATTCGTACCTAACTCATCTGGAATAGTGTAATCTCAGATGCCACAACAGATCGTAGCAATAAATGAAATTGTGAACGATTTGATTGCATTCTAAAATTATTATTCTTGGAAAGGATTTTCCTTGTTACCAAATTTTATTCAAAAATCTACTTTCATCAATCGCTTGGTAAATTTTAGCATGTACCAAACGCAAATGACAAACCCTGATAACCTGTTTCTTTTCTTTTAATCGTGATTTTTGTTAACTAATATTAGTGAATTATCAAAGTTAGAGACCTGAATAAATAAAATAAAGATAAAAGGAACTGTGATGAGTAGTAGAGGCAATTACAATGAATAATGTTCTCTCTGTTCCATTTGTTTCACATGTCAAAAGGTCTATGGTCAACACCCTTGACCTATATGAAAAATGTTGGTCCAAAAGGTAAATCATTTTAAAACTAGCTTAAAGTACGATTCACGGTAGATAATAATTTTTCACAACCTCTGGAATTAAAATAATAGGATTAAATTCATGAATATCTGTTATGTATTTCTTGAGTTCTTCCTTATAATTCGAGAATCACCAATTGAAGGACGAATAATTTAATATTTGAAACTATCGTAGATGGAAGCACATGCCGAGAGAAACGTTCAGTTCCATTTTCTGTATAAACTACGAACTAAGATCATGCCAGATCGTTCACCTCATCTAACAACTATTAAACTACGAGAACCAGTTTCAAGTTCCTTCGTTCCACGGATGGAAGGGTTGACGGCCAAAGCCCAAGTTACAATGTCGCATTTATTATATACTACGGCTACAACGAAATCGAATTGAGAAACGGAAAGTGTTCCATAAATCTAGTTACTATATTTGTTTGTACTTGAAACAACAATCAGGTTGTTTGGCGTAGATCAAGAATAACAAAAACACTCACTCAGTCTACGTGACCGTTACTGTAAGCAATATTTGGACAGCTATAGTTGTTGATGTTATGAGGAAGTTTAGATGATACAACCAAGCATTCTACGCTTCGCAATTCATTACTTGACTAGATGAATATAATGCTTTGTGGTTTCGAATGTCCAAATATGAATACAAGACAAAATGTTGTTCGATAGATATCTCTTCAATTATCTCTAGATGAGCTAGCTTGATATTATAATAAACTAGATGTGCTTGCAAATACAGTTAATGTTAAATTGAATATAAATACAAGGTACAAATTTGGAAGCATGCATGTCGCAAGATCCAAAGTACATGATATATCTATATTCTACTGGCAACGCTCTTACTCATAGAGTTCTCGTTAATTCATGAATTTGAAATTAGGAACACGACCTTAAATATTTGTAATCATGTTTGGTGAACAATATACCCTACAAGAAAGTAATATTTCGACATGAACCAAATTTTGGAATATTCAACCGGTGCCGCACAATCAGGGTTGGTGAGAATTTTTACCCTCCCCATTCTTCAGGTCATTGGGCTCAATATTTTTTTAAACGCTTTTCAATTTCTCTGTGTTGGATTCCTAGTATATTACGCAGAATGAAATCGTTTCTCAGGAACTAAACAACCAACCCCTCACTAATAGCAGGTAGCGGAATTTTCTATTTATAGAAAGACTTATGTTTTGTTATGTATTTGTATAATATACTTTATTGGTAATACAGGATCTATGGACTTGAACGGATGTAACATAATAAACCATAAAAGAGTTCACACTGTGGATATTATTGATAAGAAATCTGTCCGGCGCTCTCATTAATAATACGTAGCGATGTGAGCCGGGAATATTCCCAGTGGAAAGGGAATTTATAAATGGGAATATTTCCAGGGAACTTCCCGAAAGCTTTATAAGTTCCCAAAACGAGGGAACTTAAGGAATAAACTCATTTAAATGAGGTTTATTTGGTCTTAAAACGGTTTTGGAACCTTAATTGGTTCTAAATGATCAATAACAAAGCCAAATAATCAAAAATGTTGTGATATGCCATGGCAAAAACTTTTATTTTAACCGTGATACAAATTTTGAGAGCGGATTCTGTTGATTATGAGACCCAAAATCAATTTCATTATAAGCTCAAAAAAACCTGATGATCTAAGTTTTGAAGAATATTCAAGCTAAGTAGCTAATTTATTCATCAAAGGTATTATTATAATCAATTTCTTTTTATGGTTGAATAGAAATGTTTCAAACCATTTCTGTTTTTCCTAATTGGAAATGGTTCAATGTAACTTTTGAATTTCCCTCGCAAGTACATTTTGAATCTATGTGCTACTGATGTAGGCCTACCCACAATTCCAAGTTTGAGGAGGGGAGGGGGAGAGGTTATGTTTGTCATAGATATTATATATACATACATGGATAGCGCATAGTATACAAACCTCTGTTCAGTCGATGACTCCAACACGTGAGAGAAACAGAAGACCTATTTCAGCCTGGTATTAGACAGAGATAAAGATCATTCTGACCATGTGACAAGTGGCAAGAACGTGCATAATTTACGATGTTTCATATGGAACACTTTACGAATTTCAGGAATTATCAAGTTATAATCCTATTTGATCGGTTTTTATGATTCAGCAACAATACATAATAGTATTACGTACAAAATTACATTAAAGATACAGAATTAAATATGGCTCATTTTGAATTTAGTCATATTTCCATGAAGCACCCATATGCAACTTATTCTGTATTTCATCAATGGAAAACTTCAGTATGTAATTAACTGAAATTACTCTACCCCACGTTAAATGACATATTTAGTTATCAACCGCTTCAATTATTAATTAATACATATATTCAACTACAGAATCATTACCATACATGACCTAATAAATAAAACAACATCTTTCATAATGTCGTGAAGATTTAGTTATAAAATGGAAAACAAGTAACATATACATATTCAAAATTAAGTATAGAAGAAATATATCAATAAATATCAAAATGCTCAAATAATTAGACAGAGAGTGGTTCGAAAAAAAAGAAGTACCTATGTCATTTATCAAAATTATTAATCTTATTCTGCTACCATATAACCCAAACCTGGATTTTTCCTGAGCCAGAGATTGAATCCGATTGTGCCTCAAGATGCTAAATATAAAGAAGAAGAACTGGAAATTACATAAATGAACAGTTATTGTTATTCAGTGGTGAACTTCTGGTATTGCGGCTAGTCGCAGATGTCAAATCACTAGCTTACCTATTGTGTTAGTTATAATAATAAACATTAGCAAAATATTCCAGTAAAATATTCCAGTAAAGAAAATAAAAGTGATATAAACAGGGTTTTAGTTCACAGCATTAATGTTTATAGTTACAAATTAGATTATAGGTCACCTTAATTTTAAACTTAAATTTTACCTAAACATTGTTCTGAAATGTCCTGCCTTTCCTTAACATGTTTTAATCAATTTTTCAGATTTTTGTAACCTTTGCATTCTTTCTGCGATTCCTTGTAGTCAAGTATTTGATTACTATTTTTTGCTTATCAATAGTATGCTTCGCAATTTGAAAAATTATATTCATGTTAGGGCATGACGGTATAGGACAGAAAAGATGGTATCAAAATGATATAAATCTACTAAGTATATAATCAACCAACCTTCTGGTTCATTTACAGGTTGTTCTTCATTGATCCTAAATGAGGTGCCATCACAACAAATAATGTTTGCATTATGACAAATTCATATTGTTTACTGATTTCTAAGTTCTCTGGGTTTCACCTTACGTTTAAAGACATTCGCCGGAAATTTTAAAATACTAGGAGGAACTACATGGTCTTTTACTGATTTCTTTCCAAACGAATACACGAAATCATTTTCTGTAAAGGGTTCACTACAAAGATGACAATTCTTGTTGGGTACGAAGTTTTTTCTCTTCATTGCTATTACCCATTTTTGTTTCAATTTTCATCTGAAGGAAAACTGAAATGAACAGTAATTATTACACTATTAGTTTCTATTTTCGATTGTGAATAGTCGATTAAAATTGTACTTCTAACGTCTACGTTTTAATTACATTATTGTGAATTAAGTATCTATCACCACTATCCAGTATCTACTAAACTTGTAAATACCAGTGAAAACTAGGTACTCCTTTTTGATACCGATTTGCCGATTTGTACATTCAAATGCGGAACACGATTTCACCATTGTTATATCTTAGATTTATTAAAAGTATCCAAGAAGACTGATTAATCACACACTTCACTATTATAACCTTATTGTCGTCGAAGAGTTATTACACAGTATCATTTGATAAAATGAAAGTAAAAAGCCAAACAACTAATCACAACTAAAAAACAAAGCACAAAAGAAGTTTTCTGTATCAAAATATAGCTATTTTTTTTTTTGAAAACAACATAATATGATAGATTACAGTAACATGTACTCTTATGGCTAGAACGATGTTTTGCCACTTGTCAGCTGTTCCATATGTTGGAGTCAATGAAAATCCCTGATGCGCTATCCATGTATGTATATATAATATCTATGATGTTTGTTCAGTTTCTAGGTTATGTTGACATGTTGTCTGAGCAGTGAACTGTACCTGACTGTCTTGTGTCTTTTCAATTCTAGCTCATTTTCTTTGAACCGTTCAAATAGTTTATTTTGTATTGTAAATATTTGTTTAGTGTTTATTGAAATATTTAAAATAGTGAGTAGTGACTTGTGAGAAAAATGTTCAAGAAAAAAGGACCAATTTGGAATTTTTTCAATGAAAAGGGAAAAGGTGTTAGTGGTAAATAAATATTGTTTGAAAGAATATAAACAATCAAACGCTGTGAAAATGGAGACACATAAAAAAGTGTTTTAAGTGTCCATCAGAGCACCATAAAAAATAAAAATCGTCAACGTCCTTTGGTTGCAAAAAGAAAAGACCAAAACAATAATGGAGCCACTTTCGAATCTCAAAATTTTCGTCTTGGTATTCTTCTGATAAACCTAGATTTTGAATTTTTCTGTACCATGGTTGAGTTTAGTGGAATCGACACCCATTCATTTTAGCATTTAAGATTTCTAACACTGCATTATGAATAGATATCTCAAAATCTACTACTATTTCTTGTAGTACAAATTTGATTTTCATATAATCACAATACTCTTTAATTTTTGATATGCAAAACCTATATGTTTTTTCACTTTTGTCTTTTAATAAACAAAAAAGTAATGATATATAATGGCCGTTAAAAAACCATGTATCGTAAACATTTGTGTGAAATATTTTGTGCAGTAAGAAGATGTTCCGTCCATATAAATAATTTAAATTTCTTTTACAGCTGAATATCACTAAATCTTCGGATAAATCATTAACAGTTAGGAAGTCTTCATTTCTGTTGGTTTTTGGTTGAAGTTCATTCAAAGCTTCATGAACCTCCGATAGTGATTTTGGCAAAGCTGGCAACAATTTTCGACGTGCAGTGTACATTTTTCTTCTACCACTTTGTAGATCACTTATCGTCAAATTGTTCAAAGAGACATCATCTTTAGCTAGCTCCATTCTAATCATTTTGGAAGGTTTTCTGTCATATCACTTTCGGCTTTTCTCTTCAAACAATGACTTAAAACGTGTCTTTGCAACACATTTGTTAGTTCTGGTTCATGATTATGATTTACACTCAGGTTTGTTATAACTCGACTTTTTGACTCACCTAAAGTATGAAAATTTGCTTTACAATCTTTGATGCACCTCCACTTAGTTTCTCCGGAAGCTAATTTTCTGTTGTGTTCTTTAAACTTATAGTTCTCGTAAACTAAGAGAAGTTTTCCTCTTTGACTGAACATTTCACTTAAATCCGAAAAATTTCTATGATTTATTTTCGCCATTTGTACACTTTTTTACAATTATAAGTACATAGACCATCAACTTTACACTAGAAATGACTATGTACTTATGAAAACTGATATACCTACAAAACAAAATATAGTTAGTTAGGTACCTGGAACAACTTTATGCCGAATTTGTAATTGTAAAAATATAATGTAAAATGCATTAGGATTAAAAGATTAGGATGTGCCGAGTTTGATGCCCCCCCTCATGTTCACTGATAGTTATGCCACTGATCATTTTCAATTCGTAAGAAACTGAAATGTTTTTTCTTCAACGGAGTCACATCTGTCAATATGATCTGCATGATCTAGCGATTTTGGAGTGTGGACAAACATAGAAATCAATATTAATAATTTGATAATAGTGATGGAAAAACAGGACTCATTATTACTCCATTTCTCTGTGTGCAAGTTGAAGCAAACATCGTTAATATACCACGTAACGAAGGTGTTAAATATAGCAAGCATTGAAGATTATTATCAAGCGCCACAGCTGAAAGTGAATGGATACATTAAACCGAAATAACAACTTTTCAAAGCTACGGCAGTCAAGTGGGGCTAATTAAAACAATCGAGCCGGACGTAATTACCTCGTATTTTAATTATCAAATAGGCAGCGAGATCAAAACCGACTGTAAATTGCTCTGCGAACCGCCGAAATTATTTTAAACTGCTCAACAATGTCCAGCAAAAGTAAATAGAATAGTATATTAACGTTCTGTCCGCCATTTACCTGAATCACGAATATACGAAATATGCAGCAGAGAATTGACCACCGCATTACCGCAGTGTGTAATTTTAGTTCAACAATCTTGCAGTTGATTTTTATCAACTCATTACAGCTACGATATCCATACGTTGACTTGTCAAGCAGTGTTCGAGTTTATCCACCCATGAATCAGCTAGATGTTATGTAATTAAATGTGATCAATCGATCACTAACTTTTGTTAACACAATTTTTCGCTATTGGACACTTGTGCGGGCCAAATGTATATTATGTAGGGACGGAATAATGTATTGTGCAACTAGTGCGGAACATAGGATATTTCATACGAGTGTGAGAAGACACAAGATGATGAACAACTAGCAGAAGGCGAGTGAAAAACCTGACAAACGTATCATTTCTCGCATGAAACTAGCAGCTGTGACAATGACAAATCTACAATTAAATTTATGACATCATGTCAGTGTGTATCGCTGTGCAACTAATTAAGTTAATTTAATTTATTGAGTAGATACCTACTTAAGTGTAAGTTGTACAAAGTTTTCCTGAATGTAAGAAAAACATGGAATTTTCATCCAACGATGAAATGCTAGATTCTACACCCCAGAAGTCCGCGATTTATCAAGGGAAACGACGTGAGGATTGCTATCAGAAAAATCGAAACACAAGTATGATGTATGATTTTATGGCATGGAATGAAAAAATATTGCGCAATAATATTTTTCAGGTTGTTTTATTGGTCTACATAGGAGAATTGGGAAATAAGTAGATTACATGCCCAGTACTGTCTAGTCAACATAGGTTACGAACATCATAACGTAAACATTGGAAATTACCAACTCAACTTATAGTCTATTCAATAAGCTGAATAACTTTATAGAAAAAGAAGCAAGAGGTCCTATCGAAAAAATTTTTTTTGCATAATGTTCTGTGGCCGATTTGAATCATTCGTAAGGGTTGAGCTAAGTAGACACGGCCTCCCATTCACCCCTAAACGCTAAATTAACCCTATTTTCACCCTCTTTTTCAAGATAACTTTCAATTTATTTAAAAAAATAGGTTTTTTGGGTCGCTAAACATAACTCCGAGGTCATTCTCCCGGAAAACCCATTCAATGGGCTGAAAATCAGGGAAATTCGTCATTTTCATACAAAAATGCTAATTTTTCACGTGATTATCGTTTTGTACATAAGAGATGTTGGCAGTCGCGTATTTTAATCCAAAATAGACCAAAACTAGGAAAATTCGCGGAAAACTGTGGAAAACCTGAAAAGAAAATCCTTCCAAGTCATTGAAACTATCGTGTGATAAGTCGCTATAGGGGTGTTTGTGGTCGCTGATTTCGAATTTGATAATTAAAAAATTGAAAAATACCATTTTCTGGAAAAACGAAGAAAATTTTTGACGCAATCTTATTTCTTTTTAATGTAAATTTTTGAGTGTCGTGTTGATTAGTATTTGTGTTTCCGATGTGCACGTTAAATTACAAAAATTAAAAGTAATGTCAAAAAAACAATTGTTTGAAAATTCCGGAAAATCGAACAAAATTACAAATTTTAATATTGAAGCTTTAAATAAACAGTTACAAACTTGTATAAATTAAAACAAAGCGAGACCGCCAACATCTTTTATGTATAAAACTATAATCGCGTGAACAATGAGAAATTCTGTATGAAAATGTCGAAATTTTAATAATTTTCAGCCCATTGAATGAGTTTTCCGGAAAAATTACCTCGAATTCATGTTCAGCGACCCAAAAAAAACAGTTTTTTTTTATAAATTCAAGTCATCTTATAAAAGAGGGTGAAAATAGGGTTAATTTAGCGTTTAGGGGTGAATGGGAGACCGTGTCCACTTAGCTCTACCCTTACGAATGATTCAAATCGGTCACAGAATATTATGCAAAAAGATTTTTTTTTTTGATACGACCTCTTACTTTTTTTTAGCCTACTAGAATGTATTTCATTATGTATAATATTTTCATTTTCGCAGGTAGCTGTATTTGATAGAAAAAAAATTGATTCAATTGGACTCCACAAGTCGGCAACTGCTTGCTGTCCTGGGCACCGATAATTTTTATTTCTATGTTAATCAAATAAGCGAATACTTAATATTATACTATTCTCGAGGAGTGCCATACACAAAATGGTGCATGCGAAGGGAGAACAATACTATTTCCTCGGAATCCAAAGATTATATAAATAATGACAATAAATGTATACTGCATGGATAATAGGAAGTTCAAAAATTGGGAATGCGTGTTTAGTCGGCACAAAGCTAAACTGCAGGCATATGGGTACTATTCCATTTTACATTCATATAACATTGGAAAATGTCACCACGTTTGACTTAAACGACATCAGAACTGTCACCATCTTCTCAGCGACTTCGAAAACTATATGGAATCGACATTAATATCAGTCGTTTTAATGTCACAAGCGTCTCACGCTATCCTAGAGGTGCTAGGGATGTCTCACCCTCATAGTATGTTTTTACAAACAGTAAGTGTTATGTCATAAGTTTAATTGAAATTGCTTCGGCGATACAGAGTTTTACTGGATATATATATATCGATTATAACCCCCTTAATATTTTCTTAACGAGAGCCTACGTCATATTTATTTATCTATTTAATCAAACTAGCTCAGCGGGCGAAATCCCTTCTAGAACTTAGGGGTACGTATAATATAATTACAGAGTAGCAGTTAAAATTAACTGATATACACAGATTTACAAATATATCAACAGTCAAACCGATCATCTCGTAGAATCTACACATTTGGAAAATTGGGGAAAATAATAACGCATTTGTTCTGCAGAGTGGTACATAAAATGTTTGTGTGGAACGGGTGTGAGCAGATGTAACATGTAAATTCAGGCTTGATAAAATCACAGGAAAGTCAACCAGGTTATGAATGACCTTATAAAGGAATAAAATACTATGAATTTCCCTACGTTCATATAACTCTTGCCAAGAGAATCTCTCTAATATAGCCTGGTGGGAAAATCCAATAGATGGATAATTACCATCAGCTTTGAAGGCTAAATATTTTAGGAAACGCCGATTCACTCGCTCTATTTTGTTTATATACATTTTATAATGGGGGTTCCACACAATTGAAGCATATTCGAGCTCAGAACGAACAAATGAATTATGTAATATTGTTATTGAATCACTATTGTTAAATAGGCGGCAATTCCGGATGATAAAGCCCAGCATTTTGTAGTAGCTAGAAACAATTGGTTGAATGTGAGATGCAATTGACAATTTCACGTCAAACAAAACTCCCAAGTCTCTGAAACTGTAGGAACGAGCAAGAACTGTGTCACTAAGAGTCACTACTGAGTTTGTAATTGTAAATAATAGGCGTAATTTTCTTGGTGAAAGTCATTACGATGCACTTACTAATACTAAACTCCAGATGATTTATTACACACAGTACTGAGTGCATCCAAGTCATGCTGCAGTGAGATACAATATAAAGAATGCTTTAAAAGTTTTAAATAGTCTGCGTAAAGGAGAAAATAACAGACAAATAAAGAAATGTAATTGATAAACAAATTGAATAGGAGTGGTCCAAGTACTGACCCATGAGGTACACCTGGAGTGGCATGAAATGAATACGATTCAAAACCGCTATACTCTACATATTGATATCTATCACTTCATAAAAATTCCAAAATTCAATCAAATGATTTGTAAATCCAAAACTAGACGTTTTATTCAATAAAATACTGTGATCCATTTTATCAAATGCCTTAGCAAAATCGAGGTAGATAAATCAACCTGGCCACCCTCATCAATAACATCCACCAAGTATCAACTGTAGCAACCTACAGTTCTCGTCAAATAACTCGGCCCGTACGTCATCAATGGGCGTATCTGATTATGAAAAGTTCTTGATTCACACGTGTTATATTGTTAGGTTGGTACAGAAATTTCCGTAAGCCACACGCTGCAGAATCAACTTTATCGGTTGTATTCGTATCTAGTCGGTTAGCATGTTCAAGTTTCTTGTAGTGTTCGTCATTCCGAGCTTATCATGTTTATATATAAATATTTGCAGCTGTTATAACCTATAACATTCGGTAGTTTACATTGTTTACTCGGATTATCTTTTTACAGTGAATATTAGTTTCAATACTTTTAATGTATTGTCATGTATTAGAACGGATTACACTTATAACGGACGTGCAGCAGAAATTGTGTTAGGTTCCCTGTGAATGAAGGAATCAGACAGCAACGGCATTTGAATACAATTGCAGCAGGACATGACAGGCCTGCAACTTGACAAAAATAACGTGATTCAAATACGACAGGACGGAGATGTTTTGTCTCTTTCTAGACCATTACAATGCCATTGACGTATGTGGTTTGCTTAGAAATTATACGTTACAATGTTTCTTTATCTAAATCATGAGTATTAGAAGAAGATAGACAATGTATAATGTGCCGATATTATCTCATACAGGTGCCAAGTTATTTGACGAGAACTGTAAGTTAGTAACAGTTGATCTACCAGGCATGAACCCATGCTGCTCAGGGGATATCTGCAATTTTACATGATTGAAAGTAGCATCATATAAGATATATTCAAATTTTTCAAATTATTGTTTATGGCAATTGGGCGATAATTTGTAACTTCATGCTTATTACCTTTTTTAAAAACTGGTACTAACTTTGAAACTTTTCCCAGATCCGGAAAAGTATGCGATTTTAAGGCTAATAGAATATATGAATGCCAGTGGAGCTGTGAATATAATGATGCAATCTTTCACAAGAAGGCAGGAATTTGAGCTGGACCCTTTGTGTGACTTGCTTTAAGTCTTTTAGTAACTTGAATCACTTCAGAGAGACTAACAATTGAAAGAGATAGAATATTATTATTGAAGTTATTAAAGTTATCCGAAGGTTTATTATTAGTTGAATTAGAGTTAATATAGACACTTTGGAAATACTCTGCAGACATTAACAATATCATGACGACTTGAGTAGCTAAGATTATCAAATTGAACATGTTCAGGAATATAACGGCTTTTATTTTTGGTATGAAAAAATGACCAGAAAGATTTGGAATCACATTTTATATTATTTTCTGTTTTTGATATGCAGGGCATAAATGAACAGGCAATATCGGTTTTTATTGCCGAGCTTAAAGTCTTAAGTGCCTTATAGTCATCCAGTTTAGCATCTTTTTTGTATTTATGCTAATAATAATATTTCTTATCATGTTAGACGTGAACCAAGGTGGAAACTTGTTATATACAGGGTGTCTCAGATTTTAATCGGGAAAATTTAATTAGACGATAGAAAATTTGATTTTCAGGAAAAAATTCATAATAACATATATGCACAGACGCTTAGTTTTTGAGATACAGGGTTGAAATTGATTAAAAAAATTAGTTTTTTGCGAATATCTCCGAAACCGTTTATCGTACAGAGAACAGCTTTTGCAAGCATTTTCTACTCGTAGTAAGCTATGTTCTGTGTGATAAAAAAAATTTTTTCAGTCATAATTGGTGAACATTTTGAAGGGGTAGTTGGTGTTTTTTTCCCCAACTTCTACGCCACTGGGAAAAGTACGGTTAGTTCATAAGCTCTAAAGTTGACTGTTTTCGAGAAAAATCAACTTTTATGTTGAAAAACATGGTCAATTTTTTGGTTTTGTTACTTGTTCTAACGTTTGAATAAATTTTGTTTAATTAGTAACAATTGACCATGTTTTTCAAGATAAAAGTTAATTTTTCTCGAAAACGGTCAACTTTAGAGCTTATGACCAAGAGTACCTTTTTTGTGTAGAAAACAGGCGGTTGAAATTGTTGTCTCAAAACCGTACTTTTTTCAGAGGCGTTTCAAAATCTTCACCAATTAAGAGTAAACATTTTTTTATCGTACAGAACATAGCTTATTATGAGTAGAAAATGTTCACAAAAGCTGTCTTTTGTACGATGAACGGTTCCGGAGATATTAGCAAAAAACATATCTTTATAAGAACTTTTCTTCTTAAAAACACTTGTTCCATCTCCTGTTGCAGTTTGTCTACAAAAAACTGACTCATCCTGTATACATATAAGAAATCTATCTGCCAAATAGTGAAAGCAACGTGAAATCCTATATTATACCATATGAATAACAGTTATGGGGATGTGAATGCATTCAAACACATTCTTACTGCATTGAATTTCAGTTCATTGGATAATTCTTCGAGCGCACAATAACTTCCATGTTATTCGAATATATGAGTACATTTATAGAAAATGGAGTTTCATTTTATTTATATATAAAAGCTATTACGTTCGTTCGTTTATTCTGAAAACTATACTCACCAATTCTCCAAAGAATTCCATGTCTTAATACCTGGTAGAACGTAACATAACTAGTTCCGTTAAATCGATCTCCGTTAGTTGAGTTTCCTTCTTTTATCCGTCTCGAAGTTAGAGAAACGCATTTCATTTTCCAAACCATATTTGTACATTAACATTTATTATTCATAGGACCACACCAACACATTTATCTTGTCTTCTTCCACGTCAACCCCTATTTACGACTTTCCTACCAACATAGGACAATGAAATTCAATAAGAGTATGAGCAAACCAGCATCGCTATAAAAATAATTCTAGGAAACTTTAAGTGGTGAGTCTTGGTCAGTTATGTTCTCATTTCACAGCTGATAATGATCTACGTATCTTTACTTTACAATTAGTCCAAGCAATGACGACGGCCTAATGTTAAATTTGCAGAAATTAATACCTGGAAAAAAAATATGAGCGTATAAGAAATTAAATTTAAAGATGAGTTTCTGGTTCATGCAACTGAGAAGATGTAGCCAATTTATGAGAGCGTCTTTTTTAAAATCAATATTTCAAATTTGAAAAAAAGTGCTTTGTTAGCTTGCCATGGGCTATATGTACAGGAAAGAATACATATGGAAACATAATAGTTAACGACTTCTCGATATCCCGCTTTTTAACAGTTTTTTTGATATAACTCGAGAAGTATGAAAGATATCGATAATCAATAGGGAGCAAATCGATAGATCTATTTGATACCTACAACTTTCTCATTCAAATTTTGCCGAACCGAGCTATAGTTTTTTAATTATTCAAGAAAACCCGCTTTTTGCAACTTTGCTAATTTTTTAGGTTATGTTCGCCATTTCAGATCGAGTTGCGATAACCGGAAACTCACCTTTAAATTTAATTTCCTATTCGCTCATATTTCTTTTTCCAGGTATTAATTTCTGCACGCACTTCTGTCTATTGCTTGGGCTAAATCTACACATCGTCAAGTATTGGGTAGGGAAAGTATGTTAACACAATGAAATCTTCGAATGGGAATCCGACATTACTTCCAGTTTTGAGCTATTAGTTATGGAATAACGAATTGACATTAAAATTGGAATTGACAATAACTCCTTTCGATTTATCTTCAATTATAGACAATTTTCAATTATATATACCTACGTTCTCGGTAAATAGGTCACACAAACACATATGCTTATTGTTTTTGTCTTTACGTACGTTTCGGGCTCACGACCATCATCAGAAGATATATCAATTCTAACACGGGATTTCTTAAAACTGATTGTATCTTTCTTCACAAAGCGTCCTTATCGCACCAATTTCAATTAAAAATGCCCACGTCGCCGAAACGAACAAAAACATAGGTAATCGAAATTACCTTATTGTGGAAAAAACCTTTCAATTACAATACACTTAACATATCATATATGTCCAGCACACACGCTTACACTCACAGAAAAAAAATGTTCTTATAATGTGAATCAAATTTTTCAACAACTTACCAATTGATATTCAATGGTACACAAAAATTCCAAACATTTCCAGAAATTTCCACAGAATTGCCCGAAATTCCAACTTAAATACCAAAACCAAGTGATTTATACATTTATATATAAATATACAGTATGTTTTAACAAATGATTCTTGGGCTAATTTTAGGTCGAGAAGTTCATATAAATGTATATCCTAAGACGCTTGGTTTTTGATATACAGGATGCTGAAGTTTTAATTTTTTTGTTCGGTTTTTACCAAGAATGTCATGATAAAAGTTCAAGGGAACAATTGTTATGCCACTGTTCTTTCAACTGTTAGTACAACACCAACAAAATGCATATCGGTCATCTCAGAACTATCAGAATAATTCATTAAATTTAGCACTTATACTTGACGAATGGAAAGGACAACACGAATTAATTAGTCAAAATGTCAAACATGAGATAAGAATAATAGTTCATTAAAAACATAAATTCCGACGTTTAATTAACAACGGGCTAACGTGATTTTATGTAAACGGTTTTAGCTTAAGGATAAGTTGAAGATATCCATTTAACAACAACGATTTTTAATTATTTTCTTCCAAATGGGAAGTTGTACGACAAAACTGCTGGAGGACATTTTTGTTTAAAATTAAATGATAATTAATATTATACTAACAGTTTGATATCACATGTGGTATTCGAAATTTTTGGTAAGAAAAAAATAAACTTCAGCCCTGCATATCGAAAACCAAGCATTTTAAGACATTTATATGAACTTTTCGACTTAACACTAGCTCAAGAATAGCCCATTGAACAGTGGCGTGCGAAGGCATGTCGTATTGGGGTTGCAGAAAAATATAACTTTAGATAAATTATATAAGCAAAAAAATATTTACTGGTATAATGGTTATTAAAATGAAAAAAAAACTGTTTTAACAATTTGTTGACTAGGGTTTTTGTTCGTTTTATAATTTAAAAAAAATTTTGTTGAATGATCAATGTTTTTTAGGAACATTGGGGTTGCAAATACAACATTTGCAACCCCTGTTTGCACGCCACTGCCACTGAATAAGTACATAACATTAAGTATCAACCTGTATATACTTATACGTAGATAGTTATAAAACTAATAATTTTTAAACACTACATTCTTTTTGTTAACTTATAAGTTTTATTCATATTTACCAGATCAGTTATATTAATTGAAAATGGTTCCGATCCAATGAGTTGAGTAGGGTCAGAACAAAATATTTCCATGAAAAATTTAACAATTTCCAAAAATTTGCAAAGAATTGCCACGTACACTAAATTTGTTAATGAATAATTGAATAAATAGGGTATACTAAGTGTATTTCATTAATTTTTGACTTTACATTTTATTATCTTGAATTGTAGACTTCCGCCGATAGCTAATCTTGAGAAATCTTGACTCCCGGATAGATTCCACGTCACAATAGCACGACTTGATGGCGACGTTCTGCCAACAGTTACAGGTTGCACCTTCAGGGCAGGCTTGAGGCTTGAATTGAAACTGATTCTACTGGTTATTGTAGCAGTATTTGTTGTAGGAAAAAATCCTTCACGCTACACAGTTCATTGCCTTTACTTCGGTTGTCAATTCCGTTCTGGTACCTGACCCTGCCGTTGTATGATCATGTGGGAGTTCGAGGATGGCTTTCCAAACGTTGGGAAGGTAATATCCTGAGTCTCGGTTAAGATTATTTGGATGTTTTAGGATTTCTATAACGTCAAGGATTTTTCGCTCATAAAAGTTTGGGGCTCCGGCTAGGATTTTAGTATTTTCGAAAAGGGTTTGATGATTAGTGTCTAACTTGTGTTCAGCAAGTGTAGATCTACTGGTGTCACGAAGCTTTTTACAGCGCTACTGTACGACCTGTTTCACCAATGTAGACTTTACCGCTGTAATGTTGAAATGTCTTAATGTTGGGCGGTTCGCCCTAACTGACCCGTGGTCCTGGTGAAGGTATAGGGGATGGAAACAAATCACTTATAAAAGAGTCACTTTACTTAATTGTAGAGCTTGACGCCATAACGACTTAAAGTCTTGCTCTACATAATAATAGTACAATCTTACATCAATATCTTATATGAATAATTGATATAACTGCATGTATATGAATCCTATAACTATATATATTATAATCTACTGTGATGTTTATGTTATTGTTCTACATACTCTAGTCTTTAGCATATACATCGATTCCTCAATAAATACCTCGAGATACCCTGTTCTGTGTGTCAAGGTTATCTTGGGCTAAACAATGTGTAATAGTCAACATGTTGTTAGTGGGTCAGTTATGAGTTATCAATATATGCTTAATAACATTACTTAATAAGAATAAGGTCGAATTCTATAACTTAAGGTTTTTAGGTAATTTCGTATAGGAATGGATGATTCCTATACTACACCGCAAGAACAGGGACACTCCCGTTCCCAGATATATTAGTTAGTCGACCGACTGACGGTACTTTAGGACATTCTGTGTATCGAAAATTCACTCACACCGATAGATACCTCAAAGACATTTCCTACCACCACCCTGCCCAAAAGCAATCTAATATCATAGACTCCTTGGTCCACAGAGTAGTCAGCTTATCTCAACCCCCATCCTTAAAATCAGAATTGATACATCTTTCATCTGTCTTATTATAGAATAATTTCTCTCTCCCATTATAAGATTGAAAAAGCCTTAAAGAAATACACTTCGCCTAAAATTTCAAACCAACCTGAGCCACAAACCCCCCGCCTGCTTTATCCACTGCCTATCTTCCATATATTGAAAATATAACAGATCGAATTTCCAAAACCTTCAAAAACGAAATATTTCTCCTCAGTTTTCCACACTTACCAAACTTTCTCAGTTTTATAAACCTATCAAAGATGCCATTCTTCCTCTTACCTTAGAAGCTGTTTACAGCATTCCCAGTTCTTGCGGTAAAGTCTACATTGGTGAAACAGTTCGTACAGTGGCCAATCGTGTGAAAGAACATGAGCGGTGTACAAGACTTCCTAACACCAGTAGATCTGCACTTGCGGAACACAGGTTTGACATTAATCATCAAATCCTTTGCGGAAATACTAAAATCCTAGCCCGAGCCCCAAACTTATATCTGCGAAAAATCCTTGAAGCTATAGAAATCCTAAAGCATCCAAATAATCTAGCGTGAAGGATTTTTTCCTACAATAAATACGGCTACAGAAACCAGTAGAATCAGTTTCAGTTCAAGTCTCAAGCCTGCCCTGGAGATTCCACCAGTAATGATTGGCGAAACGTCAGCATCAAGGCCGTGCTATTGTGACACGGAATCGATCCGGAAGCCAAGATTTTTTACATTTTATTGTTTTGTTATGTTTTGTGTTCTTTGACTTGTTGACAATAATTATTGTTGATAAAATAAATTTAACTCTATTTTATTCTATTATTGAATGTACCTTCTTATGAGAAGTGAAAGTTTGATGAATCAATAACCGAAATGTATTGATAAATACGTCGTGAATTTTATAATGTAAAATCATTCGTAAGATTGATACCACTTGATTGTATAAATTATGTAACCATTAGTGAAGATATCGAATTTCTTGAAGAAATCGATGGAAATCGTGCGCCAAATATAAATTGGATTGAAACATTTCGCTAATGTAATGCTATTTCTATTCAGATAATAGAGATAGAAATCGAAATATTTGTGACGGATGAAATGGACCGCTTCGTTGAAATCATTTCGCTTCATTCTATTATTAATGTCTAGACGTGCGTTCAGTAATTGTTATAAATAACCGGCTGAATAAACTACGGAAGATCTCTCGCCCAAATAAATAATAAACAGAAATTTATATCATATTTTGATTTTAGCGGTAAATTTCGTGGCGTCAACTAGATTTATTTCGGCAATAAAGCCCCTGAAACTCCTATTAAAAGTAAATAATGGACCCCCAGCGATGTAAATAACTCAATCCTTATTATAGGGGCTCTAAATGCCCGTACGGTTCGATTAATTTAAATCTATATTAATACACAACCATGTTTGTTGCAGATTTACGAAATTTATACGTGGAGAGTATCGGTTAAGAGCGCAGGATAACTCGATACACGTTGTTTCCTTCCCCTAGCAAATATAAAATATGAATATTAGATTCCTAACCGCCATCCTCATTATATACAGTTTGCCAACCCTTTTGGTAAATTGTTGTGTAGTAAAAATATCAATTTCGCTGATGCCAAATAGGAATAATAACATTTGTTCATATTTGCATTTGTACACAATCGAATACATCAGTGGGATAGCAAAGCATTGATCAAATGAATGATAAGGAACATGCAAAGGTTTCCTTGACTGGCTAATCACACGATATCATGCGACATTATTGACTTCACTTTCGAGTATGAATGTATCCGCGGACAGACAATCTTGAATGATCTTATTTTCCGGATACAATTTGGATTAGAGAAGCCTGATCAGTCCTGACCACGGTCGTATATACAGGTCTGGGAACTCGAGGCTGTTTCCTATGTGAGAAGTGAGTCTGCTAAGCGTCAGCTGTTGCATAGTACCAAAAGGGTGGCGCATGAGTCGAGGAATCATCTCTGGCACGTATACGAAACCGTGCATTGTGCCGAAATGCAAAACGGGGTACACAAGTGTAAAGCAAGAAACTTCTGTTTTTGAAGTGCCAAAAGATGCGGAAATGTGAAAAAAGTGGATGCTTGCGAATCGTTTTAACGAGGTCTTTTAAGTGTGCGAAAAAGGGGAAGTTGTTTTAAGGTGAGTAATACATTTTGACAAGAGTAACAGTTCTATTCCTCTCTCAAATCAGAATAGTAAATATTGCGTTACGAGAAAAATTATTTTTTTAATTATGTGATTGTTGCAATACTTCGATCCAAGCGCTAGCTGGTGGCTGAGCGAGTGACTACGAGTTTGGCGACATGTAAGAGACTCATGTCAAACAATAGAGTTCCCAGACCTGTATGTATGACCGTGGTTCTGACATATCGCCAACCCTTACATGTGACGGGACAGGTTAAAACTGGATCTGAGTCTACATATTTTATTCTAGTGCCACAGTATTCGATCCACTTATAAAGTGTTGAATACATTTGTTCTTGAATGAACTTGGTGTCAAGTTTCAATTAGTGTTAGAGAAGCCCGATTTTTTTCCGATATATCGCCAATATTATTGGACCATGGTTCACCGGATGATGGTGATTTGTTGGTATGGGGAATGAAAGTTTCCATTCCTAGCCTGATAATATTCGAGATCTTTTCGGGACAATGAGTTGGGTCATCAGATTCAAAGCATACAATTATCCAAGGAAAGTCGAAGAAAAACATGGAAGACCATATTGGTATGGGGTATGTAAGTTTCCATTCCTAGCCTGACAATATTCAAGATTCCTTTGGCATAATGAGTTGGGTCATCAGATTCAAAGCATACAATAATTATCTAAGGAAAGTCGAAGAAATACCTGGAAGACCATATTGGTATGGGGTATGTAAGTTTCCATTCCTAGCATGACAATATCCAAGATACCTTTGGCATAATGAGTTTGGTCATCAGATTCAAAGCATACAATTATCCAAGGAAAGTCGAAGAAAAACATGGAAGACCATATTGGTATGGGGTATGTAAGTTTCCATTCCTAGCCTGACAATATCCAAGATACCTTTGGTATAATGAGTTGGGTCATCAGATTCAAAGCATACAATTATCCAAGGAAGGTCGAAGAGAAACCTGGAAGCCCATATTGGTATGGGGTATGTAAGTTTCCATTCCTAGCCTGACAATATCCAAGATACCTTTGGCATAATGAGTTGGGTCATCAGATTCAAAGCATACAATTATCCAAGGAAAGTCGAAGAGAAACCTGGAAGCCCATATTGGTATGGGGTATGTAAGTTTCCATTCCTAGCCTGACAATATCCAAGATACCTTTGGCATAATGAGTTTGGTCATCAGATTCAAAGCATACAATTATCCAAGGAAGGTCGAAGAAAAACCTGGAAGCCCATATTGGTATGGGGTATGTAAGTTTCCATTCCTAGCCTGACAATATCCAAGATACCTTTGGCATAATGAGTTGGGTCATCAGATTCAAAGCATACAATTATCCAAGGAAAGTCGAAGAAAAACATGGAAGACCATATTGGTATGGGGTATGTAAGTTTCCATTCATAGCCTGACAATATCCAAGATACCTTTGGCATAATGAGTTTGGTCAGCAGATTCAAAGCATACAATTATCCAAGGAAAGTCGAAGAAAAACATGGAAGACCATATTGGTATGGGGTATGTAAGTTTCCATTCCTAGCCTGACAATATCCAAGATACCTTTGGTATAATGAGTTGGGTCATCAGATTCAAAGCATACAATTATCCAAGGAAAGTCGAAGAAAAACATGGAAGACCATATTGGTATGGGTATGTAAGTTTCCATTCCTAGCCTGACAATATGCAAGATACCTTTGGCATAATGAGTTGGGTCATCAGATTCAAAGCATACAATTATCCAAGGAGAGTCTGAGAAAAACCTGGAAGACCATATTGGTATAGGGTATGTGAGTTACCATTCCTAGCCTGATAATATCCGAGATCTCTTTGGCATAATGAGTTGGACCATCAGATTCAAAGCATACACTTATCCAAGGAAAATCTAAAAAACATGAACAACCATCCCAGTGGACTAAGCTATAATGCCAAACTATTGGTAGAGATGGTTCGTGAAGTGATATAGGGACAGGTCTAATGATGACTGAATGGACAGAGATTTTGACAAATCCGGACTTACAAATTCGATTGTGCATCGTGTTCAAATTGCTATGTGGATCAAACTAAAAGGGACATTTTAACTCGGTATAAAGAACATTTTGAAAAATCAGCTCTAGCCGAACATATTTTGCATACACACCGTTTCTCAAGAAAGTTTATCACTGGTAAAACACAGTATGGACAAGTATCTAGGTAATATAGAAGGGATGGAAATGTATAAACCAGGGAGCAATTTGTTAAATTCCGACTTATCACCGAGATTCAAACGTTGGAAGTGTATGGGGCTACAGTGAGATTATTTTGAGAAATAAAATAAGTTTTGACGAAATAAATCATTTCTTGACTTTACACTTTGCCCTCTTATTAAAACATTTTAATACAATCTGGAAAGGATAGCGGTGTTGCATCTTTTACTTCCCTGCTTGTGTCTCAGGCCACTTTCATTATGTTTCGAGTGATTATACGGACATATTTATTCTTGATTGATGTCGGTTTCCGTTTTGAAGTTCCTTCAGAGAAGTTATTTCTTGGCTTTATGATAGCCTTCAAAGATATTGGGTAACTATCTTTTCTATAGTCCACACGAAACTTTTTAAATTGGCTCCAAAATTGTAATCAATTTGAAACCACTAGCTAGTTTTACCTTTGGTATGTTAACTTTTTTGCTTAGGCTGATTAGAACTGAATATTTCTAAAGGAGAATCTCCCTTCAACCAACATCTTACTTCTTTGAACGTTTGAACTATTTTAACTAACTATTTACAACATATTTGGTTGTTTCCATTGCAAGCATTCCATTCTGATCTGAGATTACTTTCAACAACTGCTATATTATTGCATTGATTCTTCATCAGATCCATCGTATCCAGCAGCGGACAGGCCCACAGGGACACCGGTGGCCCGATGTGAAAATTGCGCCAAACAAAATAGTTGCAGGCACCTTGTACCAAAATTACCTATCAGAATCAGAAAAGATAAACATATTTTTTTCAAATCTGTACCTGTATTTTTCGATTGGTTGGTACCTATTATGTTCCTTTGATGGATTGCTCAAAACAATTATTGATAAATTAACTTTTATCTCTGTTTTGAATTGATGGAACAATCACAGAAAGAATATGAACAATATTATGAAGTTGAAAATGATTAGGAACAAGACTAAGAGGAGGGGATGATTCTAAAGTCTCTAAACTTGAAATTTGGGAGGTACATTCCTTATACGATGTAGGCACTCGCTTAGAATGGATTTTTCGAAATTCAACCCAAAGAGGGTAAATGGGAATCGATATATTTGAACGTTTTTGACATTTCATATAATCACGTAAAGTTTACATGACAGACAGTTCCATAGATCGTTGGATCATCACAATAGTTCAGAGTCCAACCGTTTATACATTGTTGTATTTATTGTCATACAATGTCCATGACAAATCACCACATAACATAAATACCCCTGTCAATTCAAATAAACTTTCACATGACATGGAATTACATTTTTACTTATTTGAAATATGCTACTGAGTCTTGAAACTTGAGGCATCACATCGCCGGAGCGAATCCGAAGCCTGCACTTTTTCCACGAGTGTAATATGTTTCTGCGGGCTTAGCACGCAAACAGGAGATAGGAGAAAAACACCATATACTGACTCAATAAACACGGAATTCCCGAAACAATAAAGCCGACCTACTTGAAATGTTTGCTGGTATTCTGGGCACGTAGAAGATTTTTCGAAACACAATCCGAAGGGAGTAAGATGGATTCGATATATTCCGACGTTTTCTACAACTAACATAGTCACACGAAACTTTCATGACAGACAGATCCATAGATCGATGGATAATTATCACAGTTCAGCCTGTCCATGACAAATCACTGCTCCTACGGGTGTTGGCTCTTTCTGTGGAGTATGCCCACAGACAACAGCTAGTATAATATAGAAAGCGCATCATATTGTTTACCAACAGTAGCTTAATAATATGTATTGACATTATTCCCAAGACACAAGTAGTTTGACGTTTTTGACAACTGAGTCACATGAAGCTTTCATAACAGACAGATTCATAGATCGATGGATTATTATGACAGTTCAGACTGTCTATGACAGACCACTGCTCCTACGGATGTTAGATCTTTCTGTGGACATAGCACACACACAACAGCTAGTATAACTTAGATAGCGCATCGTATTGTTACCAACACTAGCTTAATTTTATATATTGACATTATTTCCACAACACAAGTAGATTGTAAAATGTGTTTTTTTACACTAAAAATTGTGAAAACCACAGGAACACTGAGTGATAATCATTTGGAAGCATTTTTATTATTAGAACTACCATTTCTTCAGACTATTTACCTACTCAGGGATTGGGGTATTTGTGAATAATGAAACAACATCAAATGAAAGGAAAATATCACCAAATTCAACTATCAAATCTTTTAATTAGTTCCTAAGAACATTTATTTTAGTGTGTCCCAAATCAAGCTCACGTATCAAGCATTGTGAATAATTTCATTATTATATTATATTTTCACGAGTTCGATTGAAGTTTGGTTATTTGAAAAATAGATTATTCTACTTTCTCAATATCGTAAAATACCTCTTTACATTAATTTGTTCAAATTACAAGTTACGTGGTCTAATTTATGGTTGACAAAATAGAACAAATGGTGTTTTGAATGAATGATGATGACGATCACTTCAGATTAGAATATAAACGTAGGTAATTATTTTTTAATAACATAAAGCACGGAATTTATTAGTTTCCAGTGAAGTTAGATGACATTTCAGGATACAAATTACTATCGGGTCATATTAGATGCTAATGTACATTCGTCATGAGCCACAATGAAATTAAATTACGAAAATCGTACAAGAAACAATGGAGGGAATGATCAGAGCTTCATTGAATATAACACAGAATAATATTTAGTGAAACAAGAGAAAATAGTTGGGACGAAATGGATCCAGTAATAAAAGTTCCATATGACGTCAGCAGATGTTAGGTCAAGGACTCTTACACAAAAAAGGAGATGATTCAAATCAGAAAGGACAGAGAAACTTTAACTGATCAAATATTTGAGCACCAACAACTGTTTCCCCATTGCCTAATGCATTTTAATATCCTAATTACATTCCGAAAGTAAATTTTACTGATTAAAATCTTTGACTCTCGATTCGATCTTGATCACGAATAACTACATAGAGATGTTTGAGAAAAAGCTGCCATAATTTCTGGGGCTTTGGAAATATTGATTTTTTTTTTCTATCAACCATGGGTCTTCAGCTCTAATATATATAAATAGTTAAGTAACTTAATTCAAAACGATTTGTACATTTGCTTTGTCATTACGAAGCCATTCCACAAGGTTTCATCGAAATTCATTTTGTAGAACTCATATAAGAGATTTTGGTCATTTTCGTTGACTGGACTATTCAATTTATATCGGATTACAATAATATGTGCTTTCTCAAAATAGATCATGACACATTCCATAGGGATTTGTGTACCTAAGTTATTTTTCTGGTGAATAACCGTGACTTGGACATGAGATGAATAGGGAAGCATATATCTCTCAATTAAGGCTGACGTTGTGTAACAACAGACGAAAATACTAATAACTGACATTTTTGAAATGTGAATGTATACATTACACTAGCTGCCAAATTGTATTAAATATTGAGGTAGTGACAGACTACCGGTAGACACATTCATGTGCTCTTTTTAAAGTATAATGGCAACTAAAAGCAATAATAAAAATTTTAATTAGCATCTAGACAAAAGATTCATGTTGAATAACACGGATAATATTCCGGAACATAATATCGAGGCCAGTAAAATTTACCTTTTATTCGCAAAATTGGTATAGCCGTAAACAAGGGTTTGTAATATCAGACATTCACGTAAAACCTTTGTTTTTGATAACATGAACAAAAATAGAGGATTATCTGTGGTTATTTGAAAAGGCATAAACTCGTTGTGAGTTCTGACAGTAATTTCATCCGGATCAGTAAAACTAATAGCCTACTTTTGTAGGGGTACATATATTTATATTAATTATTTTGATCATTTTCTAAGATAGCCAAGAAACATAAAGGGGTTCCATGAATTCCATTGATCACGGAAAACTTTTTTATGTGACTAAATATAATGAAAAATCGTGAGGAGCAAACAAATTCGAAATGCATTCCATGGGTGCACAACGATGTTTTGTTCTCAGTCAAATAAGAACAACAATGAGCCATTTCTTCTCTCGGATTTTTTCAGTGGATTGCAAATGAAATTGTTACTTGCATTTCTCTTTAATCTTTACATATTTTCTAGTAGCGGTGGAGTGAACTTCACTTACTAGACAAATGTCTAGAATAATGAGGGAGGAGACCAAGACAAGATCAGAGATGACTTTTGTCTCGGTATTTAAATTTTCAGATCTTGTCTTAGTGACAATAAAATTAAGACATGGTCTTTTTTTTCGTCTTGGTTACGCATTTTAAATCATGTTTAGTTTCGTTTTGTCTTGGTCGTGAAATAAAAATAAGAAGCTTCCTTTTTGTTCCTTTATTAAAATCTTGTTATATATAATTGGAGTTGCCCAAGAGCTAGTACATATTAACAATTTATATTTGAATATGGTTTAATCTCACCATGCTTTAAATAATGGATACTACCAGTATCGAGTTGCAACTTTATGTATATAGGGGTTACGGAAATTCATATGCCAAACACGGAAAAATGCATATAATAAAGATGGAGGCTATCGATGGTTTTCGTTTTATATCTCAGAAATCATAATGCCGATCTTCCAATTTCGGTAATTCTATTATCGATGCAAGAATTTTTTATACGGTGGTATTATTATGTTCATGTACGGCAAAGCAAAAGATTGTGGTCGTGAAGCTCTGACTTTACCGAAAAGCATTTCAGACTCTTCGAGCTCCCTCCAAAAATTTATTTGCTCGATTACATCAACGCTTAAGAGAAAATAGCACATTTTTGCCAAAAAGAACCGATTGTGACAAAAACTGTACCACAAGTACTGCAGATGCAGAAGAACGTGTTTTAAATACTGTGTATCAGGAATTAGTACCAGCAGACTGGGTTTGAAAGAAAACGTACCTAAAAGGTGTATATTGGAAATTTTGCTTGAGCAGTTGCAGTTGTATCATTTACAAGAGTTCAAGCTATTGAACCGCAAGATTGTCAACTTCTATTAGATTTTTGTTAACGGATGCTATGCAGAAACCAGCAACACTGCCATTTCCTTCGGGAATATTGTTAACTGATGAAGCTGGCTTCACGAGGGAAGGAATAGTGAATGTCCACAATAGTCAAGTTTGGGCAGACGAAAAGTTCCACGCATATTTTGATGAACATGTAAAACAAATTTTCGATAAATTTATGGGTACAGTGTACGATTTGAAATAGTAACATTCATAAATAGGACTTGACACTTGGAAACTGGAATGTATAGGAAATTGAATAGAGATTCTTTTAAACTAGTTGTATTGTAATACAACCAGTTTATAGATGCCGAATTCACTCGGACTAGAATTTTCAATATTAGTTCAAAGCTATTATGTACATTTAATGTCTTTTTGCGCCTGCTTCTGATAGAACTGCATCCGTAGTATCTCATTCAAGTTTCAAATTTTCATCCGATAACGTTTCAATGTTGATGAGCCAAATGATAATAGATCGGCAATATCTCTATTTGCAATGTAGGATTGTAATTTGCACATCTCCATATTTTTGTAGCCTTCCGTAGAACTAAATACATTTTGCTAAAAACATGTGGACCTACCTGATAAGTAGGTACTGTGCTTGTACACTTACAGTTGTTATTATGCCATCATATTGATTGATTTCACTCCCACACACGGACGACAATAAACATTCGATAACAGAGGATATTAGTATGTACCTTTCAATTAATATTTTTATCAATCACGAGTAACCGTTATAACGAGTTACGTCGAATTAGTCGCTTGCCTTTGTTTCACTAAGTTATTTGGGTTGCGTCGGATGGCCATTCCAAGGCCTTTAATAGTATCTTTGGTATATTCCATGTCTAGTGGAACGTAACCGAACGAACATGTCCATTTATCTGAAATTGCCGGTTCCTTTTAGAGAGATCAAAAGATCCAATGTTCGTTGCTATCGATACCGTATGACGCGATATCTATAACTTATTGAGAATTCTATTTATAAGTTCATACAGATGCCTCTAAACATGTGCTATCTTTTATGAACCGCCGCTAAATATAAATTACGATATACTGAGGCGTGCTATTAATAAAAATTTCAAGTGCACTCGATTACAAAAATGACAATTATGAAAGATCGCTTAGCATCCGCTTCAAATGCAAAAGAACATCAGCGTTAATTATAGTTTTATTGTTTTATTTTTCATCAGATAGTAGCGATAAAAATAAACACACCGAGCGGCATGAATGAGAGAAGAATTTATATTTCTTTCTACCGGGATATCAAAAATTATCTTTTTCAAGGATGGTTGTGGAATCTAAAACGTGTGTCTTACTTTACGTTTGAAATAATTATGTCACTGTCACACTGACATCATGAATAACCTACAAATTTCATACCTATTTATTTCAGTTGCAAAACAATAATGAACTACAAATTATGAAATAATTATATGAACTTTGAACCTTTTCAGAAGTCGTGATAGCCACAATCCGGGTCAAAAACTGTTTTGAAATAGTTAATTTTCCGTAAATCGAATGACGTTCACGTGAGAAGTCCGTAGCACGCGAGTTAGAAAAGTGCACAAAAGTGTACCTAATACGGCTTTAAACGACTTTTCGCGTGCCGTTTTTGCTCCATGTAGTTAGATTTAGTATCGGACCGTGCCCGACGGCCCTTCTTTTTTCGATAAATGTCCATTAAATAGGAAAAATTAATTAAATAGTTTGAGCTATTCTCAGATCTCAGCTACGCGCGTCTAACGTGCGACGTACCAAAGGGAATTTTCTCGCGACTAAAATATACACGAAGCGGGTAAAAGCCAGCGGCCCATAGCCAAAAACACTTTATTACAACTGGCGCCGGTCGCACGGGACAAAAAACGGACCCAAATTAACAAGACTGAGGTAAAATGTATAAACTCTAACTTAAGCGCAGCGAGCTCCTCGAGGCATATGTCAAAATAATTTCGTGCGTAGCTAATTACAATTATGTTTTTAGATAATTCGAACTTTCTAATTTCGATAGGACACGTGAAAATCCCGGAGTCCAAAGCGCCAAAGACTTCTGAGTGTTACAATATTCGTATAAAATTGCGAAATTTCGCACTTTTAGAAACTTCAAATTAATTATGACATAATTATTTCAAACGTGAAGTAAGACACACGTTTTAGATTCCACAACCACCTTTGACCAAGATAATTTTTGATATCCCGGTATATCAGTGCTTATCAACTTTTCAGTATTTGCGACCCAATTTTGAAAATTGTCATCGCCCCACCCTCCTACAATGATTTTCACTGAAACCTGAAACTCTATGAAACTCTATGAAACTTTACTTAAGGAATTTATATTATTCCTAATCCTCAATATATTTATTTATTGACAGTGTGGCCATTTAATTTAGAGAACCATGAGACGTTGGAGTTTGATACCAATCATTGATTAGCTAGAACAAACGTGAAAAATCATTGACCTTCCATTTTACAAGACAATTAGGATTTTAAAACATTGGAAGGTAAGTGGAAGGGTGAATACTAATATTAATCAGATAAACTCGTACTCAACTACAATAATAAAACTTAATGAACAAAATAACAATTAAATTAATAATGATAATAACAAAAGAATATCTATGATAGTTAAAGATAATAAAAATGAATACTACAATTACCTTTATTTATATAAAAATTCTCGGGAAATAGGTCACATTAACACTTTGTTTTAAATTTTCGTCTTTACGTACGTTTCGGTCTCACGGCCATCATCAGAAGACTTATTATGTCAGAAAGGGTTTATTAAAACTAATTATAGCACAAGCGTCCATATGGCACAAACTTCAATCAAAAAAGCCCATGCTGTCGAAACGAACAGAACCACGAATAATCGAAATTGTATCGTCAATAACAAACAAAGTGTTAATATTTCCCGAGAATTTTTATATATTTCATACTGGGTCAAGAATCTTTATTATTACCTTTATTACTAATAAGAATAGAAAGTATAAGATTAACATCTGTACCCAAATGAAACAAACCTAGATAATAATCTAAATTAACTAAAAGACACAAATAAAACTGAGTGCTGAGTGTATCAAGGAGTTCGGTAGTGTTAGCGGGGGAAATATAAGAAGAGCAAGCGGAGGGCGAGAGCGGAGGTCTGGCAACGCTGTAAATATTGCCGGCTGGAGGTGTATAAACACAAATGATAAATCGTATAGTTGTCGTCGACTTTTCGTGTTTTTAAAAGTAAATTACAATAAATAATTTTGTCTACCTAAACCATATTTTCAGTTATTTTTTCACAGAAATAATTAGTGGGACTCGCTCAAACTTGCCCAGAATATTATTCTAATAATGATATTACATTAAAAAAAAACATTTCTATTTAACCGTTCTTTTTTTAATTTGAAGATTTTACCATGTCCCCATAAGCTTTCATGTTAGAATGTTGTTTTTCTGACTCGATATATTCAAAAAACGGTGTAGTGAAACCCTCCAAAAAAATTAGAAGTATTCTTATATTTTTATTCTCAAAGGTCTGTTAAAATTTAAAAAAAATGTATCATAAGAAGCTATCTTTACCGAGCATCCTTAAATTGATACCCAACCAGGATGAACCTAGGGGATAGAAATTAAATGAACTGATTTGAAAGTGTTACTGAGCTTGAGCTTGAATAAAAACAGAGAATAACAAGCTTTTATCGAAAATCTAGAACAAATATGATTTAAATCTTGGCTTCCGGATGGTGCCGGCTTTTCGCCAACCATTACAGGTGGCATCTTCAGGGCAGGCTTGAGGCTTGAACTGAAACGGCATCAAGTCGAGCTATTGTGCGCGGAATCCATCCGGAATCCAAGATTTTTCAAGATTAGCTATCCGCGGAACTCTACTATTGAAGATAACTATGATTTAGCGAAATGCACCCTTCTCTTCAAAAACACTCTGAAGAGTTAAATTAATTGAAATTGACTAAGTGTCAGGTGATTTCTCAAGAGAACAATTCGAGCTAGAAAATATAACTGAAGGTTTTAGGCATTGCCGCTGGTATTATTTGTAATGTGTCCTTTTCCTCAAGAATCAATCTGCAATTCATAAAAGGATCCCTGAATTGTTTAACCAATAATCAGTAAGATTCCTCCTTTGAGTTCTCTAGGTCAGAATGTTTTCGGTGGGGATTTCTAAACTTATCTGTCCTTTTCTAAATATTACTGACTGATTTGAATGTACCTATTATTTCAATTATAACCAAGACTATATTTAATTACAATTTTGATAATTCGGTACTAAGTTACGTAGCGATTTACGTGTGATACATTTTGATTAATTATGTAACTTATGAAAGAAAGACGTTTCAAACTTCGATATTCAGATCAACAATGGTCTGGAAAATCCCCTACCTAAACATCTCCAGATGGTTAACATTAGCTTGCATTCGTTTTCCGTCCTATATTGGTCATTCATCTTGACAGGTTTATGACTTCCTTCAGAACTACAAACTTTTATGAGCTTATTGAAACCCTCTTGACCATGTCAGCTAAGGAATCATATCAACCTCCTTGAAGCGGGTGTGAACTAATTTGTGTTCATTTTAGAAATTCATTTACTATTTCTCAAGCTAAATTTGTTATTGATACGAAACAGAAAACATCTAATAACCCCTATATGTTCTTGTTACTTTGCTTTGAGTTATTTTAATTTTACATCAAATTTTAATTTTCTAAAAATGATTTTGTTTTTTATTACACCGTGCTGCGATCGTAATATCAGTTTCTATTTAATTTAATTGTATTTTGAACCTAAAGCTACACTACGACCTTGATAAATTATTTGAAAATTAGTTTTGTACTGAAATTTATTGCAATAAATGTTAGCCAATATTTTATCATATTCTCTTCAATTATCACCAGAGATTTATTTAAAAACACCTAAATCCAACAACACATGATGCATATATCAATTCTACTTTTTAATATTCGAAATAAATTAATGCATAGATCAACTTAACTAGATCTAGATTCCCTCATAAAGTTACATTCTGTGAAAGAGTAAGGGGCTAGAAGCGTCGTTTGCAAAGAAATGAGTCCTGGTTTGAATATTGTGCTAACGACGGTGGTAATCGTAGTAAATTATTTAAGTAAATGAAACTCCTGAAATCAAGAATCTCTTCTACACTTTGTAAAGATATAGGTGCAGTACATTCAGCGCTACTAATATTATTGCGAGACAAGATGATAATCATGTGGGAGATTTTTTCAACGTGTTTATGAATTAAGAGATAAAATCGCCATTTTTCTAGAAGAGGAAAACCGTTCGGAAGCCGAGAAATTTCGAGATGATTTATTTGTGAACCTTAGCTACATGGTAGACATATTCGAGAAATTAAATACCTTCATCATCTTCAAGGAGCAAACACACATATGTTGGATGCTAGTGTTAAGTTAATGCTTTTTGTAGAAAACAGAAATGTAAAGCAAAAAACCTAGAAATGTTTGCACATTTGGATGAATGTGTTGAAACTTACAAGACTGAAGAAGTCTCTCAACTACCGAAGAAGAAATCTTTATAGACTTCACGGCGAGTGGCTAAATCAAAAGAGAATTTAGTAATAACCCGGATTTTTACTTTAAAGACAAAATATAAATCTCACCTAAATAAAGAAAACGAGCTAAGAGTGTCAATTTCTAATATTAAACTTTATTTCGAAAAACATTGCTCCGCAAGACAGGTCCAAGGGAGTCTCTAATAAATATTAACCTTGTTTTTAATTTGATATTGATATTGTGTGTGTATCTCAATATATTGGCCTCTTGTTTATGTAGCCATTTTTCGATAGAAATAAAAATACCATAATACCGAACAAATTTAACCTATCAACCTATAAACCAATTACGGACAACGAAGAAATGAAAGGTGAAGTTTAACATATAATAAGACAAGGACACAACTGGCCAGGGGACCCATCGTGGCATTTACTCTTCATGCACAAACAATACTGGACCACGGAAGGATTTATGATGGGATTATAACAACAACTAACCTCAAATAATACCAATAGACAGCTATTATACTACTATGTCTATATTTCGGATATGATCAAATAGTTCCAATAGTGCATTGGAATGTTCACAAAAGACGATAGAATTCAAATTAATTGGTTTAATTATATTGAACAAATAAATTTTATTCAAAAAATATTATTCTGGGATTCATTATTAGGGCAGTCTAGGATTACATGAGTAAGTGAACCAATAGCGCCGCAAGTGCACAATTGATCTTCATTTATATTAATGTTGTATAAATATTGAGGACAGATTGCATGTCCAGATCTAATTCGACATATGGTCTTGATAAAGGCTTTGGTTAAGGAATTCTCAATTAGGATATTTGAAAACCAAGAATGAGTCATCAGTTTTGATATTGATAAGTTAATTATAAAATACATTATGCAGTACAGATAAAATCCTATTTATGTATATTATATCATTGTAAACGTGTATTTTATTTTTTATGTAAATTAAATAAATTTTTTCTCTTCTCGATATATATTTCGCCCCCCATTCAGTTTATCACGCCCCCCTAGGGGGGCGTGCCCCACAGGTTGAGAATCACTGATCTATAAAATAAAACGAAGTGACTAAGAAGCTTACCGGTGTGTTCCAAATGTTAGACACATCATAATGCCGAGACGTATCTTACCTGAAACAAAAAAGTATATCATTTGTAGTTTATTTGAGAAAACAGGCATTACATTTTCAATTATAGGTAAATAAATAATATTACAGAAAGCTTCATAATACAACCTGAAATTTTACCTTGAGGTATGATATTATTGATATCAATATTAGATATAAAGGCTACGCCCTCCCTGAGTCGACAGTGTTAATGATCGACAAAATATGTTGACTGGTTTTCCATGAGCTGCCGGTGGAATCAAAGGAAGTCGAGTCAAATCTAGATTAATCAGTGATTGATACGAATCTCCTGTCGATAAAAATAGTAGGCATAGCGAGACTCTCATTTATGTGAATGGTATGTTTAAAATTAGTATCTTCTTTACATATCTTTGGCCCGTTTTTTTGCAGCAATTATTCAAATTCACTTATCGTTAAAATCATTCGATGGACAAAGTAAAAAGGTTTTTTTTTTAATCTGTAGACCCAAAACTTCGTCTTTCGAATGATTTCACTACGCATTGTTTCGGGGCAGCTACCTGCGGTTGTACTTATGACTTTATCGTCGATAAACAAACCAAAACTATGTATGTCATCGAATTCTCTGCTTCGGCAGAGAAGAACATAGTCTTGAAAAATGAGGAAGAACGGACGTAGTATCCCCAGGACACAAGGTCGTCTTAGTGGTTTTAATTAACGGTGTTTTGGCGAAATTCGATTTTCTATGCGTTCCAACTTAAGATCATTCCTGCCTGCAAGAAAGAACTCTGCACTAATCTTGACCGGAAGCAGAAGACAGTCATTCTGGGTTCAATCAGGCTACTTAGGGCACACGATTGAGGAACCTGAAGCCACTTACCGACCGGTAAGCGGATTTTATTTTCTAGCGCGATTGCTGAATGTCTCCGGAGTTATTATATAAAAATAATTACCATTAAAATAGAAGTCATTTATTAGTACAAATACGATTAATTATAAAAAAAGAGTTTATTTTATTTAAATCTTAATAATTTCAATTATTAATATTAATCTGCGAAATTATGTAAAATTAATGTTTATTTATTCATTGTTAACAAATAAAGTATTGTTAGACTAAAAAATTGTTTCTTTATGTTTTTTAGACGAAATTTTAAAGCAGGTTTTTTGTAAATATTTATGATTTTATTGTGAATTGGATTGTGATTATGATGTCAGTTGGACATCTACTTTTCCGAGAGATGGGGTTGGAACACGCTTTCGCGAAGCGCCAATTGAACTACACCAGTTCCATTTGATGTCCCAACAGGAAAAACAGACTTGATCATTTTATCTCAGTTACTTAATTTGACATTGAATTGTTTCGGCATTAAGATTGTGTAAATTCGTTTTTAACTTGTAAAGTTATGATAATTAAACCACTAATTTACACTAAATAAAAATGTTTTTATTATCCACTACTGCATACATATGTTTCAACACAGTGTCATCATCTGAGCTGAGTTATAAACTAAGGCTACATTCGAAAGAACGGCTTTATAGTATAATGATTATACTTTTTAAGTGGAGGGTAATACCATTAGGTACAGATCATTTGAAGAACTACTAAGGAAATGATTAATAATTGGGGAATGATAAATGCCCAATTGATCATTTAAAACTACATTATTTTTATCCGTTCGATATGTAAGATTTCGGGATCGTGAGTAAGATTATGGTGTTCGATTAGATGATTAGCATACGACGAATCGGTCTTTTCCAATATGTGGCTACTCATGTGTTCTTGAAATCTCTGGTGAAAGCTGCGACCTGTTTGGCCAATATACAAAGCATTACAGTCATCACAACATAACATGTGAACTCCAGATTTTTAAAATTTATCTCTATTTGTTTCAAAATTATTATGCGACTGTTTTATTGTGTTACAATAGGAATTTTAAAATAATTTGAATTCGGAGGCACGAATAGTCTATTAACAATGAGCTAATGATTTATAATTTCCTCCACTTTGCATTTTCCATCAATTGTCTCAAGAGTGATAATTCGAGAAAAGAATGTGAAAATTACCCCATCGGTCTTATCAACAGATAACGATGCACTTTAATGTTCAACACTGCTGTTAAGAATTAAGATAAATCGAATCAAATGAAGAATTAAAATCAAATTAATTTAATCTGCAATTTGATTCCGAATATGATTGTTATTTTGTAGTTTAATTAAACGTATTTAATTGTTAATTAGTTTTCATGTTACCATAGTTTCTCTCGGATCGCGTAATTTCATGATGTTGTTTGCAAGCAGAATCGAATTTGGTTCACTCTGCGGATAAATAACAATTAGCTATACAGATCCATCACTGCATGCAATATCAGAGATAACCATGGAAGGTTAAATTTAAAATTTCATTACATGAATCAATTCACTTTACATCATCCAGCATAAGTTCTGTTAATAGTGTATTAATATTCTAACGGTGTTAAGTACTGGTGCATCCGTTGAACGTTATTTACTGTTGGAAATCCGACAAAAAATTCCATTGAAATATGGAATAAAAACAGAACATAAATTTGTACAGCTTGTCATGTTGGAGTGAAAAGCCATTGTTTACACCCAACGGTTGGAATGAGATATTTGTAATCGGTTACTTTCGGTTATTCGAGTGAATTTATATGTTTCAAATAGGACGCGCCATTCTAACCAAAAAATTATATGGTGTAGAACTAAATATTCGTCGAAGTTGTATCAAAAACATCGACAAGCGATTAAGTGGATTAAATTTCATTTGAATATAGAAAACGAGTGTACCACATTTCACAGACTTTCACAAGTGGACAATTTTGCGCTTCTAAAAATGCCCAAAATTATCCTTTTCCAATAGTACATGCTCTCATTTTTACATTGTAATTCTTTTTAGTTCCATAGATTCAATAGGGGTCGTACAGTTCCAAATTATAACATGAAAAGTGCATAGGAATAACAAATATTTTTGTTTGAATTATAGTGTTTTTGTAGGAAAATAAGTAACATTCAAGGTAATTACCGTGAAAATAAGAGGAAATAAACTGATCATAAGTATTGATTAATAAATGTCAATCTAATTAATTTTACATGATTAATAGAAGAATAATTTACGATTTGTTCTGTAGTTCCCCCAATGGTTCAGATATCAGAGATTTTTAAAGTGGTCTAAATTTTTAATGAGCTAACAGTTTGTCAGAACCTATTTAATAAGTATTTTCTTCAAGTTATTTAAGTGCTCGACATCGCCTGTTTTGTTTTCCGAGAGGCATCCTGTTTCGTAAATAGTTAAAGTAAAACATTCAAGGATCTTTTTATGAAAAAAAAAATTTCTCCCAAATCGATTGGACGGTGAATCCTATCTGCATTTTCTTATTAATGTGCTATCTGAACTCCTGGAAGATTTACCTTCAGCTATGAGACGTTCCTTCTGGTTGATACACGATGAACCCCTTCCTCATTTTGCTGTAATTGTTCGGGAGTACCTCAATAATGCATTTCCAAATCGCTGGATTGGGAGGGGTGGTCCACAATTTTGGCCACCACGATCCCCAGAAATAAATCCTTTGGATTTTTATTTTTGGGCCATGTTACTCCCATTGACTCCATATAAGAGCATAATACAGTCATGTATCACTATTCGTAACAGGTCCGGTGTTCTTGAAAGAGTTCGGCAGACATTGAAGCGGCGAATAGGAGCCTGCATTAAGGCCAATGGCGGTCATTTTCAACATTTTATTTAGTTTTAATTTTTTGTAGTAGTTATCAGTTATTTTCAATAAAGAGTATTGTAGATCGTTAGATTAGTTTCAATTATGTGTTCGTATTGGCATTTGGCAAGGTGGTGTACTAAAATGAGGGGCGAATTTACATTTGGGGTAAATGGGTAAATTATATTAGATTCAGGAATCAATGGAAAGTTTTACATTAGCTAGTTAGGAAACAATGTTGCTAGTTCTAGCCTGGTTTTTAACGGTTTTGGAATATACAATGAAGTTGATTTAATTTTTTTTCTTGGAAACCGTTCGATTTACAGGAAAAACTCAAGAGACAAACAAATAATACAGGAGCGTGGGCGTACGGACGCCACTGGTTTAAGTAGGAAAACAATTATTGATGGAAAAAGAGTGCCTTTAGTCTAGATACCACATAGGAAAATATTTAAAGTGGTATCCGACATATTAGGAAAAATTCGTTTCTTTTTTAATTTTTAACACCCTGTAGATTGGAACGGAAGCACTTTAGACCCCATGTACTTATGATTTTTTTTATGAAAAGACATGAGCAATGACACCCTATGATTTTGCGCTTACGAAACAGCATGTCTATATGGGTAATGAGCATTTATTAACATTACGTGTACTTTTTGATTTGCTTATAACTAATCCTATATTGAATAGCGGGGGCTGAAAAACCATTGATTGGACCAGAGCCACCTGTGGCATTTCTAATGCCACACCGAAATCTGTAATCCAAAAATGGCTTGAGATAGAGCACCGTGCCTACTGAGAAGAACTGCCCCGTATGTCGCACTCCAAGCGACTATTGGGAGATCTTCAGCAGCAACGAGTGAAAAATCTGCTGACGTTCAGCAGACAAGAAATACGGAATCTTGTTGCATTCCTGAGCGAACACGCCCCATGCAACTAACACCTATACACGATGGGACAGGTAGATCAGACCAATTGCAGGGGTTGCGGCGTGGAAGATGAGACACCTATGCATGTGCTGTGTCAGTGCATGGCATACGCGGTTGTTCGTCGGACATACCTCGGAGACGATAAGACTACACCCGAGGAAATCAGAAGTATCCCCTATATCAGGCTACTGAAATTCATAGAATACACCGGACTGATGATGAGGTAGAAACATGTGAGGGCACAATAAGACTATAATGACCGCAGTGCAGTGGAGCTCCCCTTAGGATGGAGAACCAACCTCACTGAGCAGGGGTTTTAGTCGGTAGCAATCCGGCACACCCGGGGGTACGGGCACCCGTGGCGTATATGCAAGATTTCCCCTCCTCTACGCAAAAAAAAAATCCTATATTGAACAGATTTTCGTTGACCTGAATAATAATAATAATGCACTACATCACTTACTTCAACTCATTTTGAGGAGAATTATTGAATTGAATAATTTGTCCGGTGTAAATTAGTTCTTAATCGTACTTCAAGATATCTTTTAACTACAACGAAAACTATAAATAACCGCCACATCTTTCTTTCTCTTTAATCCACAATACAAGGTCAATGCTTATTTAGTTAAAGGATATATGGTTAAGAGGGAAATCCTGCTTCAACGAAGAGCAACACAAATATGAACATAAAACTTAAACATGGTAAAAATTTAATTTCAAAATATTTCGGAGTGCGGTGTTGACAAGAAACATGATAGCAAATCAATTAAAACATTCCGGGATGTTATATTATGAAATTTATGAAGTGTTAGCTATTTCCTCGTTTATAAAAATGTCATCAGTAGATCAATTTTAAGATATAAATAGGAACCCGCTTCTATATCCCTGATCGTATGAGTATAATAACCCGATGTGATAGACGTACACAATTCAATAAACTCACTATGTAATGTCACGTTCCAAGAATTAGCAACCTCTTCGCCCATTAATGTACGCTGCCCGATAATTTATTTCTTCGCACTGGAACGTATCCAAAATTACATGTTTAATTAATTCATATAATTTCCCCGATGCATAAAACAAATTTGAAATTAATGGAAGCTGGCAATGAAAGTGAAATTCCCGAATTAACATCTCTCGGAAATGTGTTGTTCGAAGATGTTTCACAGATTTCTACTCTAACTTAGGGAACAATACATGGTAAAGAATTGAATACTAGCCTTAAAACAGCTAAAACAGGTTTCAAACATGAGCAGGCTTCATAGCTCAGACGCTCAAGTAGCGAAATCGCAAAAATTTTAATATTTTTGAACTTTTTTCTAAACAACTGTCTCATGTATTTTGACGCGCTGATTACATATTTTTACCTTAAAAAGCCGTAAAAATTGTGCTGAAAAATATACGGTGGTTATTTACGAAAAAAAATTGGTATTTCTCAATATTTTGAAAATAGATTAAAAACTATAGGTTATATAAAAATGTTTTGCAATTTGGAGTGATGTGAACCCTTATCGGACGTTGAATACCCGCATTGATGAAGAGCGATTTGACTTTAATGTGTGGTGTGCTCTTTTGAATAATAATATATATCAGATGAATTTAACGACTGAAAGATACATTTCTATATTAGAAGAGAAATTGGGGGATGCTTTGGAAGACATAGCATTTGCAGAGAGGCTGCAATTATATTACCAACATGATGGTGCGCCTGCTCACGATGCTAGAAGACCTAGGGGATTTCTGAACACAGTTTATGAACAAATGGATAGGTACCAGTGGACCATGTTTGTGGCCACCAAGATCACCGGACCTAACTCCTTTGGATTATTTTTTTGGGAATACATAAAAGATAAAATATATGTAAATCCCAGCAGAACTGTAGTTGAACTAAAAGAAAGGTTCGAAACTGTTTTAAGAGAAATACCGAACATAAATATATTCAACGCAATGAACGGCCTACGGCGACGTTGTGTTGACAGAGGGGAAAACCAATTTGAACATGTCCGTTAGGTTGTTCTCGAAAATTTACTATTAAAAGAATGTTATTACTATTATTATTATTTGTTGAGTAAAGGATTTTTAGTTCAATGTTGTTATATTTTTTTTGGGACACATTATTGTACATCCCGGTTGTTCAACCAGGAATTTCCTTTGAACAGGTTCTGTGAGTTGGTTTTAGAAAATGGAAAGTCTCTGCGTCCTTTTGGGCGTGCAGAAGAGCTTTCAGCAGCACATGGGGATTACAGCCAAATATTCTTTATTGGATCTATACCGCTGTGACCAGGCCAATGGTTACCTATCCAGCGGTAGTGTGGTGGTCGGGGACAAGGACTGGTATACCCAAGCGTCCCCTGGACCGGCTGAAGCGGCCTGCATCCGTAGGTATATCGAGCGGTATGAGGTCGGCTCCAACGAGAGCCATTGAAGCTCTCGTCGGATTACCGCCTCCACACTTATGTATAAAAACTGAGGCCAAAACGCACTACTCTCGTGGACCCTCAGCGATTTTGAGTGAGGCAATCCCTGAATGCGCCATACTAGAAATGGAGCAAAGTAGCATAATTTCATCTCTCACTTTTCCACAAATCCTCAACCCGCATAAAGGAAACTTGAGTACCAAAACTCTCACCCTACTGCCACCAGGTCGGCTCGTATGGTTCACAGACGAGTCCAAGGTAGGTCAGGCTACTGGGGCGGGAGTGTACCTGAAAAGGTGTTTACTGCACGGTTTTTTAGTCGGAGGTTTACGCAATAATGACTTGTGCTATGGAAAACCTGGGAAGAAACTATGTAAATAGGCAGATATATTTGCATAGACAGCCAGTCGGCTCTGAGAGCTCTCAAATCACCCAGTCACATCAAGGAATGCAGAAATAAACTAGCCAGGAGAAACAAAGTTCAACTCTTCTGGGTTCCTGGAGTTGAAGGAAATGAAATGACCGACTCCCTGGCCAGGCGAGGGTCGTCCATCGCCCCTGTCGGGCCGAAGCCATGGTCGCTTTATCGAATTGCGTGGGGGGTCTCGCCCTTCTGGGGCAACTGAATAAAGAGTGGTCTGAACTGTGCCTAGGCTTTCTCTGAACAGAAGGGACATCAGAGAGATGACTGGAATTCTTACCGGTCACTGTCGACTTAAAAAACACCTTCATACTATGCTCATTGCAGATGACCCTATATGTAGGAAATGCAGAGAGTGTAACGGGTTGCGTTACGGGATTGTATGAAACTTGATAATGAACAGATTAGATTTCTTTTCGGCTAGCAAACTTGTCATATAATTAGTTAAAGACATCTGCAGGTCGATAAAACATCGACTATGGAAACTAGCATTCCTGATGTGTGATGTCGCTATATCGCGACGTGGGAGGTAGAATAACGGAAGTCGAAGAGAATGCATTGTGGTGTTAACCTTTAATAGGGTAAGTCGAGATTTCGTAATTCATTGTCGTTAAATACATTTTCTTAATTTTACTTCCGAAATATTATTCACATCAGGCTATTCAATTTGATTTAGATATATAAATAACTTCTGGATGTACAAAGCCTGATTGTGATAGTATTTCGGCGGATTTTTTATCTCGATTTGCCTGGGGGCACACCCGATCATTTTGCAGATAGCATATTTCAAAGAATATCATTTCCATCACGGCAGTGATTGTTGTAACTCTTGTAAGAGGATAATCTATCGGAACGTAGGCAGGTTCTCATGATAATATTTCTGTATTCCTTGTCAGTTTAATTCCGCATTGGCACATGCTATTTTTTAGTGATTCGTAAGAGTCGCCATTTTGTAAATCTGATACGTAGTATTCAGAGCTGTCTTCGACTGCATCGTGCTTTAAATAGTATTTGGAATTATCACAAGGTATTATTCAATTATTGCTTATTGAATTTTTAATTATCAGGACTGCTGCGTTCGCGCGATTGCAGAGTAGAGTAATACATCAATTTGATGCAAATCAATTCAAATTTCTAGATTTGTGCTAACTAGCAAATTCAACGTTTTGGTTATTTCCTTCAATCACAATTTGATTATTTTTCTTTCTATCTCATTTTTTGTATCGTCAATTCAGTCATATATTATTTATTGTTTAAATTTAAGTAATTCTTGTAATTATATAATTCTTGCAGATTAAATTACATTTTTGACTAAATTGATATCTCTTTAAGATATCAATTTTGTAATAGTGGTTTACATATTGGGGAAGATAACATTATCGGAGGTGGAATCATTTGGTTATTCCGGCCGACGGTGTTACTTGTCCTTTGATCTCAAGTCAGGTACTGTTCGTCTTTGACATTACAGGGTTTGAACGTCTGAGGTTCCTCACCCCTTCACTCCAAGACGGTTTAGTGACTTTCCTGACAGGACCAGCTTCCAGTTCCTACGAGTTCCAAGGAGGGTAACATTTTATTGTTGAGTGACCATTATTTCATTTTCTGATTTTGTTGTTCACCAAAATTGTATTTCGCTAAATTTTTTAGAGCCATTCGTGGTCTCTTTACTATTTAACTATCTATTCTTTCAATTAAGAAATTGAGTTAATTTTATAATTATTTACTCTAAATTCTTTATATACAAATTGATTTAATTTTGTAATTGCTTTACTTCAAAATTCATTTTATTTATAAATTAATTCATTATATAAACTGTAAATTTATTTTTGTTAAATACCAAATTCCATCTGGAATAAATCAAATTGTTAAGTTGAACTTGTATTATTTTTCTAATTTCCATCAACTAATAAACCATCTCATGGTGCTTGTATTCTAGGCTGTGAATTCATTTATTTTTATAGTTTCCTTTAAGCAATTGGCGCTCAGGCAATTCACCAGTCTAGAATCACAAGGCACGTTTCACTACGAGCCCTGAGATTAATTAATTCAAATTGAGCTAGTTGGGACAATATAAACTGACCCAAGCGGGTCCGTTTCACGGGCGCCCAGCATAGATGGGCTGCCGTTTCACATCTGTTTCAAGAGGCGGAAGAAACTGCCTCTCACATCCTCTTGGAATTCCCATCATTAGCATCCCTCAGGAACCGACACTTCGGAGAATCAAAACTGCTACGAGAAGAACTTATAGAAGCCAGCGCTGGCAATATTTTGGGTCTAGCGGGTCACAAACCTGCTACAATAGAATAGGCTTCTAACAATGACGCGCACAATGGGCCCAGCTAAGCGGCCTAAGTGCACTCCCTCCAAATAATGATGAATAATGGGGGCAATTGGACTTTTTGTACTGAGCTTTCTCAGAATGCCCTTTGAGCAACACCCCTCAGTTGACATGCCATGTAAAAATCATAAACACCTCCGGATTCTGTTGTATCGAAACAGGCTGTATTATCTCAATTGACGAAGCATGAAAGCTACTGATATATAACATATAATTTTGGATCTGTTCCAAAATAACTCTCAATTAAAGAACGCATTGATTTGTGATTTGTCAAGTAGAATCATAATAACAAGATTCCACTAAATATAAATTATCTTAACTGTACGTAGAGAATTCCAAGGCATATTTAGTTGCACGAACATCGTCTTAAAATAAATGGTAAACAGTCCGAAACATGAAAATTGAGACAAAACATTGGCGATACATGTGCAGCAATTTAGAATACACCCACAAACACAATGACACAAATGAGTTCAATGATAGATTTAATAATACCTACTTCAAATTGCTCAAAAAGAATTTGTACTAAATACAAAATAAATAATGAGTTACAATTTGCAGCAAAATTCCAAGCATTAGTTTCCGAGATTTCAATTTAGAACTTAACAACAATCGTAGTAAAACTAATAATATTTTGAATCGATTTATATTCTATCAGAGAAGCAAATATGTGAAAAGAATATACGAATCCATAAAACATGATTATAAATACCTATTTTGAACATGACGAATCCCATGTAATAACATTGAGTGAGGGGTGGAGTATTTTTTATAAATTTAATGTTATGAATTAGCCAACTGTCTAGCTGTTTGGAAGGTTGTCGTGGATTCCTACGCATTTGCAGCGCATGTGTCACATACGACAAACTTGCAATTCTGGCAGGATACAACATCATCTATATAATTTTGATATAATAAAATAAAACACTCTTACTTTGTTTTTAGTCACATGTATCATACAATGAAATCGTGACTATAGTTTCGATACTAGCGTGTCATCTTCAAACGATAATAATGTATATAAAAATATACAGGGTGACATAGAAAAAAGTACCGTGCATAGTGTCAGGCGATAGATGACACTAAAATAAGAAAAAAGTTCCTATGAACGTAGGTCCTCAACGCCTTCGTTGAAAAGATACAGGGTGTTGAATTTTAATTTTTTGTTTGTTTTTTTTAGAATATTTCTGGTAAGATGTAGGAATTTGCAAGTTTATCCAAATTTCATTATATCTAAATCAAAGGAGAATATGTTTAGCAAGGTGCTAAATAAGAAGGCGTACGCAAAATTATTAAATTCTTTTCATAAAAATTGTTCGAACCTGTGCATTAAAGAAGCATGTGCAATTGTAGCTGAGGTTGAAAACAAAATCAAACTGGTTAAACAAACCTGTCATCAAAATTTTGATAGCAACTTTATATCGCAATTTTTTCAAATTCAGCATAACAATTTCGAAAAAAATTTCAACAAAATCAAAGCCATTCAATGTAAAAAGATAAATAATTTAATGAAAGGCGTAACTTATGAAAAAAAGAATATCAATCAACAATGGTTGAAAAATCTAACGGACATAAAAATTCCGGATGAGGTGCAGCACACGTTAAGTTTAGGTCCGAAATTTGCATTGCCTAAAAACAATAAAAAACTGCCTATCGATAATATTATTGCAAATTTAGAATGCGGAATTAGGAATAAACATGTAGAAGAGAAAAACGAAATTAGAAACAAAGTTTGTAACATCTTGACAAACAAAAAGAACAAACAGAAGGCAGAGGTAGGGACTGCAAAGAATCGTTTTAACTATCATACATAAATAACAAAAGATTTCTTAGATGCTAACCCTCAAATATTAGTTTTGAACGCGGATAAATGTAATAAAACCGTCATAATGCATAGAAATGACTATGAAAACAAAATAGGAAACCTTTTAAATGATGAAACAACTTATAAAAAATTAAAATCTGATCCTACTTTATCAGTACAAAACAACATGAATAAATTGATAAATAAATGGCATAAGAATAAGATAATCCCTATTGGATTAAAAAATAAATTAATTTGCCATAATGGGCTAGCACCTTATATCTATGGGCTTCCCAAACTACATATAAATGATATACCTCTAAGACCCATTGTTAGTAATATTGGAGCGCCTACTTAAAATTTATCAAAATTTCTATCAAAATCTATCAATAATATAATAGGAAAAAATGAATTCTATGTAAAAGATTCATGGCACTTTAATGAATTTATAAAAAATCAATCCGTACCCGTAAACCATCAACTGATTTCCTTGGATGTTGTTTCTTTATTTACAAATATACCTGTTTTTTTGGCATTGAATAGCATCAAAAAACGTTGGGCAGAGATTAAAAACCACACACCTCTAGATCAATCGGAATTTATAAATGCTGTAAAATTTGGTTTAGAATGCACATACTTTCAGTATGGTGAGCAATTTTTTGGACGAATATTCGGCACAGCAATGGGATCTCCTATTTCAGCTACCATTGCTAACCTCGTTATGGAATGCCTAGAGGAATCTGTTATGAGTTCATTAGATTTTCGGCCTGTATTCTTTAAACGGTATGTAGATGATTGCCTCATATGTGTTCCCAACGATAAAATTCAATACGTAATTGATAAATTTAACAATTTCCAACTTCAATTCACTTGTGAAATAGAATTAAACAATAACATAAATTTCCTAGATATGAACATTAGGCATGATGCAGATGGAAAAATAAAAAACCTCTTGGTTTACTAAAGAAGTATGGTCTCAACGTTATCTTCACTTCTATTCCGTTGCACCAGCTTGTTATAAAAAAAGTGTCATGAACAGCCTTACAGATCGCGCGTTAAAATTGTCCCACGCAGATGACCGCCCCAAAAATTTAAAAATTGTTCGTAATACACTAGAATTGAATGGCTACCCAAAAACTTTTTTCAATCCTATCATTAAAGAAAGAATAAACAAAATCTATAATGGTTCGTCCTATAAAAATAACATAAAAGGTAATACAGACAATTTTATAACTCTACCTTACATTCCGGAGACCTTAGAGAAAATCAAAAAATTTTTGAAAAAGTATGATATAAATGTTGCGCATAAACCTACTAACTGTGTTGGGAAATATTTCTCAAATCTGAAACCTTTAATACCCAAAGATAAACAAACCCACACGATACGCGTTTAGCGTACATTTGTAAATATGCCATTTAATTACTATTTCACGTACTGTTTTTATTTTTGACGATACGCATTTAGCGTAAATTTTTAAACATGCCAGTACAACAACAATAAGTGTGTACTGTTGGTCCTAAGCCCAAAAAAATGTGAAGGAAAATAAAAGTCAAATTAAACAAATAGTAGGTACATGGGACCCAATTCCGAAATCGCATTTTCGCTGGTGGGACCACACTTCGAATTTAATCCGTTACAGGTAGTCCCTTCCGCAGGTAGCGGGACCGAATTCCGGTGCGTCCGCCAGCTCGTAGTCCCGACCTTAATCCCCTAGATTTTTCATTTTGGGGATTTATGAAAAATTATGTTTATGCTGTGGAATCGGCAGATATATTCCGTAATAACCCAGGAATATTTCAAAGATGCCCGTCAATCATTAACAAGAAGAATGATTAAATGTATTGAAGTACAATGGCAACAATTTGAACATCTTTTGAAAACTTAATGTTTTGTTTTGATTGATCATTATTTTTCATATTAAAATTTAATTATTGAAGTATTATAACATTGTATTTGCAAATAAGTTACTTTTGCGCTTTTGAATAATGTTCGTGCATTGTCGGCTTTAGATGCATTTTTACCAGAAACCATTGCTTCTAGCGACTTAGACAAAGTATACCTTTCTTGAGCATAAAAGATGGGAAAACAAATTTTTCTAGTTGATATTGACATACAGTGTGAGGCAAAAAAGTTAGGACCGATTCAAAGGAGATGGAACCCTGTATGTGGCGCCTCCTATCAGTAATCAAAAAACTAAGATCATATTTGAATTCAGCGTGATAAAAAACCCCTGTATACTAAATTTCGTTCGATTATCACATGTTTATCCAAACATATTTTTAAAAAAACGAACAAAAAACGAAGGCGTTGAGGACCTACGTTCATAGGAACTTTTTTTCTTATTTTAGTGTCATCTATTGCCTGACACTATGCACGATACTTTTTTCTATGTCACCCTGTATATAATCTGGGCTATTTACGGCACAATATAAGACACGGTAACAAGTGGAGTTTCGGTTGGGGAAATACATTGCTAGAGTAGTATAATTTAAATTAGATAATGAGGTAGAGTTAATATCATGGTAAGAACATTTTAATGCGGAGGTATAATAGGAAGGCACAAGTGGATTATCGGAAATTGTACGTTATCAAAACATCAAACAAGATGCTGTAGTACACATTTAATTGATCATGGAAAATTTTATTGTCACTATTTTTAATACCTTTGAAATTTTCTATTGATACTGGTGTGTTTAATTTAAAGCCTCTCGTTATGTAAAATTTTAACTACATCTAAATTTGGAAAGTGTGCCCTGTTTCTATAATATGGTTAGAGAAAGATAAATCTGTTTTATTGGGTCTAAAAGATCGAAAGTGTTCCTTATATCTAATTTCTATTCTTTCACTTATGTGAGGGAAACGTCGTATTTTGATGAAGAAGCAGATTTTTTTGTAAAGGGATACATACTTCAGTAAGTTAGTTTCTGCTTTTTTCTTTCATTTAATTTGGATATAAGTTGAGGTTGAAAACCATTGTTAATGACTACAACCTTGATTATATTCAATTCTTCGTTTTGGTTTTCAGGGGAAAGCGGAAGTGAAAAGGCTCTATGTATCATTGAGATGCTGCTAATTTATGAATAGGGGACTAAAAGATGAATTGGCAATAGTTTTATCTGTGAATGTAGGTAGTTCTATACATTATTGAAGTAATGATATTATTATGGTGCGTGAGGGTAAGGTCTAGGAAATTTATTTAGTTATCTTTCTCAGTTTCTAGAGTGAAGTTAATGTTAGGATGGATATTATTATTGGAGCATAAAAAAACATTCAATTGTTGTGACGTACCTTTGAAGAAGAATAAAACACCATCTAGATATCTGAACCAGCAATGAATATGTTTTTTTTAGCTAGAGTGGAACTCATTATAGTTTCTTCAACGTAAGACATGAAAATATCTGCCAAAAGAATGTGAAAGACTCGTTATTAAATCGAAAATAATTTTGATTAAGGCTAAATTATGAGCCACTACATTCAAATAGTTCAAAAGAATACCACTTATCTTTTAGTAATTAATAAATTCCATAGTTTATTTTCAAAATTTGCAATGCAACCCGTTATAGATTTAAGAACGGCAAAAAAAACCTTTGATAAATACGATAAATTATTGAACGTCCTTTTGAGCCAAAAAAACGAAGTTGAGAAACTTCAGCAAATAGCGTTGGACAATGGTTATGACAAATCTTTGATCAATAATTTAATTTTTAAACAAAAAAGGAAATTGAAACATAGCCAACTATCAAATTGGAGCCATTACCTTCAAATACTGCAATAACATTCAAAAGTTTCACGTATCATACTTCAGTAATTCCATAATTTGTAATACAACCAGTTTATAGATGTAAGAACAAGCTAAAAAACCGTTTAGGCAACACATTTGATAAAGGTTCCGACTTCTACAAATCCGGGATTTACAAAATCAATTGTGAGTTGTGTTTAAGAGGCTATGTCGATCAAATTAGAAGGAGAATTTCACACAGACAATTTTCGACCAATGAAATACTTTTATTTTGACTTGTTGCCATGCTAACGAAAAAATTTCAGCGGATGTTTTTTCTTTTAGGGTAGAGAAGCAAAATTAGAGTGGATATTTTTTGACGTTTAACAAATGAGTTTGAAAGTGATACAATACATAAAAAAACAACCGTTCACAAAAATAAATTTAAATATTTAAATTCATTCGATTTATTATTAAAATCTATATTTTATTTAATTTCATAACAACATTTAAACGTTTTTGATATTCCTCTTGAAAATCCTCTCTTCGTAATGGCGAATAGCAAAGGACAGAAGACTAAATTTACCAAATGTTTGTGTTTAAGCAAATGAATGTAATATTTTGAAACCACTTTGTTCAATTTTCTCTTCGTAATTCTATTAAATTTTATAGATGTTTGCAACATCTTTTCTTCAATTTTCTTGAATAAACCTTTACGATTTGCCACATTCAACATTTCTGGTCAACAATATTCAATTAACTCCAGTAAATATGTTAGTTTGGAATGGAGCATTTTCACGTGACTTAATTCGTCGCAACATGAACAAGCCTCGTAATTTTTAAAACAACTCATTGTTACAATATAATCTGAGACGATTGATTTTGTATAAAATATAGAGAAAGTACAAGAATGACATTTATCATGGTATCTGTCATAGCCATGGCCGCCTATTTCCATTAAGCAATATTACTATTTTATAATTATTTGATTCTCATAATAAACAAAAACTATCGTTTGCTAAAAACAAATATAATTCCTCCAATTTTAGTAAATCAAATTTAACCCAAAAACATAAAAAAGACTATTTATAATCTATTTAAGATAATTTAACACAACTAAAGTAGGTGGTTCAAAAGATATTTGAATTTTATTGTGAATCAGTTGCCAAAAGAAAACCATTAGTTGAAAACCGATAACTCCACCAATTTTAGTAAATAAAATGTAATTCAATAACATGTAATAAACCATATTTAATCCACTTTTAACAATTTTGTACCAAGTGGGTGGATCAAAAATTAATACTGATAATTGAATTTTATTACAAAATCAGTTGCCGAAAGAAAACCATTAGTTAAAAACACATACCACTTTTAGTAAATAAAATGTAATTCAACAATATGTAATCAACCATATTTAATCTACTTTTAACTATTTTGTACCAAGTGGGTGGATCAAAAATTACTACTGATATTTGAATTTTATTATAAATCAGTTGCCGAAAAAAAATTATTGGTAACACATACTTCCACCAATTTTAGTAAATGAAATTTAATTCAACAACATGTAAAAAACTATATTGAATTCACTTTTTATAATTTTGTACAACTGAAGTGGGTGAATCAAAAATTACAACTGGATTTTCAATTCCGTGGCGAAACATTATAAATTATAACCATACACAATTTAAGCATGAAAACACCACAACTTTTTTTGACGTTTGGACTCGCATAGGTACATCAAACTCTCAAAATACTATAAATAAATTATGGCATTCCTTCGTAATGTCTCATATTTCCATGACAAAATGTCAAATAATATCACATTGAAATTATTTTAAACTAATTTTTCTTCGGTGTGAAATTCTCTTACCGAATATCCCCAGTGCACAAATTAATTTCCGGCAATAATTTTGCACATGGGATATTATAAGTGAATATTCTAACTCGGTATAAGGCACATTTTGCTCATATAAAGAAAAATAATGGTTAAAAATCAGCGAACATATTTTGAATACAGGTCACACCATTTCTGAAGAAAGTTTATCATTTTTAAAACAAAGTACAGACAAATATCTAGGTAATATAGAAGAGATGGAAATGTATAAGCAAAAAAGATATTTATTAAATTCCGAATTTGTTTACATTATTATCCCCAAATAGTATTTTTAAACAGGCACATTATGATTTATAATTTAGTTTACTCTGATGATGGCTACTTGTTAGCCGAAAGGTCCTCAGTACTTTAATAGTATTTTTAGTGGATAAGGGTGACTATTTCTTATTTATAATGTTAGTGTATTCACAGTGCGAACTATTTTATAGTTTATTAGTCTTAACTGTGATAATGATCCACTAATTTACGGATTTGTCTGTGATGTCCATTGCACGTGATTTTATTATGTGTCAGAATAGTCAAAATAAATCGAATCCATTTCACCATGTTTGAGATTGAGCATCGAAGAATCCGTTATTAGCGGATGCCAACGTCGTATAAGGAACATATCTGTCAAGTTTCAAGTCGCTTTATAGGGTGATTGCTTCTTAATTATAGCATAAATTACATGATTGAAACTATTGTTGAGAGGATGGAGAAGGAGGTATGTGGTTAAAAATTGTTGGATAAGTTGTGAAAAACACGGTATGGAAAGCTCTCTTAGAGCCAACTCGTACCCTGTTAATAAAGCGGAAACAAAGCGACTCTCCCCAAGTAGACTTTAGGATTATAACCTACCTGTTGTACTGTGGTACGATCCGGGGGTCCTGGTAATTACCAAAGCATGTAAAAAGAGGGATTGGCACAATATATGTATTTGGAGCGCAAAGATAATTTGAAAATAACTGATGATAAACATGCTTAATAAAAGTAACCGTGTATGTGATGCGCAATTTAGAGGTGACGTGACCGTGATACCTATTTAGGGAGTGATGAACAAATTAGTTCTGGTCTTTCAAATTATTCCGAATAAAATAAACATAACCAGCAACACTGCAAAGCGGAAATCCGTTGGAATTATTCGCAGGTAGCCGCAGTATCTACTTGTTTTGCCCAACCCAAATAAATACCCATTATACAAATAACCGTCATACTATTGCGCACTCGTTTATTTAATCAATATTGCCGTTTTATTATTTTAAGGTTGTAAAAGTTTGTGTTTGTTAATAAATACGTACACAATAGCTAGCCATCGAAAACTTTCGAGCGAAATGGAAATTTAATGTTGATGTAATATTTACAAACAACGCTAATGCATTTAATATTCAAGTATCAATTTATTAACTAACGTTAACTCAAATCATTCATGTTACATGGATAAATTACTAACTATGCTGAAAGTTTTATAAATCAGTAATGTCTCCCATGATGGTCAGCGAACTGTCATTTAGCTGGGGGATTCGAAATTCGTCACAGTACGCAGGTAAACATAAAATATTACTATTCAAGATAAAATTCGTGTACGATGGCATTCTGTCGTCCGATTTTGAGACTACGAAATTCGTCGCAATAGTAGTTTACGTAACAAGTCCCGAGAGTGGTCTTTTACTGGACGAGTGGGCAAATTGCAGGACGAGCCGCAGGCGAGTCCTGAAGGCCTGCGAGTCCAGTAAAAGCACTTTTGGGACGTATTACGTACAATATTTTTTTTTAAACGGGTATTGTTGTACCATAAACTTCATATTATTCAGTTTACATTTTTATAACGAGAACTCTTTATTAATTAACTTTTCAAAAATTTGATATGTTTGTTCATATCGTGTCCGGGACTTCGACGGTAATAAATCAAACGTTGCCTGGGTGGCCGCCTTAACAATTTCATCTGGTATAATTTCATCTTCCATTAATTCACAATCAAATGCATCATTTTGAATATCCATTTTATAATAAATGTCACGTTTTCAACTAAACGTCAAAATATGTCAAGTTATTTTATAGTTTTAAATAATACAAAACTCGGTTACTATAGAAACCAATTGACCGCTATCTTAGACTAACTATTTTATTATTTTTTTCATTAAAGATAGGCCGGAAAGTAAATAAAAATGAGTCCGGTAAAAGCTTTTACCGGACTATCACAATAATTTTCTGGCTCGGTCCGACAAAATGAGATTTTCTGATCTAAAAATAAACCGGAAAGTACTAATTTCTGGCCGGTTTTAAAAAAAGATAATTATTAATTTTAAAATTCTAAAATACAATGAAAACCTTTTTGATGCAACAAATTTGCCACCATAGGTGTCCAAGTAATAATTTTACGTTTCCAAAACCTTAATATAATTAAGAAATTAAATTATGAGGTCGGTTTTACTTTATTTATTCACTAAATTAGTGTTATAAAAAATGCGTAACATCATCAAGAATATAATGTACTTATAATACATAAATTTTACACAACACTCGGGAGAAAAACATTGACAATTTATACATAATAATACTACATATTTTATGGATTGTGTCCATATATATTTGAAACAACTTCGACAAAATGGAGGGTAATTATTTTCTCTTGTTCCAAATTTAACAATAATTTTTGCAGAAAATCTTGTCTCCGAATTGTGGCTGAGTTTCTAGATTTACAAGGAGTAGCTGCTACACTATTATATTTTATGTACACTACTATTTGAAATTTTAACAAAACATCCATGAAAATATTCGGTAAACTATAATAAAGAGAGTGAAAGGACTTGCAAGCGTTCGTGATTTTATTTAGAGTTGAAGAAGCTTCAGCCCAAATGTGGGGTGAAAAAGTGGCTTCGCCTGATATGAAATAATCCACCAAATAATCAGCAAAAATCGTTAACTTATCGTCACTTGGTTTTATCGCAAGTAATTCGAAAACAAAAAAATCGCTTACCAGATTTGGATTTAAAAGTACCATATCAAAACAATAACGAAGCGACTTTCCAATTTCAGAATTTTTATTTTTATATTCACCACTTAACCCCAACTTTTGTATTTCACGCCACCAAGACTGAGTAAGATGGAAGCGACAACCATTAATTGTAACGTTAACCCACACTTCACGAACTACATTATGAATGTCAATTTCAAAATCAACCACTACTTTCTCGGGAATAATACTTGAGTTGTTAAGAGAGCAAATAAACTTAATTTTTTCCAAACAGGGTCTATAAGTTTCTTTTGATTTGTTTTTCAGTAAACTAAACACTAGCGGTATATAGTGTCCATTTATGTAACCACGTATGATGATAAATAGTTGTGGGAAACATTTTGTGCAGTATTGGAATGTGCCGTCCATGTATACAAAATTCGACTTACATAAAAATTTCGAATTTGTTTGGCAGCTGAAAATTACAATTCCATTTCGGAAATCATTATCTAGAACAAAATTTCCCTCTCTTGACGTTTTGTACGAATATTCTTGCAGATAACGCTGAACTTTGTTGGCAGAGCAAGGCGAAGTTGGCAATGTTTTGCGACGTCTATTACGTACATATTTTCTTTGACGCATTTCAAGTCCTGGGAAGTCAATGTTTTTAAAGAAAAATCTGAGGGAAAACTATTTCAAACTAATTCTTTATGCAATATTTTAGTTGGTCTCTGTAGGCAACACTAAGAACTTCTCTAGCAATTTTTTCTTCAGGTTCGTGATTATGTTATAATTTTTTAATGTTGTTACAGCAAAACTACCCGATTCGTTTCAAGTACCAGTTAACCGTTTTTGTTTCTTCAGAAAGTATTCGTCTTACATGTTAAACAGGATTTTAGTAATAAACTATAAAATAGTTATAGCTATGTGCTATAACACTATAAATAAGAAATAATTATTCGTGTCCACTAAAAATAATGTTGAAAAATCAGCGTTAGCCGAAAGTATTTTGAATATAGGTCACACCATTTCTCAAGAAAGTTTATCACTTGTAAAACACAGTGCGGACAAATATCTAGGTAATTTAAAGGGATGGAAACGTAGAAACGAAAAAGCAATTTAATAAATTCCGATTTATCTCCAGCCGATGGTAAAATGGCTCGAGGCAGAGCACCGTGTTCATTGGAGGGAACTGCCCCGTATGTCGCACTCCAAGCGACTTATGGGAAATCTCCAGTAGCTACGAGTGAAAAATCTACTGACGCTCAGTAGACAAGAAATACGGAATCTTGTGGCATTCCTGACCGGACACGCCCTATGCAACAACTCTGCACGATGGGTCTGGTGGATCAGCCCACATGCAGGGGTTGCGACGTGGAATAAGAGACACCCATGCATGTGCTGTGTCAGTGCACCGCATACGCGATTGGTAGTCGGAAATACGTGGGAGACGATAAAACTACACCCGAGGAAATCAGAAGTATCCCCTACATCAGGCTACTGAATTTCATAGAATACACCGGACTGATGAGCAGATAGCTATATGTGAGGGCACAATAGGACACTAACGACCGCAGTGTAGTTGAGCTTCCTCCGGGAAGGAGAACCAACCTTACGGGCGAGGGGTTTTGGTTGGTAAGAATACGGCACACCCGGGAGCATGGGCCCCGAGGCGTCTATGCAAGATTTGCCGTCATCTTCGAAAAAACTCTTGTTTGCATTATTATGCCCAAATAGTGTTTAAACAGGCACATTTTGTTTATAATTAAGTTTACTCTGATGATGGCTCCTTGGTAGTCGAAAGATCCTCAGAGCGTTAACAGTATTTTTAGTGGATACGGGTGAATATTTCTTATTTATAGGATTTAACTAGATTGGAAGCGATAAAATGAATCCCCTTATTTTTGTCCGAGAATGTAGTTAATTTAATTGAACCGCAACAAGTAAGCACCAAAACCATCCAAAATATTTTTTTTCTACTCTATTTATTTATTCAACGTCACCCTATTTTTGTTACTGTGGATAATCACCAATGCCAGGACGTAACCTCACCACAACCTGAAAATTTTGTCGCATCCTGACTATTTCCAAGTGTAGGTAACGTGGGGTGACATATGGTACATCACACGGTATCTACTCTTTTACTGTCCATCCGACGGTAGTCATTGTTAGACATTATCTTGCCAATGATTATCAGCGCCTTTTGTCTGCTCGATAACTCGAAAACGGCTTAAGGTACGACATTGAATTTTTATGCCAGTAAATTTCGAGCATCATATCTAGTTTGTGTCAAAATTTCAAATGGATTATATTTACCTTTTTGCCGTTACACGAGGACGTACATTGTGCCATATAACTCATCCATCATAATAAAAGATACTTGAAATTGTTTATCATAATAATTGTCTAACATTTTTCGAAAAACAAAATAACAATTGAAGATGGCAAATTTTCATTTTCCGGAAAACTATCGTCGGTTTTGACTTTATGATCAGTAACGTGTGAATTCCACCTTATGGCTTGGAAATGGCCGATGCAGGACAATTGGTTAACTCCTGAGACGTCAGCTATGCTAGACCGTATATTTGGTATATTCTAAGAGTCATGATCTGTGGATTCTAAAAGACATGGACCGTACCGATATGCTAAGGGTCTTGGTTGCTCGGTGTCGGTTACCGCTTCTCTTCGAGGGTGTACTGTGAGTGCCGGAAATGCGGAAAAGGACACTTCTATTCTGTTCGTTGGAGTGTGAAGTCGGATTTTAGGTTATTCAACAGGAAGGAGATACTAAGCGTGGCTTGGAACCAATTATGGGAATATTTGTTCCTTTGAAATTATAACAATCAATTATCAATTTGGATTGGAATCATTGTGATTAATAGGATAATTGATTACCTTACGGGATTTGAACCTAGTTTCGGCGAATCTGTTTGAGAACGATAGAAAAGTTGTATTTTGGAAGGAGAAACAACCCTATCGTGTTAGAGGTAAATATCTTCGTAATTCCATTTGTTTTTTTCGCTGACTTCAGGAACTGATTGACCTTCATAGGTGAAATCTGTTAAAACATAGGCTGGTCCTAATTTGCTAGCATTTGTTACGTATTTTGTTCATGTCGGTCTGCTGACGACAACAGTACATGGAGTTTGAACATTTCATGTTTTCAGGGTTTTAGTTTTACTTCGAGTTCCAGTTTTACTTCAAGTTCTACTTGTAGTTCTTTTTTTCCTCTTGTGTACGTTGTGGAAATTCAGCAAGAAAGCGTTGAGGGATTTGGCTTGCATCTACTGTGGAAAGATCACTAGGAGTCGCTGTTTGTCTGTGCTATACAATCGTAGAACGGTATCATAAAATGGTATCATGAGTGTGACAAGGACCCCACGCAAGTAGAAGTAATATTAACTCTCATCAGGTCAGATTATCGATTGTGTTTTGTATAACAATTTTTAGTAATATTAACTCTCACCAGGTCAGATTATCGAATCGAGTTGGTGTAACAATTTAAAAAAAATACTGAGGATTATATATTATGTCAATTCAATCAACTGTTCACTTGTGTTAGATGATTTAAAGTAACTAATTCCATCGATATATTTGTATCACTCGCTTCATACCTCATTAGTATAAGATCTGTTAAAAATCGTATCTTAGTGTGTCAAGTAAATTTCAATCATTCTGGGTACAAGTCTTTTAGTTTTTTCCTTTCAGGGTAATTTTAACCTGGGGTATTGAGTATTTGCCCCCTAATAGTTATAGACGAATTCAATGGTTGGTTAAAATACTCTGGCGCCCAAATTTTTAATACCTAAAATTAGGGATCGACCGATACCGATATTTATATCGGCCTATCGGTGATATCGGCCTCATTGGCCGATTATCGTATCGGCCGATATCAAAAACCGATAGACCGATAGACCGATATATTTTTTTATTGGGAAAAAAAATCAATTTGGAAAATGAATGAAAAAAATACACTTCCATCAAAAATATATCTTTATTGCCAATAAAAAGTATGTAACGTAAAATCAACTAAATTCTTTGACTAGTAATTAAAAATTAATAAAATAAAACCCTATGCGGATTGCAACTATAAGGTACAATTATTTCACCTTACTAAAATACAAAAATAACTGATTAATACTGATAATTTAGTTTTGGTAGGTTGTGATGCAAAAACAATAAGCTTTCTGCCCTATCAGGAGTTAGCCTGCTACGTTTTGCATCATAAATATTACCAGCTTCAGAGAAAACTTGTTCGCTGGGGACACTTCCAGCTGGTGCAGACAGGTATATGGCAGCCTGCGGAAAAAGATTGGGAAATCTTAATTCATTGTCGTTCCACCACTGAACGGGATTTTTATTTCTGGAAATTATTGGATGACTTTGATATAATTTAATTTCATCATCCAGTACCTCAACAAAAGCAGACCTTTGTTTTCGTTTTCGCTTCGAACTTCCTGATGTGCCTTCACCAGCAAAATGTTCGTAAGATTCCCAAAATAAATCATGCACAGACTTTGATGCACCTGAATCCCTTTCCATAGCTAGCAATTTAACTAGTGGCATATTGTAATTTTTCTTTTTAATATTTCATAGATTGGTCCGCCTTCATTGTCAAAAAAACTGTTCTTGAAACGTGGATCCAACAACGTGGCCAGCGTAAAACTTTCTTCAGTAAAAATATGGTTGAATCGTTTTTCCAAGTTTTTTTGTAGATCACTCCTCAATGTGTCTACACCAGAAAATATGGCACTTTTTGAACGGTTGCTCAAGTACGAATCTAATGTTTTAACTAGGGGTATCACCTCTGATATGCAACACTCCCTGTTACTTGAGAGTTTAGTTATTTCCTCAAAGGGTTGTAAAAGGTTGATAAGCTTTTGAACCAAATCCCATTGGTGGAATGTTAGGTCTGTCAAATCTGGATTATCCAAGATATAAATACTGATAACCTTTTTTTGTTCTAGTAATCGTTCCAGCATGTAATAAGTTGAGTTCCATCTGGTTTGTATATCTTGGATAAGTTTTTTTGTTGGGACATTCATTTGTTCTTGTAGCTTTTTGAGTTTATCACAAGCAGTTGCAGAGTGATTGAAATGAGTCACAATTCTCCTTGCTTTGGCAATAACATCTATTACTGCCCTTTGGCAATCAATGGAGTCTTTTATTGTTAATTGTAAAGTGTGAACAAAACAACCCTGATATTTCATTATAGCGCCAACGATCCCTTTTTTCATATTGGAGGCGTTATCCGCCAACAAGAGGTGAATTTGGCTTTTTTTCAATTTCCATTGGTCTAATAGATCTTGAAGCATCTCAGATATGGTGTCACCTGTATGGGTGCCTGGAAAACCTCTACAAGCTAGAACAAATGACTCTCGGTGACTAGATACATTTTTATTCCAAAAATGAGCCGTCAATGATATAAAAGAACAATTGTTGTGTTGACAAGTCCATATATCTGATGTTAGTGACATTTTTCCGATCATCTCATCATCTATTATTTTCTGTACACGAGATTTGCACTTTTGAAAAATGTCTGGCACTACAGTTTCACGGAAATATTTGTCTGATGGTATGGAATATAAAGGAAATCCTTTTTTTAATAAGCGTGTAAAACCAGTATCCGAACAAATGGAAAATGGTTGATTGTCGGTAGCTATCATTTCACCAATTAATTTATGAATTTCCTTAGCCTTTTCTGAATTTATATCCCATTGTCGAATATTTTCAAATGCAGTTTTAATACTTATTTGTGATTTTTGTTGACGAAGTTGAATTCTGATATTAGACTGATTCGATGTAGATGGGGCACAATTTCCAGTTTCTGTTTCTAAGCTCGCAACTTTACCTAAAAAGGTAGTGAAAAGATTTACATACACATTTTTTATTTTTACAAGTTTTTGCTACATACCTGAATCAGTTATCTGACTATATTCTACTGGGTGGTTTTTCAACAGATGGTATTTCATATTAGAAGTGTTGGCAGTTTTTCCTTTGCCACCCAATGAAACAGATTTTTGGCAGATTTTGCAAATTGCACTTTCGTTTTTCTCATCGTTTCTCAATATTTTTTCAAAATATTGCCATAAAGGGCTTGTTTTTGGCATTTTGATTTTGTCACAACATACAATAATAATAAATAATTCCACCGCTCAGTTTACTTCTTACTTCAAACAAACACTATAATAATATACTTTAAAAATAGTTAAACAGGAAACACTTTGGCCTCTACTTTATTCTATACTTCGAACACAACTAAAATAAGGCACAACTTAAAATTATCATGAAACCACAGAAGACAAATACAAGTTAGGACCTGCAGGAACGTCCGACGACGGTAGCGCAACACGTGCATTCAGCAATACGGAGAAATTTCCAAGCGAGACAGTACAGTTCTACCAAAATATCTGAAAGAATTAGGAAGGAATATTTTTTGGAAAATTCTGATTTCAAAATGATAAAGGACGAAATGGAAGTATTGCTGGAGCTGAAATGAAGTAAAGTTCTACCCACATAGCTGAATATGTGAAATTCTCATTAAATGCGTGAACGCTCATATTGAGTGCCTTATCACTGGATATATTACGACGGATGCGAATTATGGACGTACATGTTTTTACGGTTTCAGCTATGTTAGTACAACTGTACGAACCACAATGGAAAAAAATTAACGGCCGATAGACCGATATATCGGTATTTGAAATATCGGTATCGGCCAAAATTTCTATATCGGTCGATCCCTACCTAAAATATAACCTACGATCATTTCCACTGAAGCTGTCGGCAACCAAGCGATAAAATAGAGCTTATTAGTTTATCCTTGGAAGAGTAATTGCCCAACGTCTTGGGTTGGTTACAAATTGACATCCCAACGTTTTGTGCGGTTACAGTTCATAAAATAATACTCGGCGACCACGGAAACATATAATTAGACACTTTGGACGAGGACCGAAATAGGAATATGAAGGAAAAACGGCCACCAATTTTACAGAATTTTCCTCCTTTTAGTCAAAATTGTACCAAAACACATCACGGCATCTTATTATTTCAATACCACTCAAGTTCGCATTGTAAAGAAGCTTTAAAAACATTATCAAAACAAAACGTAAAATAAATATCGGTATTTAACTGTGCACACCAAATTTTTGAAGTCCCTCAATTTGCTCAATCATAACGAAAGTTCGTTAGCAGCTCGAAATATGGGCAATATTTTGTACGGAGGAATTAAAATTCGGAATTATTAAACTCAAGCTGTATTTAGCACGAATAAAATGATAATTGAATATCCGCATTCAACGAACGCAATTGAATCCATGAATCGACATCTCTGAATGAATTCCCATCCATCCGAGGGAAAGCTCATCCCAGTCCCTTTATCTTAAAAGCTTAATATTTGTATATATTAACATCATTAACATTCCAAAGTGGTCTAGACTTCTCAAGTATGCACCTGTTTTAAACATCCCTCGGCCCGATCGATGACGCAGGTGGTTTTTTTTATAATACATTTTACAGTTTATAGGTAATAAGTGCATAGTAAATTTCCGATAATTTCTGAAATGAAAAAAGGATTAATTAATTTGCTAATGAACGAGGGATATTTCCTGAAATAGTTTATGAATTTTTTTACGGTTTTTCATTTGACAGATAACTTTAATTTTTATTTAACGTTGTCAGTTACGTTTTGATGTTGAAAAATGTAAATGTGAAACATTTATTGTGAAAAAGTATCGTCAAAATAAACAAAACAGTCGAGTGTTAACAAAACATAAAGTTCGACCTGTGATGTCATCGTCGAAGAATATTGAACTTATTTATGTATGCAGACGTGGCAGAAGTTCAGAGTTACGTCAGCATAGCGTTAATGATGGAACATTCTTATTATCGAAAACGTTGATTATTGGTATTTTCTGAGCAAATCCGCAAATTTAATCATACTATATGTTTTCAGGGGCGCTGATCACGATGGCGTGGTTGTAAGTTGGATTTACCCTGTCGCTTTTTGAACATCAGCAATTTTTTTTAGCATAAAAATGACCATTTTTCAGTTTCTACGTTTGTAGAAAAAATTATGCATTTTCTGGGAAAAATTTTCCAACAAAAGTTGTCAGAAAAGTTAATGCGCAGATTTTGGTGCAGGTGAGAAATTGATCGAAGGTCATGGGCCCGATATAGGGCACAATTAGTGTATTTTTTATGGTAACCCAAAATTGAGTATATTAGCGAGAGTTTTTGGTTTTTCGATATTCTGTTTCGGTAAAAAGGTAGTATTTTTAGTCTTCTTTTGCTGGTTTTCAGTGTTTTGCTCTATCTCTTTTTTTGACGCCAAAATCGGCCATTTTGAAAAATTCATATTTTGCGATTAACATACAAAATACTCAAGTTATCGACTCGAAATCAAATTCATTCGAAAGATCTTACGCAACTGATATCTGAAATTGAAGCATTTGAGTTCGAGGACAAAACTTTGGCGACATTTTGTAAATTTTTGACCACCGAAAAATCTAAATTTTTGAGGTTAGAAATTGTCCAACAAATCCAAATTCTAGACTCTATTAGAGGTTTCCATAACGAGTATGTTGAGCCCTAGCAAATCGATTTTGGTTTAGTAGAAGTGGAGATACCTCAAAAAATGTGTTTGGGTCTCGAGTGGAATGGAAGATAATCATTTCGACTATTCATGTTTAAAATGGCGAATTCTGACCTATTCCCAATCCAAAGTTAAAGCGAAATTTGTCTTAAAAAATTACGCTGAAAATTATACATCAGCATTGAAAGCACTTCTGTAATACAGATACGTGCTTGTAGCATGGTGTTTTTTTAATATTTAAAATTTTTTATGACTTTATTGTAAGATGTGTATTCCATAAATTTAACACGTATGGTCGTTAATAATAGTAAAAAAGGCGGTCCCAATAAAGCAGATGTTCATCGCACGAGGATCGCTTGTTGTGTACAGTATCATCAAGTCAACGTGTTCATTTCAGTTTTATTCTCAGCTGCGAACACATTTTTATTCTAAAAGTAATACGTAACTACGTATTATAAAAAAAAATTATTTACATGTTTATTTATGTGTAAAACTGTATTTTTTGAAAATTTATATAAATCTTTGAAAAAGAATTTTTCTCCGATACCACCATTTATTTAAAAAAATAGTTTCAGACTGACATTTTTACCTTGTGTATCATAAAATTTTATAATATTATATCTATTTGTGAAACCAAAAGGTTAGTAAATACCCAATATTTCATGAAAGTGTAGTTATTTGATAAAAAAAACATTTCTGACAACTATTGTTTGAAAATATTTCCAGAAAATGCATAGTTTTTTCTACAAACGCAAAAAACTGAAAAATGGCCATTTTTAGGTTTAAAAAATGGCTGCTGTTCAAAAAGTGGCAGGGTAAAAAATCCAAATTTCAACCACAACGTCGGGATCAGCGCCCCAAAAACATATAGTATAACTAAATTTGCGCATTACTGGACTATATTATGTTTTTGAGTCGAAGCGAGTGCGTGCATTACTTTAATTGTATCACGCACCACGTATATTAAAATAGATACTTAAACATCTAGGATCTCTACTGGTGACTGGTTTCATTAGAATAATTAATTATTATTGTGTTATCATATCTCAGAATCTAAATGTATGTACATATATTAATTATTATTTTCTTTGGTCCAATGGTGCTTTTACGCTCATTTCTTGAGTTTTATGCTATGTAGGTTACTCGTTATAGAATATTAGTTTATAATGCATTCAAATTGGCGGGAGTACCCCAGTATTATATTTGTAGTGAATTCCACAAGCTGAGAAGGTATGCTTGCAGGGTTCAGCACAACGATCTATGGTGAGCTCACCGACAAAACTATTGGGACTGCATTTCAGGATTGGTTGGAGCAGGCCAAACACAAATAACGATAATGTCAATACATATTGTATTGTATGCGTATTTTCACGTTTATCATGCGGACATTTTATCGTTTATAAATGGTTGACAGTTAACCATAAATATACTCTTGGTATATAACTAAATCAAATGTTTTTTAACCATTCTGTGTTGCTTGGGAAACATATACGAGTATTGCCCCTGTCTGTTGCAGTGTTTAAATATCTAGGGTAAATCAATTGATCTATGCATACGTATTTTTTTCATTCATAAGATAGTTCGTTATCACAACACAACGTTTACTTGCAAGTATATTTTTCCACGCTTCCCATGCAAAATTTAGACACATTATTCTAAGGGTACTTAAGAAAAATAAGTAAAATTGAGAAGATGGATGTCGAAAATTAGGTAGGTAGTTAATGTCGTCGCTGCTTAAATTATGAAACACAATATACTCTCACTTATTAGACAAATGGAGATTTACACCGTCATAAAATTTTCAATTACAACCATTCTCCTCGCATTATCTTCATTCGATTGAAATTTAAAAGCACAGGCTAAACGCTTTACAAAATCGGACATTATGAATGACTCTCACGTATAGTTGAAATCGTTTCAATCTGTGCGGGAATTGCATCTCTGGAATGGTGAAAATCATTTCAGAATAAAAGCAAGAACGAATAAAACAGCAATTAAGCCCAGGAAACTATTCTACTCTTAAGTACTAGCCAGGTTCGAAGGGGAATTTTGCTATTACTGATCTCGTAAAAGAATGACCTTGTTGTTACAGTCCTAGTTGTTGTAGTTTCCGTCTACCAATCAGTGTTCATTAATATCGATTCTCAAATGTCAGTAAACAAGTGAAATTCAATAGTGAGACCTAAACTGATGGATAGCTCCATAGAATTCGTTAGGATAATACGTACATACGAGGAACTGGATGCGACTGAAACGGTCTATTATGAACGCATACGTTGATAATCAATAAGGGAGTACGTTACATTAGCCCAGCGATATAATTCAGATTGACGACGTTTATCAACAGCACAGTCCATGTAAATATTTTTCCTATTACTTTTAGTGGTTAAGGTATGTTTAGTTTTACACTTTCCACAAAAATGTAACATAGAATTCAAAAACTATATACGAAGCAGAGTCTTGTGTCTGAAAGCCATTGTATATTTAATAAGATAGAAAAGTAAAACGCTCTCAACAGTTTAAGAAACTAGAACCTGCTCATGTGCGATGCGCGCACGTCGGCAGAAAATCATTTAGCGATACCAAATGAATTATTCACAATTTCCTGACATGAATTTCTATCATAATACTATTCTACTATTTTCATATTTTCTTCTAGTTCTAGTAGATAACATTCTCAGAAGATTAGATATGCTTACCACAAACACTTCAAGTGAAATAAATCAAGCGAATAGACTAATAATGATAGATTAATTATCTAAAGATGGTGCTCTAGATCTTGAATTGAATAAGGTAACGTAAGTTTATTTTACTATTTATGGAGATATTAAATATTCTATTCGAAACGGGGTATTTTCACCGCTTTAAGGCGATCTGGAAAATTTCAAATATATATAACCAAAACAATAGTTGGTTACGCACGTACTTACTCACACTCATTTTTTTTATACACTACACGAGAAGGAAACCTATAATGTTCGAAGAACATCGCGTGAGCCAACAGTGGAATGTTGGGAGGAAATAGGCATTCGAAATTTCTTGAAGGTTTGGAGATTACAGGCAAAAGGAGAGAGTTCCACAACTTCGCTGTTCGATAAAAAATGGAGTGTGGTAGGAACAAGTTCGGCAGGTCTCAAACGTGACAATGAAGGGGCGACTCGTCTACAAGTACGCAGTGTCGTTAAGAAGGCTAACTCAGTACCATATCTTACCAAAAGAGTGTTCCCTAATTTAAGTGGCCCCTTGTTTTCAAAACTGTTTGAAACCTATATAAGGCCAATATTAGAATTCGCCTGTGTCGTATGGAATCCTTATTTCATAAAAGATATTGATATGAAGAAAAGAGTGCAACGTGTCACCAAGATACCATCTCTTAGAAACCTAACCTACAAAGACAGATTGAAAGTGTTAAAAATTCCTACTTTGAAGAATCGTCGTGACAGGAATTGCATAATTGAAACCTATAAAATTGTAAACAATCATTATTCTTGTGATATGTCAAACATTTTTACGCTTAGTCACAATGCCAGTTTACGAGGACATGCCTTTAAATTATATTTCGAAAAATGTAATCATCTGCCACGACATAACGACAGTAATACTGTGCCGCACACTTAGAATAATCTTCCCAACAATATTGTAATGTTGTTAAATTTCAATCAATTTATAAACTTATTTGATAAACATATGTTTTCCTTCTGGAAGGAATATTTTGTTTTATAATTTTATAATTTGAACACATAACAGATGTTCCCAGGTTCAACTTAATTCAACTTATCTTTAACTATCCAAAAGAAATCTTTTGTTTACTTTGTTAGAATATTTTATAATTTATTTATCTTGCTTTATATAATTTATGTAAGGAAATTTTAAACAGAGTGATAATGTGCACTCAAATTACTGATAGTAGAATAATATCGGCATGAAAAAGCCGCTTTTCTTTGTAAATGTTAATAATAATAATAATAATAATAATCTCCATTAATTACGTCAACCTTTCTCTGTCATATACCATATTGCCTGTCATTCACGATTTTGGAGCTCTCTAAGTATTGGTTGAGCTCGATGTTGATTGCTTTCTCCGTCACTTTAGAGATCACAGATAATAGAGCTCCAAGACCAAGATTATATGAGAGGGTAAACAACCTGCAGAAAAATGGTATTAGTACATGCGCACATTCTCTGAGAACGGCAGGTAGAATCCCGTCTGGTCCCATAGATTTTTTGGTATTGTGCGCTGACGAAAGACAATTTCAGGCATATGGCTATCGATGACGGCAATATTTTGGGGGTCCTTCTCTTGTGGATCCAAAGTGAAATATTCTGAAAACTTTCCAGCAAAAGGATTGGCTTTCCCTTGTGGTTTAGTAGCGAGTATGCCATCATCTTTGGTTGGGGGAGATATTGAACTGTCAAAAGTGAAATTCCTGCCAATTGCTTTGGCGAAAGTCCAAAAGAATGGGAGCCATTTCAGAATTCGATAAGCGTCGATCTTGTTTTGGCATTATATGCCTCTTTCGGAACGAAAAATGACGGTATGCTGTTTGTTTAGAAGCGGCGGCCTTACCATCGTTGACCAGATGATGGTGATTTGTTTGTATGAAGTATTTAAGTTTCCATTCCTAGCCTGATAATATCCAAGATATCTGTGGCACATTGCGTTGGGTCATCAGAATCAAAACATACGCTTCTCCAAGGAAACAGAGAAAAACATGCGAAGACACCAGTCGGTTGAGTTGTAATCCCAAACTGTGCATGGACCTGTTGGATTGGTTCGTAGAGTAATATCGGGTCAAGTGGTAGTGATGAGTGAATGGTCAGAGTTTCCCAATGATGCAATGATCTTTACTCCATAGGGATATAGATTGTTAGCGAGGAATAAGTCAAGTGTATTGGCATAATGATAGTTATCAGGGATCCGTGATGGTTAATTAATTAGCTGCTCAAGAACATAGGCAATGACGAAGGCCTCAGCATGTTGCCCTGCCTCATCCGTCTTATTTGAGAACTTGAGCCACGCGGAGTTGTGTAGGTACGTTAAAATCCCCCATGATGATAACTTCAGCAGCTGAATAGTTCTGCCGAATGAGGTCAAGTTTCAGAGAAAGAAATTCAAAGAGTTTACCATGAGCTGGTTCATTTGGTGATAAATAAAGATAACAGAGAAATTTTATGTTTTTGTGATCAACAAGCTTGAACCAGATTATATCGAATTCTTGTGGTTCTAGATTCCCCTCTCGGTGGCATGAGAGATCATTTTTGGAATAAAGACAGATACCTCCTTTAATTCTGAAACGTAGCCAGGGCAGAGCATATAGGTCGTACTGGTGGATGTATTGACTGCGTCTCAGTTAAGGCCAGTATGTCTGGGTGCAGGCATACAACATCCAGTCAAAGATAGTCTAGATCGTTTCATAAATGCTCAAAACGGATATATCTGCAAAAAAAAATTGTTTGCACTGATCACAATACCATAATAATGACTAATACTACATAAGTGAGGAAAATAAAAAGCATGGCAATAACTAAATCTGACGCAAACCGCATTCATCCATAAAAACATTTTTCATAAGTCAGTACTAATAAATTATTGCCCAAAATGAACATAATAAATGGAACTAATAAATTTCGTGAATTAGAATGCATAGAAATATTATTTCATTTCATACAATAATGAACTGGTTTTCTTTCCCAATTGCTATTATATTCGTTTTAATTTGCGGAATGAAACGGAAATCCAGATTGTTATAAACTTTTGATTCCACAATGTGTTTAGGTTTAACAGCTCATAAAATTAAAGTTAATGTCAATTGGAATTGATTTTTTATACTCCATTTTGGAACAAATAAAAGTACAATTGCTTTTTCAAATATCACAACCGTTCGAATGCAATTTCGAATTCCAACAGTTCATTTGGACAAACACACAACGTTGAAGATTGGAATGTTACGATCTTTTCATAGGGAGATGATTTGGAATGAACTAATGAAGTGGAAACAGGTTTTATTCTCACTATAAAAAAAGATCAAACATTATTGTGGCTGCTCTCAAAAATGAGAAATCAATTGAAATCCTAAAAATCGCGAATAGATGGCGTTAGCTGTTTATTACCTCTATCACTTTTTGTTGTTGGTAATATATACGTCAGCAGAGATATCGGTCGCTGACACTACATCGCTGATGAACCAGAAAAGCAAAACAGCTGTCCGGTACTATTTAGCTGATGTCACTGATCGATCTAGAGGTACCTATACTACCTTTGTGGATCAGATTAATTTCTAACAGGTAATTGCTTAGTTATTGACTCTGGAAATTTAATTGTTTGCACTGTAGAGAAAGTGTTTAGATTTCTATTGTTGATCTTGACTTTTTCCTTTCAACCACTACACTACTAGATGTGTCGTGTCGTGTACGACCGAGAGAATAATTTAAATCGAACTAGTAACACAGTCGAATGTCGAAAGTTCGCGCGCATGTGACCAATAACTAAAACCACTACTGATTTTAGTATTTACTAATTCCTGAAAGCACTATCGATTATACCGAAACATTTCAATAATCTACTGAATCGATTTTCATATCTCGATTATTCCCATCACTAGTTTAGTCCTACTTCGGAGTATTAATTTCTGGTGAAAACACAGCTCCAATCTGGGGGAAAAAAGAAGACGTACTGCTTTTGGTACGAAACTGCATCTGCTTTTTCCAAGTACTTTTGTTATCAACCGGGACCAGATCTACGCTTAGAAGGTAATTTACAACATGTCTAATACATCGCTATAAACTTACATGTTCATTGATGTTAATGCTTTCAGTTTCAGATTCATACACGTAATTTGAAGCCTGTAACCATTTATGTCCAATAGGAAATCACTATGTATATGAAAATTCTTGCCTTCCGCGTGGCAATAGCACGACATGATGCCCACGTTTCGCCAACCATTACAGGTGGCATCTTCAGGGCTGACTTGAGGCTTCAACTGAAACTTATTCTTCTGGTTTCTGCAGCGGTATTCATGTAGGACAACACCTTCCCGTTACACAGTTCACTGCCTTTATTCCGGTGGTTAACTCCGTTCTGGCACCTGACCCTGTCGTTCTGTGATCATGTGCGAAGTGGACTTTTCGAGGATAGGTTTCCAAATATTGGTGATATTCTGAGTCACGGTTTAGATTATTTGGATTTTTTAGGATTTCTATCTGCAGTGGCGGCTCGTGAACTTTTTGAGAGAGGAGGCTGGACATAAAACGTTTTTGTAAAAATATACTATATTCAGTCAATTAATGTACCCTTCGCGCAGCGACCGTACCAGCTACTTCAGTGACAAAATTAAATGTTACCCAGCAAGAACCAACGTGGAGGTATGGAGTTTCTCTTGCCCACAAATTTCTTTTCGTTCGTTTTTTTTTTTTTTTATATATTAACGAAATTCTACGGTCTTTAATTTGCGAAAAATGATCAATAATATTATCATAAAATGTATCATTATGTTTTAATTGTTTTACTAAATCTTTTTCAATAGATATTGAACTAACATTGTATAAACGATTTTGGCCGATTGTATTTCGCATGTATGTTTTAATTCGTTTGAGAGTAGAAAATGATCTCTCCACCGATGCCGACGTGACAGGAATGGTGACTGTCAGACAAAGTAGTTTATAAAACTGAGGTAAGACTTGTTGCAAATCATTATCTATCATATATTTTGTCATGTCGGGGTGACTGTCGTACTGGCCTAAAATATCTTTATCCCAGTATACAACGCATAATTCATTGTGCAGCGCTATTTTATCAAAAAAATTATATTTTAGAACTAAGTTATCTGAAAGTGTATTGAGAAACTCTTCTGAGAAAGATTCGAAAAATCTTCTATTCGTCAAATCGAAAAACTTCAATTCATGTAAATCGGAAAATCGAATCTCAATATTTGACCTTTAATAGTATCTAAAATTTCATAAAAAAGTTGTATATAATGTAGTTTCTTGTCTACCAAATTATATGTTTTCCTCCTTTTCACGGGAGAAGCCTCATCAGTTGAATAATTTCCAAATAAAATATTAAAATGAAATTCTGTATAACGGAAACTTGAAATTTTATCAATGAGATGTTTTAAGCGATCTCTTGAATAAATTATATCAGTGAATTTATGTTGTAAAATTTGAAGAATAAGATCAGTTTGTTCAAATATTAATTTAAAAGTATCAAGAAAAAACAAAAATTCTTGATTTTCTAAATAAGATTTTAAACCAACAGCAGCATTTAATGAAACCTGATCTGTTGAAAAGTCATCAGTTTAATATAAATTCAAATGTTTCAATTAATTCGTCTTTATTTTTATGGATGGTAAACTAAACATTGCACGTGATGTAAAATTCCATCGAGTTCGAGCATTACAGGGAATTCTGTTTCCTACTACGTTATTTAAAACTTTACGTTCGTTTGTTTGAAGACCGTTTAAATGTCCCGCCATTACAGATGCCGTCGTAAGTCTGATTTATTCGCGAAGTCGAATCGTTGAAATGTTTCCATTAAAAAATTGAATAAATTGACCGCTGTTTTTCCCGAACTAACGTCGTAGAACCCTGAAAATCTTTCCACTAGTTGTCCATTTTTACAATTAATAATTTACTGAACAGACGAATTCTAATCTAACCTTATTTCGCGTGGCGTCACTCAACGATTATACCCGCATAAAACAAAACAAGCACTAACGCAACACGCATGTGTCGTATTCCGTACCACACCGACTGTACTGAACTTAAAGGCGGGCGGCAGGCTAGCCTCCGGACGGTGTTGCCGTTTTCGCTGTTTCACCTTATTTGGCGATTGACTGGTCTGAAAAACGGCAGCTGTGTTGAACAACACATGCTCAGCGTTTGAGATATATAGAGAGTCTAGCCTCAAGGCACTGTTTCCATATTAAAACTAACTACTGAGAACGGGGAATTAATTATAAAATTTAAAAAATTATTAGAGAAACAGGGAATAAAATGAAGAATGATCAACAAGATAAATTTGTGAGGAGGCTGAGCCTCCTTAGCCTCCTTCGAGGAGCCGCCACTGTCTATCGGTTCAAGAATTTTTCACTGATAGAAGTTTGGGGCTCGGGTTGGAATTTTAGAAAAGGATTTGACTATTAGTGTCAAACTTGTGTTCCGTAAGTGCAGATCTACTAGTGTCACGAAGCCTTGAACAGCGCTTATGTTCTTTCACATGAGTAGCTACTGTACGACCTGTTTCACGAATGTAGATTTCACGGCAAGAACAGGGAATGGTATAAATACCGCTACAGAAACCAGGAGAATCAGTTTCAGTCAAAGCCTCAAGTCTGCCCTGAAGGTGCCACATGTAATGGTTGGCGAAACGTCGGCATCAAGTCGTGCTATTGTGACTCGGAATCTATCCGGAAGCCAATAATTTTCAAGATTAGCAATCCGTGGAAGTTTACTATTTAAAATACCACTATTTATATGTCATCCATCTTTCATTTCTGGTACTTTTCACCTCCTAGCGTACCATATTGTATAGGACTCCATGTAAGTCAAGTCCTAGTCGCAGTATCTGCGATTCACATGTACTGCTTATTCATGGTTATAACACCTATGATGATGGGATTTGCCCGATTAGCGTAATAGAAAATATTTCGTTACATTGATATACGCTTGTTCTGTTTGTGATTTATCTGCCACTGTATTCAACCAAAAATGTGCTAAATACATAAAGCCATGATGTATACACATATCAGCTTCGGTGAATGATTGATTGACAGCTCGCATACAGTGTGATATTTGCGCCCCTGGCATAGTCATGTCAGTTCAAAATAATAAATGGGGTTGCAGTATTCACTATACCTCTTGTATTCATAGCAATCCACTTACGTTACAATAAAGTAATGGGTATCATTTCAGATAATAGCGAAGCAAAGCCGGCCGGACGTTAACAAACCGATCCAAGGCTGTTCCGGAAATTGAAAACATTTTGTATTCACTGCAGACTCAAGTTTAACAATCAGAAATAAATGAGCAAAATGTTCATCCTTATATACTTGAAGTGCGAGATTATCAAATATATGTAGAAAAATAAATATGCTGGAATAAGTGTAATATTTTCTTTGCGAAAAATTAAACTCAACAAAACAAACAGGAAGTGACATAGATCTTACTAGAATTTCTACATAATATACACAATTTTCAGTTAAAAGAACGAAACCAACCAGTTTCGACGTTGGAGAAGTTTAGTTCATCTTGGCTGTTGTATATTCATTTGCATTCGATATTCAACAATTGGATTTGCTTCCTGGGATCTTGGAATGTATAGAACAGTTACAAATCACCATGTAGTTCAGTTCATCTTGGTTTTGTATGTTCATTTACATTCAATAGATTGTCCAATTAAAACGTGTAGAACAGTTTAATTTTATATTTTGACTATACGCAAGAGGAAAACCTATAATGTTCATAGAACATCGTGTAAGACAGAGGTGGAATTCTAGGAGGAGATTGGCATTTTTCTTGAAAGTTGGGAGGTTATATGCACCCGGACAGACCTCACTATGCAAAAAGTTCCACAACTTCGCCGATCGATAGAAAAATGAAGTCTGGTGGAAATAGTTTGGCTGTAAAGTGGCTCTTAGCACGGTTTTCGCAAAGGACCTCACATGTTGGTTTCATAAGAGGGTGATGTTGGTGGTTATACCGAGTGTTCATGCATATTATATGAATCAAAAGTTCACTAAATTTAAATAATTTCCCGCGCGGCAAACAGCTGTTTGTATGCAAACTGTGTGCACGCAGTCTATGCGTTGATGCGTTTTTGCATGTTTGATAAGGATTATCCCGTGATTTAGCGGAAAAAGTGGTGAGGTAGAGTCCACGAATATACTAAACCAAACAAGTGATTGCAACGTGGTGAATCAATAAGTAATAATAATTTTTGTTAAGAACATATGGAAAACTAGTACCAGTTAGAAGAAAGGGCCCTGTGAGGAGCATCTAACAGACACAATACCCTCAAGTAAGTGCCACTCATTGTTATTAAGCCGCTGTGTGTTGGAATTTCAACTAGGAAGAAGAAACACTGTTCATTAAATTCGAAACAACTTATGTCAAATCATCATAATACAGGTCACGATTTTCAATTTCTTTCATTAATGCACTGA